>OZ008370.1:88756559-89356559 GCA_963931995.1 Phaonia tiefii | reverse complement strand
TAAATTTTTGTGTAAAAAATCTAAAACAAAATTTAAATGATATGATATAAAATAAATTAAGTAAAATAAACGAATATATCCTTAACCAGCAAATGTATTAATTTCGGCATGTGTCCTCCACCTCGGTTTATTGGAAATAATGTTTTGAATCGTATTAAAATACATATTTATATATATGTATAGTAATTTAACTATTTAAACAATAAAATCAAGGCAAATGTTATATATTTATGAAATAAAACTAAAATTTAAAAAAACAACAACAAAAACATTACAAATAATTGACATATTATACATATTATCATACTGAACAAAGAATGGAAACCCTAAATGAATTAATACAAAAGACAACTGACAAACAAAAATATAAATATAAATATAATGATGATTAAAACAAATAAATAGTTAATTGATGAAATAAATATGAAATTTTTGTTTTTGAATTTATTGCGATGGTGTTTTTTGAATGTAGTCAGTTTGTAGTCAGTCAGGTGTGTAAAACCAAAATAAAACTGACAATGAGTTTTAGAGTTTTCCCAATTGGAACTGCAGATGGAATACTGCTTACATTTACTACCATCTGTCAATAGACTACAGTGACACTTTCGTATTTATCCCTGAAATCACGCAAGTACTGCTTACATTTAAGCTAAGGTCGGACAATTTGTGTATCCACAAATATTTGTGTATAAACTGGTGTATAAGGGCGGATCAATAAATCCGTGACTTTTTGAATGAAACGCACTTTTTTTTTGCAATGAAAAATATTAATTTTCCAACATAATCTCCTTTTAGCTCAATACACTTAATGCAACGTTTCTCCAGTTTTTGTATCCCTTCCAAAAAATAGCATTTTTGAGGTCCATAAAATAGGCATTTGTTTCATCAATAATTTCATCGTTGGAGCTAAATCTCTTCCCACCGAGCCATTTCTATAGGTTTTGAAATAGGAAATAGTAACTGGGGACTAAAATCCGGAGAATATGGCGGATGAGGTACCAATTCGTGGAATTTTGCCATTGAGACTACACACGTGTGCACCCGTGCGTTTATGGTCAATTGAGAGCATACGCGGCACCCATCTTGCAGACAGCTTTCTTAAAGCCAACTCATCATTTAAAATCGAAACCACACTACTATATGAAATGCCTATGGCATCAACAATCTCACGTACTTTTACTCTTCGCTCGTGGATTTTTTCGACATTTTCGGGTGTATTGACTTCAATTGGCCATCCAAAATGTTGAGCTTCATTTGTACTTGTGCGACCACAACAACGAAAGTCAGTGAAGCACTTTTTTACCATTGAAATTGATGGTGCAGAGTCCCCATAGTATTTAAGAAGCTTTTCCTTGGTTTGACTGACGGTTTTTTTCGCAAAACATACTCGAAATTCATTTTTTTCCATTTTTAAAAAAAATGCACGAGGTTGTATGTTTTGAACAGTTGTTAAACGCAAAGTAAATGACGGAGCTTGTTCAAAATTTGGTAATAGAATATTAACAGGTGGTACTAGGTGGGGGCAGCGTTGCATTTCATATAACTACAAGAGAAATTCGAAAAGTCCCGGACTTATTTGTCATTAAAATATACAAAACGTCTGAACCACAAATTTGTTGACCACAAATGACACACACAAATCATTTGCGTATTACGAGGGTTGAGTTTTATGTTTCGGGATTAGAGAAAAAAAAACAAATATTAATCATCGAAAATCACTTTATTGTTTTTCAAAATATTCCCCATGAAGGTTTATACATTTTTGCATGCGTTTGAACCAATTGTCGAAACACTTTTGCCACTCTGATTGAGGTATCTCCAAAACATGCATTCTGAATGCAGCAACCGCTTCTTCAGGTGTCGAAAAACGTTGACCTCTCAGTTTGTTTTTTACGTACGGTAATAAAAAGAAGTCATTCGGGGCCAAGTCAGGTGCTCAAAAATGCAGTTGTTTCAGCCGATGTGTGAGAGGTCGCATTGTCGTGGCGAAGAGTGATCCGCCTTCGGCGGTTGGTTTTCCTGATTTCTTGGAGGACACTCAGAATTCACTGTTCTGCGTTGTTCTAATGCTACGGTTGCGACATGTCCGGTTCTTCCGAAAAAACAGCGACCATTTGCTTGGAAGTGCTTCGGGCGCGAACAACTTTTGTTGGACTTTTTGACTCATCTTGAAGCACCCATACAGTTGACTTCTGTTTACTTTCGGGCTCATACGCGAAAATTCAGGACTCATCACCTGTCACGATGTCATAGACGTGTTTCGAAGCACCGTGATCGTATTTTTGTAGCATTTCTTTCGACACGAGCCTTTTTTTGAGCGATTGACAATTTGTGTGGGATCCAACGCGAACAACTTTATTTGACAGTCAAATGTTTATGCAATATTGAACGTATGCTGGTCCCACTAATGCCTACGGTTGTCTCAATCTCACGATAGGTCACATGACGATCTTGCAAAATCAGTTTGCGCACAGCATCACAACAGCTGATTTTGGACGACCTTCACGAAATTCGTCTTGGAGAGAACTACGACCACGATTGAATTCACCATACCATCGATAACCACTGGTCCTTGATGGAGCTTCATCACCAAAAATTGAATTAAGTTCATCCATGCACTGTTGCTGAGTTAATCTACGTCGAAAGTTGTAAAAAATAATCGCACGAAAATTTTCACGATTTAATTCCATTTTTGGGCCGAGATGAATCTTTTAAGTTACTAGAAAGAACACAAATAGGGCTCGTATGTTAAAACGTTCTGAGTTCGCATAACCTCAAAAATGTCCAACTTTACGATAGAGCTGTCAGTTGCCAGATATGAACATATGAAATTTGTGCAAATACACAAATCGTCGGAACGGACACACAAATGATTTGAAGGCTATTTGTGTACATTTATGTATGATGTGTACTCATGAAATTACCCAGCGGAGGAAGTCGCAAGACCTTCCACAAATAAGGCATGCGAATGCTTCTTTTTTAATGCCTTCCTAAAATAAGGCCTGCGGAATGAATGAATTTTTTCATCAGATATAACCAAGAAGATTTTTACAATTTTCAGAAATTTCTTTTCCGATTCCTTTTAACCGTAATTTAATTGGAAAATTTCATACAAATTTTAAAATTATATTTTTTATTTGATATTTTTCAGGGTATTTAAAGTTGGGCATGGTACAACTTTCTAAGATAGACACATACATATGTACTTATAAATAAATATGTACGAAGAAGTGGAGTGGATAATGATTTTGTGATAAAATAAATTCGTTTAATTTTATTTTTGTTTAACAAAACTAAATTAAAGTAAATGCCTTCTAAGGGCTTCCTCTTTGCATGCCTTCTAAGGCACTCTTTAGGCAATGAGCAAGGAAGGCCTTGCTTCCCAATATCACGCTATGTTAAAAAGAAAGGAGGAGGTAATGTGTAGGGAAGGCCTTACGTATTTTACAGAAGGCCTGTTTGGTCATGATTTCAGGCCTTTCAGGTCAGAACTTCTACAGCTGGGGTATGTCATATTTGCGTATGGGCATACACAAATAAAATTTTATGTATTTGTGCCAAAAATACACAAACCGTCTGAACCATCAATATTTGTGGCATGAACAAATCGCATTTTTATAGAAATTTGTGTATATTTTGTGTATGTCATATGCAAATGAAATTTGTGTATATACACAAATTGTCTGACCTAATTTTGTCACCATCTGTCAATTGACTATAGTGACATTTCCAGCAAGTTCCATCAGGTACTATCCATGTCACAGCTGATTGAAATGGTATTTGGAATTTGATAGAGAACAAAGTCGATAGGATACTGAGCCATACCCAACACGAAGCAATAGAAACAACAATTTAGGTTAGGTTAGCCCTCTAACTAGCAGAAGCAAATTTTTTATGTAAAATATTCGGGAATTTCTTTCTTAACGTATTTTGGTTTAAAAACATACAATTTGAAGTCCGGAGTTAAAAATTTAATTATTTAAGTGATGATTTATACGACCTTTCATATTGTATTCAAAAATTAAATTGTTCGAGCGTTTGCGCGAGCGCTACCCAAAGGGTAGCGAAATATCAAAGAATACAATTATTTAAAAATACGACCAAACGCTCGAACAATTTTATTTTTGAATTTAATTATTTTTGAGCCACCAGGTGAAAAATATTAAAGGCTACCTCAGGGCATGTTTGCCAGTTTACAGTAAAATTAAACGGCAGGTGCAGTTTCGTTGATGATATGCGTTTTATTAAAAAAAAAAACAGTACAACTGCATATATAGATTTAAATTTTATAGTCCTGTAATAATACAATTTATTTTCTATAATGATCAGAGTAATGAGAGCCATTCATTTTCGATTCGCTCGAAAAATTTAGATCGGCAAGGGATCTTAATTGTTAAAATTCTTTGAAGATTTAAATCTTTTAAACTCACGAGTTAAATATTGCTCGCTACCGATTTAAATCAAAAATAATGATTAATAATTAAAAAATATTATGAAATTTGACTCGCGAAATTTCATAATATTTTTTATTTATTAAATGTATGGGAAAAATTTAGATATAGGTGAAAAAATAGAAAAGCGGACAACAAATTGTGAAAATTTGACGACACGGGAAAATTGTTTGAAAGGATGGGAAGGTGTTTAAAATGGGACGGGTGGGAAGATGTTTAAAAACTCGACCAAGCCCGCATCGATTCGGCACCTATCATCTATTTATCGATTATAGAGCGGCCTTCGATAGTCCGATACGGGAGAAACTCTATGAAGCAATGTCTGAGCTTGGTATTCCGGCAAAACTCATACGCCTTTGCAGGATGACCTTGACGAACACCAAATCAGCAGTGAAAGTTGGTAAGGATCTTACCGAACCTTTCGAAACTAAGCGAGGCCTCAGGCAAGGCGACACCCTATCGCGCGATCTCTCTAACATCTTAATGGAGATCATTATGAGAAAAGCTGCAGTCAACATGAATAAAACCATCAGCAGCAAAAGTCACATGCTGCTCGCGTATGCTGATGATATAGATATCATTGGGCGCACAGTTAGAGAAGTTACTGCAGTTTTTTCGAGAATTGAGAAGGAGTCAGCAAAAGTGGGTCTAACGGTAAATAAGGACAAGACAAAATTAATAATGGTTTCAACGAACAGGGCCTCCACGCGATTAGACCAAAGCGTGAACGTTGATAACCGTTATAATTTCGAGGTAGTGGACGAATTTATATACCTCGGATCTGCCGTGAACAAAAACAACAACGTCAGCCTTGAGATCAAGCGGAGAATTGTGGTTGCGAATAGATGTTATTTTGGGCTAAGCAAGCACTTTAGAGATAAAGCCCTCTTTCGAGTAACAAAAGTCCAGCTGTACCAGACTCTCATTCAACCTGTCTTGCTTTATGGCGCAGAATCCTGGGTCCTATCGCAAGCAGACGAAACATCTGTAGGAGTCTTCGAGAGAAAAATACTCCGAAAAATTTATGGCCCTATACTGCACAACGGCGAGTATCGGCGACGCATGAACCATGAGCTGTATGAGCTTTATCCTGACATTGACATAGTTAAGCGGATCAAGATAACGCGATTGCGCTGGCTAGGCCATGTCAGTAGAATGGATGAAGATGAACCAGCGCGAAGGCTTTTCGAAACCGAACTCGAAGGAAGACGAAAAATAGGAAGACCAAGACTCCGCTGGAGGGATCAGGTTGACGAATCCCTGCGTACACTTGGTATTGCCAACTGGAGAAATAAAGCAAAAGATCGCAGTGGTTGGCGAAATATGTTATCTTCGTTTTGTTAGGTCCCTGAGCCCCCGGTGTTGCCCGAGACCGGATAAGTTAGTAAGTAAGCTCGCATCGAATGATTATGAACGCAAATCGTCAAAATTAAGTAAAAAGGTGGGTGAAAGGGTAAATGTTGAAGATGCGAGTAAAATGGATTGGTAAGATTAGGAATGTGACAAAGGGTTAAAATGCGAGAAAAATCTTTTGGAACGGATAGAAATGTGCAAAAATGGTAAATGTATAAGGAAGGGTGAAAAGGAAAAAAGTTAGGAATGTGCAATTTCTATGATAATGGGGGTAAAAGGGTAAAATGGGGGCGAAAAGGGTAAAACTTTAAAATGCGAGAAAAATCGTGTGGATAGGTAGGAATGTGGCAAAAATTGTGAAAGTGGTTAAAAAAGGGTAAAAAAGGGCGGGGCGAAAAGGGTAAAACTAGAAAATGCGAGAAACCCGTTTGAAAAGTTTTGGAGTGAGACAGAAATTGTGTATGTGGAAGGGTAAAACTAGAAAATGGGAGCAAAATCATTTGGAAAAGATAGGAATGGGAAAAAATTATTGTGAATGTGTATTGTGTGCAAAAAGGGGCAAAAGGCATAAAACTTGAAAATGCGATTAAATCGTTTGGAAAATTGTGGATGAAAAAAGTGTACAATGAGTGATATGTTATTGTCTACGTCGTGCAAAACATATTTTTCATACACAATATTTCTATGCCGACCCATTTCAAAAAAATATAAATCATGTTAAAAGTCATTTAAAATGCATCTGTTGTACTCGATCAAAATAGTTTTATCTGATTTTGTTCAACACAAAACTAATAATTGCATATTATAAATTTTGACATTAATTCAATTTCTTTTACCAATTTCTCAAAATTAAGAAACAACATGCTCGGTGTTAGATAGAAAACGTTCACAACCCCATGCAATAAATACCTACTTTTCCCGCAGTTTGAGCTTTTACCGTGTTTTTGCCCCCTTCTAACCCACATACACTATTTTTAACAAGTTATAAACCATTCCAACCCGAATTTCCATATTTTTGAAGTTTAACCATTTTTGTCCCTTTTTCAATCATCCATTTTATCCACGTACACTATCATTCACACATTCCCAATCTTTCCAAACGATTTTTGTCGCATTTTGAAATTTTATACCTTTTTATCCTTTTTAGTCACTCACATATTCTATTTTCAATATTTTTAACCTGCATTTTTACATTTTATCCATTTTTGACCTATTTTACAAGCGTATAATTTTTATGAAGAAGACTTCTCGCATATTCATATTTTGCTCTATTTACGTACCAACACAATTTTTAACACATTCAAATCATGTCATGGGATATATTTAATTTTTTTGCTTCTTGAGATTTTACCAAATTTGACTCTTTTTGAAGTTCAACCATCTTTTAGACACTATACTATTTTTGAATACATTCCCAATCATTATAAACTAAATTTGTTGTTGGTTAAGATGTTACCCTTTCTATCCTTTTTTAGCCGCAAGCACTCTTATTAACACATTTCCAATCATTCCAAACTAATGGTCCTCTTTTTTCAAGTTGTATCCTTTCATGCCCCTTTCACCCATATAGTATCTTTGATATACATATTCCCAATGGTGGCAATTTTTTTCGCACCTTCAAGATTTATGTTTGTTTTGCTCTCTTTACCGCTTGTCACGTTTTTTGCTTACGTTCACTATATTTGCATTTTCCAAACGATTTTTATTGCATTTTGAAGTGTAAATCTTTTTCGCCAATTTGTACCACTTTCTAACCGCGTACAATATATCCCCAGTCATTGTCCAAAACAAATTTTGGTCTGCCTTTAGTAGCTTTATTTAAACTTATATCCCAATTAATAGTTGACCTTTATTTTTGGCATATATGTACATTGGGTTGGAGATGGTTTGCAAAGTTTGCGATCCTTTTTTCCACTCTCCTTACTTAGCCAGAGTGGAAAGTGGTCATATCCGTCGAAACGGCCATCATATACGGAATGTTTGGGTTTTTTCCAATATCTGATACACTGGGTTGTATTTCATTGATCGTCAGTGAATGACGATCAACCTATCGTTTATCCGAATAAGCCACGAGACCAGCGGCAAGTTTTTTCCTTAATACTGGTAGTGCGAGTAAATTGGCATTATAAGAACTGTATATGTCTTCACGTTGTTCATCATGAATACGGCGATGTAGTATTTAAACATTCGTCACAGCCATATCGATGCAATTCTAATACGAGGTTGCTATTTACATTGTGGGTCCTGGCAATACTAGTGTTGTCAGATGCAAACTGGAACTTCCATTGGAAAGTTTGGCATTTTGTTAGCTTAATCATACATAGAACGTTTTTACTTCTGAGCACCATTTTTTCTATTTACAGTGTGTTGGAAAATGCATCTCTTTTTCGTGCGATGATTTTTTTTACGCAACTTGATGTAGCATTTTCGTTGAATCAACTTGAAGATTGATGAAATTTTCTACATCAATTCAATGAAATGTGTCGTGGGTTGGAAAATTAGGCATTGATGTTGAAATTGACGAACGAATTCATAAATTTGATGAAGGTTTTCTTTCAATGTGGAAACTCAGCTAATCTATGTACGTTTAAAAACAATACCATTCTATTTTAATTCATCTATCTAACATTTTGACCATTTATCTTCATTCATTCAATTGGAATATACATTGAAACAAATATATCTTGTTTGCTATTTGAACAAAATTGAACAAATTTCTAATAATTTGTTTAAAAAAATTAGGTAATGATTAATTACTATTACTATGATTATAATTTATTTAGAATGTTACTTATATGTGAAACGAATTTAATTAAGATGTTAATCATAATTTAAAAAAAAAACTCCATATGCTCTTCATATTTGTCCCCAAATAATGAATTCCAAACTTTCTACTTCGTATCACAAAAAAAAAAAACAAATATAAATCAAAAATTAAAAGCCATAATATTATAAAAGCCTCAAACCTAAATTTTTGTGTAAAAAATCTAAAACAAAATTTAAATGATATGATATAAAATAAATTAAGTAAAATAAACGAATATATCCTTAACCAGCAAATGTATTAATTTCGGCATGTGTCCTCCACCTCGGTTTATTGGAAATAATGTTTTGAATCGTATTAAAATACATATTTATATATATGTATAGTAATTTAACTATTTAAACAATAAAATCAAGGCAAATGTTATATATTTATGAAATAAAACTAAAATTTAAAAAAACAACAACAAAAACATTACAAATAATTGACATATTATACATATTATCATACTGAACAAAGAATGGAAACCCTAAATGAATTAATACAAAAGACAACTGACAAACAAAAATATAAATATAAATATAATGATGATTAAAACAAATAAATAGTTAATTGATGAAATAAATATGAAATTTTTGTTTTTGAATTTATTGCGATGGTGTTTTTTGAATGTAGTCAGTTTGTAGTCAGTCAGGTGTGTAAAACCAAAATAAAACTGACAATGAGTTTTAGAGTTTTCCCAATTGGAACTGCAGATGGAATACTGCTTACATTTACTACCATCTGTCAATAGACTACAGTGACACTTTCGTATTTATCCCTGAAATCACGCAAGTACTGCTTACATTTAAGCTAAGGTCGGACAATTTGTGTATCCACAAATATTTGTGTATAAACTGGTGTATAAGGGCGGATCAATAAATCCGTGACTTTTTGAATGAAACGCACTTTTTTTTTGCAATAAAAAATATTAATTTTCCAACATAATCTCCTTTTAGCTCAATACACTTAATGCAACGTTTCTCCAGTTTTTGTATCCCTTCCAAAAAATAGCATTTTTGAGGTCCATAAAATAGGCATTTGTTTCATCAATAATTTCATCGTTGGAGCTAAATCTCTTCCCACCGAGCCATTTCTATAGGTTTTGAAATAGGAAATAGTAACTGGGGACTAAAATCCGGAGAATATGGCGGATGAGGTACCAATTCGTGGAATTTTGCCATTGAGACTACACACGTGTGCACCCGTGCGTTTATGGTCAATTGAGAGCATACGCGGCACCCATCTTGCAGACAGCTTTCTTAAAGCCAACTCATCATTTAAAATCGAAACCACACTACTATATGAAATGCCTATGGCATCAACAATCTCACGTACTTTTACTCTTCGCTCGTGGATTTTTTCGACATTTTCGGGTGTATTGACTTCAATTGGCCATCCAAAATGTTGAGCTTCATTTGTACTTGTGCGACCACAACAACGAAAGTCAGTGAAGCACTTTTTTACCATTGAAATTGATGGTGCAGAGTCCCCATAGTATTTAAGAAGCTTTTCCTTGGTTTGACTGACGGTTTTTTTCGCAAAACATACTCGAAATTCATTTTTTTCCATTTTTAAAAAAAATGCACGAGGTTGTATGTTTTGAACAGTTGTTAAACGCAAAGTAAATGACGGAGCTTGTTCAAAATTTGGTAATAGAATATTAACAGGTGGTACTAGGTGGGGGCAGCGTTGCATTTCATATAACTACAAGAGAAATTCGAAAAGTCCCGGACTTATTTGTCATTAAAATATAAAAAACGTCTGAACCACAAATTTGTTGACCACAAATGACACACACAAATCATTTGCGTATTACGAGGGTTGAGTTTTATGTTTCGGGATTAGAGAAAAAAAACAAATATTAATCATCGAAAATCACTTTATAGTTTTTCAAAATTGTCCCCATGAAGGTTTATACATTTTTGCATGCGTTTGAACCAATTGTCGAAACACTTTTGCCACTCTGATTGAGGTATCTCCAAAACATGCATTCTGAATGCAGCAACCGCTTCTTCAGGTGTCGAAAAACGTTGACGTCTCAGTTTGTTTCTTACGTACGGGAATAAAAAGAAGTCATTCGGGGCCAAGTCAGGTGCTCAAAAATTCAGTTGTTTCAGTCGATGTGTGAGAGGTCGCATTGTCGTGGCGAAGAGTGATCCGTCTTCGGCGGTTGGTTTTCCTGATTTCTTGGAGGACACTCAGAATTCACTGTTCTGCGTTGTTCTAATGCTACGGTTGCGACATGTCCGGTTCTTCCGAAAAAACAGCGACCATTTGCTTGGAAGTGCTTCGGGCGCGAACAACTTTTGTTGGACTTTTTGACTCATCTTGAAGCACCCATACAGTTGACTTCTGTTTACTTTCGGGCTCATACGCGAAAATTCAGGACTCATCACCTGTCACGATGTCATAGACGTGTTTCGAAGCACGGTGATCGTATTTTTGGAGCATTTCTTTCGACCAATCGACACGAGCCTTTTTTTGAGCGATTGACAAATTGTGTGGGATCCAACGCGAACAACTTTATTTGACAGTCAAATGTTTATGCAATATTGAACGTATGCTGGTCCCACTAATGCCTACGGTTGTCTCAATCTCACGATAGGTCACATGACGATCTTGCAAAGTCAGTTTGCGCACAGCATCACAACAGCTGATTTTGGACGACCTTCACGAAATTCGTCTTGGAGAGAACTACGACCACGATTGAATTCACCATACCATCGATAAACACTGGTCCTGGATGGAGCGTCATCGCCAAAAATTGAATTAAGTTCATCCATGCACTGTTGATGAGTTAATCCACGTCGAAAGTTGTAAAAAATAATCGCACGAAAATTTTCACGATTTAATTCCATTTTTGGGCCGAGATGAATCTTTTAAGTTACTAGAAAGAACACAAATAGGGCTCGTATGTTAAAACGTTCTGAGTTCGCATAACCTCAAAAATGTCCAACTTTACGATAGAGCTGTCAGTTGCCAGATATGAACATATGAAATTTGTGCAAATACACAAATCGTCGGAACGGACACACAAATGATTTGAAGGCTATTTGTGTACATTTATGTATGATGTGTACTCATGAAATTACCCAGCGGAGGAAGTCGCAAGACCTTCCACAAATAAGGCATGCGAATGCTTCTTTTTTAATGCCTTCCTAAAATAAGGCCTGCGGAATGAATGAATTTTTTCATCAGATATAACCAAGAAGATTTTTACAATTTTCAGAAATTTCTTTTCCGATTCCTTTTAACCGTAATTTAATTGGAAAATTTCATACAAATTTTAAAATTATATTTTTTATTTGATATTTTTCAGGGTATTTAAAGTTGGGCATGGTACAACTTTCTAAGATAGACACATACATATGTACTTATAAATAAATATGTACGAAGAAGTGGAGTGGATAATGATTTTGTGATAAAATAAATTCGTTTAATTTTATTTTTGTTTAACAAAACTAAATTAAAGTAAATGCCTTCTAAGGGCTTCCTCTTTGCATGCCTTCTAAGGCACTCTTTAGGCAATGAGCAAGGAAGGCCTTGCTTCCCAATATCACGCTATGTTAAAAAGAAAGGAGGAGGTAATGTGTAGGGAAGGCCTTACGTATTTTACAGAAGGCCTGTTTGGTCATGATTTCAGGCCTTTCAGGTCAGAACTTCTACAGCTGGGGTATGTCATATTTGCGTATGGGCATACACAAATAAAATTTTATGTATTTGTGCCAAAAATACACAAACCGTCTGAACCATCAATATTTGTGGCATGAACAAATCGCATTTTTATAGAAATTTGTGTATATTTTGTGTATGTCATATGCAAATGAAATTTGTGTATATACACAAATTGTCTGACCTAATTTTGTCACCATCTGTCAATTGACTATAGTGACATTTCCAGCAAGTTCCATCAGGTACTATCCATGTCACAGCTGATTGAAATGGTATTTGGAATTTGATAGAGAACAAAGTCGATAGGATACTGAGCCATACCCAACACGAAGCAATAGAAACAACAATTTAGGTTAGGTTAGCCCTCTAACTAGCAGAAGCAAATTTTTTATGTAAAATATTCGGGAATTTCTTTCTTAACGTATTTTGGTTTAAAAACATACAATTTGAAGTCCGGAGTTAAAAATTTAATTATTTAAGTGATGATTTATACGACCTTTCATATTGTATTCAAAAATTAAATTGTTCGAGCGTTTGCGCGAGCGCTACCCAAAGGGTAGCGAAATATCAAAGAATACAATTATTTAAAAATACGACCAAACGCTCGAACAATTTTATTTTTGAATTTAATTATTTTTGAGCCACCAGGTGAAAAATATTAAAGGCTACCTCAGGGCATGTTTGCCAGTTTACAGTAAAATTAAACGGCAGGTGCAGTTTCGTTGATGATATGCGTTTTATTAAAAAAAAAAACAGTACAACTGCATATATAGATTTAAATTTTATAGTCCTGTAATAATACAATTTATTTTCTATAATGATCAGAGTAATGAGAGCCATTCATTTTCGATTCGCTCGAAAAATTTAGATCGGCAAGGGATCTTAATTGTTAAAATTCTTTGAAGATTTAAATCTTTTAAACTCACGAGTTAAATATTGCTCGCTACCGATTTAAATCAAAAATAATGATTAATAATTAAAAAATATTATGAAATTTGACTCGCGAAATTTCATAATATTTTTTATTTATTAAATGTATGGGAAAAATTTAGATATAGGTGAAAAAATAGAAAAGCGGACAACAAATTGTGAAAATTTGACGACACGGGAAAATTGTTTGAAAGGATGGGAAGGTGTTTAAAATGGGACGGGTGGGAAGATGTTTAAAAACTCGACCAAGCCCGCATCGATTCGGCACCTATCATCTATTTATCGATTATAGAGCGGCCTTCGATAGTCCGATACGGGAGAAACTCTATGAAGCAATGTCTGAGCTTGGTATTCCGGCAAAACTCATACGCCTTTGCAGGATGACCTTGACGAACACCAAATCAGCAGTGAAAGTTGGTAAGGATCTTACCGAACCTTTCGAAACTAAGCGAGGCCTCAGGCAAGGCGACACCCTATCGCGCGATCTCTCTAACATCTTAATGGAGATCATTATGAGAAAAGCTGCAGTCAACATGAATAAAACCATCAGCAGCAAAAGTCACATGCTGCTCGCGTATGCTGATGATATAGATATCATTGGGCGCACAGTTAGAGAAGTTACTGCAGTTTTTTCGAGAATTGAGAAGGAGTCAGCAAAAGTGGGTCTAACGGTAAATAAGGACAAGACAAAATTAATAATGGTTTCAACGAACAGGGCCTCCACGCGATTAGACCAAAGCGTGAACGTTGATAACCGTTATAATTTCGAGGTAGTGGACGAATTTATATACCTCGGATCTGCCGTGAACAAAAACAACAACGTCAGCCTTGAGATCAAGCGGAGAATTGTGGTTGCGAATAGATGTTATTTTGGGCTAAGCAAGCACTTTAGAGATAAAGCCCTCTTTCGAGTAACAAAAGTCCAGCTGTACCAGACTCTCATTCAACCTGTCTTGCTTTATGGCGCAGAATCCTGGGTCCTATCGCAAGCAGACGAAACATCTGTAGGAGTCTTCGAGAGAAAAATACTCCGAAAAATTTATGGCCCTATACTGCACAACGGCGAGTATCGGCGACGCATGAACCATGAGCTGTATGAGCTTTATCCTGACATTGACATAGTTAAGCGGATCAAGATAACGCGATTGCGCTGGCTAGGCCATGTCAGTAGAATGGATGAAGATGAACCAGCGCGAAGGCTTTTCGAAACCGAACTCGAAGGAAGACGAAAAATAGGAAGACCAAGACTCCGCTGGAGGGATCAGGTTGACGAATCCCTGCGTACACTTGGTATTGCCAACTGGAGAAATAAAGCAAAAGATCGCAGTGGTTGGCGAAATATGTTATCTTCGTTTTGTTAGGTCCCTGAGCCCCCGGTGTTGCCCGAGACCGGATAAGTTAGTAAGTAAGCTCGCATCGAATGATTATGAACGCAAATCGTCAAAATTAAGTAAAAAGGTGGGTGAAAGGGTAAATGTTGAAGATGCGAGTAAAATGGATTGGAAAGATTAGGAATGGGACAAAAATTGTGAATGTACATAAAAGGGTTAAAATGCGAGAAAAATCTTTTGGAACGGATAGAAATGTGCAAAAATGGTAAATGTGTAAGGAAGGGTGAAAAGGAAAAAAGTTAGGAATGTGTAATTTCTATGATAATGGGGGTAAAAGGGTAAAATGGGGGCGAAAAGGGTAAAACTTTAAAATGCGAGAAAAATCGTGTGGATAGGTAGGAATGTGGCAAAAATTGTGAAAGTGGTTAAAAAAGGGTAAAAAAGGGCGGGGCGAAAAGGGTAAAACTAGAAAATGCGAGAAACCCGTTTGAAAAGTTTTGGAGTGAGACAGAAATTGTGTATGTGGAAGGGTAAAACTAGAAAATGGGAGCAAAATCATTTGGAAAAGATAGGAATGGGAAAAAATTATTGTGAATGTGTATTGTGTGCAAAAAGGGGCAAAAGGCATAAAACTTGAAAATGCGATTAAATCGTTTGGAAAATTGTGGATGAAAAAAGTGTACAATGAGTGATATGTTATTGTCTACGTCGTGCAAAACATATTTTTCATACACAATATTTCTATGCCGACCCATTTCAAAAAAATATAAATCATGTTAAAAGTCATTTAAAATGCATCTGTTGTACTCGATCAAAATAGTTTTATCTGATTTTGTTCAACATAAAACTAATAATTGCATATTATAAATTTTGACATTAATTCAATTTCTTTTACCAATTTCTCAAAATTAAGAAACAACATGCTCGGTGTTAGATAGAAAACGTTCACAACCCCATGCAATAAATACCTACTTTTCCCGCAGTTTGAGCTTTTACCGTGTTTTTGCCCCCTTCTACACTATTACATACACTATTTTTAACAAGTTATAAACCATTTCAACCCGAATTTCTATATTTTTGAAGTTTAACCATTTTTGTCCCTTTTTCAATCATCCATTTTATCCACGTTCACTATCATTCACACATTCCCAATCTTTCCAAACGATTTTTGTCGCATTTTGAAATTTTATACCTTTTTATCCTTTTTAGTCACTCACATATTCTATTTTCAATATTTTTAACCTGCATTTTTACATTTTATCCATTTTTGACCTATTTTACAAGCGTATAATTTTTATGAAGAAGACTTCTCGCATATTCATATTTTGCTCTATTTACGTACCAACACAATTTTTAACACATTCAAATCATGTCATGGGATATATTTAATTTTTTTGCTTCTTGAGATTTTACCAAATTTGACTCTTTTTGAAGTTCAACCATCTTTTAGACACTATACTATTTTTGAATACATTCCCAATCATTATAAACTAAATTTGTTGTTGGTTAAGATGTTACCCTTTCTATCCTTTTTTAGCCGCAAGCACTCTTATTAACACATTTCCAATCATTCCAAACTAATGGTCCTCTTTTTTCAAGTTGTATCCTTTCATGCCCCTTTCACCCATATAGTATCTTTGATACACATATTCCCAATGGTGGCAATTTTTTTCGCACCTTCAAGATTTATGTTTGTTTTGCTCTCTTTACCGCTTGTCACGTTTTTTGCTTACGTTCACTATATTTGCATTTTCCAAACGATTTTTATTGCATTTTGAAGTGTAAATCTTTTTCGCCAATTTGTACCACTTTCTAACCGCGTACAATATATCCCCAGTCATTGTCCAAAACAAATTTTGGTCTGCCTTTAGTAGCTTTATTTAAACTTATATCCCAATTAATAGTTGACCTTTATTTTTGGCATATACATTGGGTTGGAGATGGTTTGCAAAGTTTGCGATCCTTTTTTCCACTCTCCTTACTTAGCCAGAGTGGAAAGTGGTCATATCCGTCGAAACGGCCATCATATACGGAATGTTTGGGTTTTTTCCAATATCTGATACACTGGGTTGTATTTCATTGATCGTCAGTGAATGACGACCAACCTATCGTTTATCCGAATAAGCCACGAGACCAGCGGCAAGTTTTTTCCTTAATACTGGTAGTGGGAGTAAATTGGCATTATAAGAACTGTATATGTCTTCACGTTGTTCATCACGAATACGGCGATGTAGTATTTAAACATTCGTCACAGCCATATCGATGAAATTCTAATACGAGGTTGCTATTTACATTGTGGGTCCTGGCAATACTAGTGTTGTCAGATGCAAACTGGAACTTCCATTGGAAAGTTTGGCATTTTGTTAGCTTAATCATACATAGAACGTTTTTACTTCTGAGCACCATTTTTTCTATTTACAGTGTGTTGGAAAATGCATCTCTTTTTCGTGCGATAAGTTTTTACGATTTTCGGTGTGAATTATCGAGAAAAGAGTTTATCAATCAACTTATACCAAGAGTTCAGTCTCGGACGCCGTTCGCTCCAAGATGAATTTCATGAAGGTCGTCCAACTTCGGTCGTTTTGCCGGAAACCATCAATGCTGTGCGTGAACTGATAAATTAAGACCGACATGTAACACACCGTGAGATGGAAGCATCCTTGAGCATTAGTATGACAAGCATCAATATGAAATTGCATGTTCATTTGGAAGTGAAAAAGATTTGTTCTCTTTGGATCCCACATAATTTGACGAATGCTCAAAAACAGGCTCGTGTCGATTGGAGCAAAGAAATGTTGAAAAAATACAACCGAGGTAACTCAAATGCAGTGTATAATATCGTCACAGGTGACGAATCATGGATCTATGTACATGAGTTAAAAACAAAACACTTGTCGACCGTACGGGACTTTCAAGGCGAGCTAAATCCAACAAAAGTTGAAGAAGCAAATCGAAGAAAATGATCGCGTTTTTTATTCGGTATGACCGGTTATGTGGTCCCAGTAACTTTCGTGGAACTTAGGATGGTTAGTTCTGAGTGGTATGCCACCCACCATCTGTTTGCCAACAGTGTTGGTAGAAATAAGGAAAAACAACAAGAGAAGACGAATCATTTTGCATTACGACAATACGAGCTCTGACACATCAGCTGAAACAATGGGATATTTGAGCATTCAGCATGTCGAATTGATGTGTCATCCGCCGAACAGCGCTCATTCGGCACCCAATGACTTCATTTTACTTCCTCGTCAACGATTTTCGATGCCCGAAGCGTTCAAAAAAAAGGTTTGGAGGTGTCTCAAATGGAGTGGAAAAAGTGCTTCGAAAATTGGTTTGAGCGCATGCGCATGATTACCACGGAGAATATTTGGAAAAACAATAAAACCATTTCCAATGATAGATGATTGTTTTTAAATTCCGGGACCCGAAATATAAATATCAACCCTCTACGATAGCGACACATGAGACCATCCATTAGATCCACTCAAACCATAAAATAAACCAAATGGTGTCCCATAACATCCCATGAAGAGATTGAGGAGAGCACTGAGATGTGCGCTTTCTAATTTTACACTCACTGATTGGGACCTACAGTTTTACACCGGTTCCGAACGGTATTTTTAGAAACTTTTTCATGGCTAAGTACTCGATAGTGTCGGCATCACTAAGCGAGGTGACCGTCGTCGAAAGAAAGGTAAGGTGGTCTGAGCAGGGATCGAAACCACTTTCTCATGTACAAGAGCTGCGCACACTGACCATTGTACCACCGACGGCCACAAAACCATATGGCTGTTATATTCGTGTATGATCTGTGGGCAATCCACCTCCAAATTGTGATAGCGACCCATGAGACCATCCATTAGATCCACTCAAACCATATTTCGGTTATATTCATGTACGATCTGTGGGCAATCCACCACCAAATTGCTCTTCAATTTACGATTATATCGCTATGCCTTTGCTGGGTTCTCTCTTGGATTCGATCTTTCAATTTGACATAAGTTGATGCCAATCGAACTACCTTGGTATCCTTCCATAAAGCAGTATTAGCATTAACTCCATAAGCGCGACCAACAAATTCAACTGAATATCCTCCATCTTAATCCTTTATAAATACTTTTGTCGAACGGAAGTTTACTATTCGGAATTCGGTTAGCCCGCACCGTTCCTAAGCCATAAACCCCTCTAGATCGCAAATAAACTAACAATGGCTTAGTTGTGTAAAAATTACCGGAAAAACCGAAATGATTCGCAAAGTCCGGATTGCTTTGTGACAAGTGCACGACGACAAATTAAAATTATCACCGGCATCGTTATAAATTTCAAAACGATATCCGAATCCATTTGAGTCGCAGAGCACAAAAAACTTAATTTCACACTCGTGGGGTTTTATTTAGCATATATTGCCGCAGCTAATGCTTCTTCTTGGTACTGCACATCTGTTCGTCAACGCACAATCGGGAGGTTTTTGGATTAAAATCGAATTGTCTATTTAATTCGTTTGATAGATTGCGAATCCGAAAAAATGGATCTTAACCTGGCTGCTCTTTTCTAATATGCTGCGGTTCGTCTTGGAAGCACAAATACTTTTTGATTGGCATAAATCTTTTGTTTGGCATAATATTCTGAATAGCCAGCAATCCATTTCTGTCCAGTACCTGGGCAGATTCGCATAGCGATAACTAGACATATAGATCAGTATTCCAACGTAGATCAGTATTCCTACAGAGCGACGAATATCATTAGCATCAACTTTGAATGTTGTATTTACGGTTTCAGCGCAAGCAGCTCGAATAGTTTCTTGAACAATCATTTCCATAATATTTTCTAAAAAGAAATACAGAAAAATTTCTTCCAGTGTATGCAAGTTTCAACCAACAATTGTTTTTCCACTATCACTGTTTTCTTGCACAAAAATTATCATAGAATGAACAAAGATCATGGTAGCACAACCAAATTAGTTTCTGACTAGAAATAGAGTAGCAAGTAATAGATAGAAGAGAAAAAAGTCAACCCTTCAAAAATTTTCCCTGGGACGGCGTTAAGAGAAAAACCAATGGCAGCACTGAGGCAGCCTTACCCGTTATCGGGAGGGGGTTAGGTTAAAGTGACTCGAAGTTCATTCCATGGAAGGAAGTGATGCCGTTTTGAATAACCACGCTATACTGAAAAGAAAAAAACAATAGAATAGCCAGTAGTAATTTGAAATTACCCAATTATACCCAATTAGTACTGCTAATGAATTTTAGAAGTCGACTGAGCTCGATACTCCCCATTTCTGGTATTCTGTCAAAAATGGTTTTCCCAAAGTTGTCCCCTTATGTCTGCCAAGGCTGAACACTACACCGGGTGGGCCTCCATATAAAAAATTCCAAAGTCGAGGGCAAATATAAAAACACCACCTCGAGACAATTTCGAAAAAAAATGCTTGGCCTTTTACAGCCCGTGAAAAACAACCAAATCGATTTTTTTATTGTAGTTTTTTTTGTTCGTTGCTCGATCGTAATATACAAGACCTCGTTCTATAGGTATCGACGAGTACTACATTTTCCCTGTAGATGTCGCTGATATCATTTTCTAATGAAGGCCTCATTTAATGCAGTTTATACCCCCAGCAATTTAAAAATGTATTTTCTCTAGGATTAAAGCCCCTTAAAAGCCAAGCAAGCAATTTTAAGATGGTCAGAGCAGGGATCGAACCCACGTTCTCATGCACAAGAGCCGCGCACGCTAGCCATTGCAACACCGACGGCACGGTCACAACACACTTAGGCAATTGTTCAACCGGGAGTTAATTCTACAGGAATGGCCTTGTCGCGACAAATCATGCTGTTCTTTGTACTATTGACAGTTTTCTATTTTCTCACCAGCAGGCCGCCTTTCATATTACCATCCATGGAGTTTCATCCCATGTACCTTCTTAACTCTGGTTTCAATGCTCAGTTTCAAGCTGATTTTCGGATCCATAATTACAGCCAAGTGTTTTGCCCTATCCGACATATCTAAATGTTTACCATTGAGTGAGGGCAGTCGATATTGTGAAATAGGTCATCTATTCGTAAATAGTAGCAGATTAGTTTAATCCGGGTTCCCAGGTAAAGCACAGCATGTGGCCCAAGGGCTGATTTCACCCAAGATATTCTCCATGACTTCAGTTATCACGGAGACACAGGGACCTGTTACTAGCGCTACGAAAACATCCGCATATGCGACTACCCTTACCTCATATTATCCAATTCCACTAGAGTATTTATAACCACTAGCCATAGTAGCGGTGATATCACCCCACACTGGGGTGTATCCGTACAGACTGAACTAAATGCTGAGACCTCACATCACTGAGCGCTTATCTGTCTGCGTCAATCCAACTCACAATTCTTCTGTTGACATTTAGATCCTTTGGGACTTGTTTCACACATTCGGTTTCGAAATTGTTAAAAGTGTCCTCTACTTGTATATTCTTTATAGAAAAGCCCCCTTTCGACCGTGCTTTCTACTTCGTTTGGCGCTGGCTTGATTGGCATTCTCCTGATACAGGCCAGCTGGATGTTTGATATACCGTTGTTAGTCACTAGCGATCTGATATGTTCATCCAAGATACTTTCTATAGATTTGAGTATGAATTATAGGTCTGAAACCCCTCACAGATTCAAGGCCATTCTTCCCACCCTTGAGGATGATAATAACTTTCACCGTTCTCCAAATTTCTGGAATGTGATTTAATCGTAGACTGACCGTGTATACTGCCCTGAGCCATGGGTTAACCCACCTTATTACCTTCTGTAACATTATCGGCAGTATGCCATCAGGGTCTGGGGATTTGTATTGTGAAAAACTATTGATGTCCCACACAATTTGTTCGATATAGATCAGTGCATCTGCAGTACCATTTTCGCCCAACTCCCAGATAACCCAGAGAACTAACTGATTGAAAAGAGGTTGTAGCAACCATAAGTTCAGCTGTTACCACCGAATTGAGGTTGCCACAACCGAATTGAGGTTGTCACGACCGAATTTAGTCGTTACAACTGAAAATCTGTTGCACCAAGCTCGTTTCATAATTAATTCGGTCGTGACAACTGAATCTTGAATTATATTCGTTTTGTAAACCAAATTTTCTAAAATTTCGGTTGGAACAACCGAATTTGGAAATAATTTGGATGCAGCAACCAAAATTGGTACCACATTCGGTTGGAGTAACTGAATCTGGCTCAATTCAGGTGCAACAACCGAATTTGGAATCAATTAAAAAAAATTAAAATTCATTTACGGCACTATCTAAATTCGGTTGTGACAACTTCTAATGAGGTTATGCCACCTTCCAATGGGGTTATATCAACCACTAATGAGGTTGTGTGAACCTCTAATGGGGTTGTACCAACCACTTATGAGGTTGTGACAATAGGGTGGGGTTACAAAAAAATAATTTTGAATTTTCGATCTTCTCAACCCCCTTAAATGTGACAATGGATTAAAAAATTAGATTGGGAAGTTTAAGCTCATTCCGATAACAATAACACGTGCCTCTATGAGGGCAAAGTTGGCGAAAAATGTGATATTTTAGAGACAATTTTAGTCTTTGGACTATAACTTCAAATTTATTGGCTCTAGCAGACTGATTCAAGTTTTATTCTATAGCTAGTGTAATTCTTATCAATATTTATTTTATTAATTTTTCTTGTGTCTTATAGTTACGGTAGTATTTAGCATTTATTTGGGTTAGGGTCAAATGTATAACCCCAAATCTAATGGTCGAAATCATTCAAATAATCAAAATAGTGCCGGCGTCCGAATCTCGTATATTCGAGGCTAGAGTGTTTAATTACTTGACTTTGTCAGGAAACCGGTTTTCGAGTTATTCGCAATTCTATATTTTCCCCACGTACCACGCCCCTTTGTCTAAACCACCCAGGGCGCCACCGCCCAAACGCATACAAAAAAATTTATTCAAATCCTCTGCTGAATATAATGCCGTCATTTTTAATAAATTTTGTACACTACTGTTCTCCAGGTCCGTGTCAGTATTTTAAAGGCTATGTAATGACCTGTGCTATAACATAGAGTCAATTACAAAAAAATATATTTTTTTTGAAATGGTTAATGGTAGCTTGAATTTGAATTTGAAAACAAAGTTTAGCTTCTAAATATGATTAATGTTTATTAGTAGCATTAATAAATTGTCATTATTAACGTTCCAAAATGGGCCGATGTAAATATTGCAATCATGAGCGCCAAGAAAGATTAAAGAGACGATAAAAGAATTCAGAAGCTACATACAAATTACTGACATAATTGGATGCTCAAAGAAAATGTTGGAGACCGGAATAAAATACAACCCCAATTCAGGAAACAGACGGTAAAACCGTGAAAATTACAGAACATTTGGAACCAAAAATATGGCTCCACGTAGAGTTCGACTTTTGTTACCTCTTCCGCCCTTAAAAGGCAATACGATCGGGATGTTGACGCCTCCACATTAAGAAAAATGCTAACTAAAAACAATTTAAAGGCAAAAAGTGTCCGAAAAGTTCCATTTCTATCCAAACGGAACGTTCAAAAAATGTTGCATTTTGCCAAGGAGCATGTGAAATAGTCCGTACGCAAATGGCGAAATATTTTGAGGACAGCTGAAACTAAAGTGAGATTGGGTAATTATGATAAGAGTAATCTTCCTGTACGAAGACCTTCCAACACCGAATCAAAATTTCATTTTTCTACATTTGTTTTTGTTTTGAAAATGTTGATTAGTGTTGACTCTATTGTATCGCACACCACTGTATATATAAAGATGTAAATAGTCAATTTAATTGTTTTTGTTTTTTATTTAAATTAATGCTTAAAACTTTAAAAATTTACATTTTTAATACATTTAATAATTAACTTTTGTAACTTTAAAAAGAAATTTATGTATTTTTTTGCGTTTCATTTTTATAAGAGTTGTACAGTTTACGAATGAACTTTTGAAACCAAATACAATTTAGAATAATTTGATGACTTTTAAATTCCTATTTAATCCATAAAACCGGTTATTCGAAATTGGCCATTCTTTAAAAAGCGGCATTCGATTTTACACATGATAAGCACCATTGCATCAGCTGATATTTACAACGATTCGAGGCGCTTACTGATAATTGACAATTATAGTGAAAAAAAGTGCAAATAAGTAAAACAAATCAAATCAAGGTTTACAAAATTAATAAAAAATTACAGCAGACAGTTGTCCGAGGCCTTCGGCCACGGACTGTCCCTGCAGGCTGTGTCAGAGACACGGCCATTAAGTTTAACGTAGAATACGCCATCCGATAAGACAGAAAACATATAAGTTAACACTCTGCCCAACTCGTGGGCCTAATTGGTTTACCATACCTATTGTACTAGTTAGATATCATTCCTATCAACCATACATATATCAACTCAGGTTATCTGTGACACTTTAAGAATATTAAGTAGGTTGGTGATTGGAAAAGTTTATGTCATTGAATGGAAATGAAATAAAACTAATTGGTAATTGACGACCGTATAGAACGGTAACGAAATCAAGCCTTTGAATTAAAAAGAAATACGCTGAAGGAAAAACATTCATAAAGCAAAGGGAATTATAACCAACCAAAAGTCGTCCTTCCAATTAAGGTACAGTCGGAGCCATAACTGGCTCCATTTGGAATAGATTTTTGACCCCCAAACCAGAGGTGGTTAACTTATATAACAATAAATTCATTTGCTTATATTATTTATCATTTATTGTTATATATGTTTTCTGTCTTATCGGATGGCGAATTCTACGTTAAACTTAATGGCCGTGTCTCTGACACAGCCTGTAGGGACAGTCCGTGGCCGAAGGCCTTGGACAACTGTCTGCTGTAATTTTTATATTTACCAACGGCTTAATTTAATTTATGTATTTTAATTAATATTTTTATTGAAATAAGTTCTGCGAATGTTGTGAGGGCCGCCCTAATATTAAAAAAGGTTTACCTTATCGAGTCTTCGCATTAGCATTCGAGCGTTGTGTGAAAGCTTTACGCTTTACAATTCAAAATTAATGTTACAACAGCTTTATTGAAGCTTTCGCAAAAAAGCTTTATTACGTTAGCTTACTGTTTGTTTCACTTTTTGCTAGATACATGTTGCCAAGCAACATTAGCTTGCTGTTCGTTTCACTTTTTACTAGATACATGTTCCTAAGCAATGTTGAGCAACCAAAAACACTCAACCAGACACCACACATATGTTTGAGTGTATGTGTTTAAACAATTTTCATTTGAGAAATTGAAATACTAGAAATATATCAACCAATATGAAATGTATATCAAACGAAAGATAACATCTTCATTTACCTACAAAAAAAAATTCATCTAGCCGTTTCCTCAAATTCAATGAAATAAAGATTACAACAATAAAAACCTGACATGACTCCTCATACCGTAAGGTAAGACGTATTCTACGTCAAAAGAACTATAAAAAATACCTAAATAATAAACCTTAAAACCCTAAACAAAAAATACACAAATACACATACAAAAATACACTTAAATAAATCCATTTAATCTGTATTGCAGTGTTAATTTGGCTATGTAAACAAAATCGCGTGCTATATTTTATTTAGAATTTAAAAAAAATATGGATCGACCAACAACTTCTAAAGAATCCACGGGCATGGGTTCGAGGGAAATCGATAAAATTTATTTAATTGGCCACATGTCTCATCAAGTCACTGGCAGTAAGTTGCCATCCAAATGTTTCGTGTCCTATTTTATAATATGCGTCAAGTAAAGTTAAATAAACGAGAAGCAGCAAACCTTACAATTAAGGAGGTTCTTCTGTTTTGGGAGAAAGCTAAAATACCAACCAAGGATAAGCTGGAGCTGGAAAAATTTTATGAAATGTGAAGGAAACTACAAAAAAATGTTTCAAGACCAACAAACGCATCTCAAATTAAAAAGGAGGGAGATTTTAAATCAAGTTTTGACGACTTGTTTGACGTTGCTCATCAGGATGCTCCCACCAAGGCATCTGAAGAAGACAAACAATTTTTGTTGCGTCAGAGAAAAAAAGGTCGTCCTGGCTGTATGGAAGGTGTCGATATGAAATATGTAATTGCTGGAAAACGAAAAGCATTAAGACAAACAGCTGAGATGACAAGACTCAAAAAATCGATTACAAATATAGGTAAGATCATGTCTTCAAAAAAATTTATTAGATATTAATATTATGAACTGACTTTACCCTTTCAAGATGCTGAGTACAATTTATCCAATCAAGATGAACCAGAGCCAGAACTAAATATGAGTAAATACTGTCGAGATACCGAAGAAATCATAACTGAAAAATTATCTGTATGATTAGACCGGTGCACCATTACTGATAGAGATGCTGTTCGGATTATAGCTGCTACAGCAAAAGCTTTACGACATAACCCACAACATTTTGTCCTAAGTAGAAGTGCCATACGACTACGCAGGCAACAATTTAGTCAACAAAGAACGAATTTCATTAGGAGTAGATTCAAAATTCCGATTTACGGGGTGCTGTTGTGCATTGGGATGGAAAATTGCTTCCAGATTTGTTAAGTAAAGAAAATGTAGAGAGATGTAACGTGGTTTTGTCTAGGGCTGAGGTAAGCTCAGCCATGTCCAGAGTCTTTCGTTACGATCCACCAAACCTTTCGAAATAAGAACAGAATAGTTTCGAATTCAGATTCTTTATTGATATTTAATTTACAAAGTAATTTGATCTACAGGAATAACATCAACTGCTTCACTCGGTGAGAACACTCCTCTTAGCTTGAGAACACTAGTCTTGGTTGACAACACTCTTCAGGGGGCACTTGTTCTGGCTTGACAACAATCTTCTGGGGGCACTTGTCTCGGCTTGACAACACCCTTCCGGTAATACTAGCATTGGCTTGAGAAATCGTCTGGGGCAGGTTGCGTACTGGTAGAATCTAAGGTGATCGGTATCGGATATGCGGATAAGATGCTTTACATCTTCAGTTAGAACGGTTCGGTATTGGTTATCATCGGCTGGTTTACATAGGAACAGTGAGCCGAAGCCCCTGTGTTGGAACAGTGAGCCGAAGCCCCTGTGTAGGAACAGTGAGCCGAAGCCCCTGTGTAGGAACAGTGAGCCGAAGCCCCATTGTAGGAACAGTGAGCCGAAACTCCTGTGCAGGAACAGTGAGCCGAAGCCCCTGTGTAGGAACAGTGAGCCGAAACTCCTGTGTAGCAAATGTATTTACACCGTCTTTACTAAAGAACGGATCCCAAAATGTGCTCCTGTACTTTGCAGAACTAGAGCCCCAGGCAAAATGCTATAATATTGTCTGGTTGTTCGCTCGGAGGCGACGACTTGAGTCTAGTCGACCTTAACAGTAAGTAGCATTGCTGTAGCCACGCAAATCCAATCACTCATTCTCGTGTGGCCATTAAAACTAGTTCGCTGCTAATATGTACACAACGTCGACAGAGCTTGTGTGTTGTTAGTGAGTGTGATTGTTCGCGGTGGTTGGTGCGACTGATGGATGTTGTGTAGACAAAACTAAATACAAAACGGTTTTAGAAGATGAACGCATTAGAATTAAATTAAGAGATGCAGACCATATTTAAATTTTTCTTTTTGAAGAATTAAAAAAATTACATGAGGTGTCAAGGGACACCCGGTTGGAACGAAGTTCCTTTCGCTATATATTATGTACTAGTTAGTTCCAGGCGCCTGTTGAAAAATACTGTAATTTAAATGGATCTTGTAAAATGATTAACTTTTGTTAAGCAATTTTTTATTTATTGAATGTATATTTTTTTTTTTAAAAGGATATTTTTAGGCCCCTTTTGTAAGAATATGTATTATATTTTCCCGAAAAGATCCTTTCTTTGATGAGAGGTACTTCTTTTATTAAAATAAAAAAAATGGATTCCCGTGAATGGATTAGGGAGAGCTTCTTACAAACCAGTAAGCTGTGCGCGTTCTAGTTCTACACTTACTGATTGGGTCCTACAGTTTTACACCGGTTCCGAACGGTATTTTGAGAAGCTTTTTCACGGCTGAATACTAGATAGTGTCGCCGTCACTAAACTAAGAAAAAGCCTAAGACTATGAATTTTTTTTTACAAAAAATACTTTTTTAAGAACAGGTACTTTTTAAAGAAGTGGTACTCTTGTTAGGATAAGGTTATTTTTTAAGAAAATTTACTTATTTTCAGGAAGGCTACTTATCTCAAGACAACAAAAGAAAAGGTGGTACTTTATTTTTAAGAAATGGTACTTTTAAGAAAATGAAGTTTAGTAAGAAAAGTAATTTTTTTTTGAAGAATGCTTTTTTTTACGAAAGAACAGATACAATTTTAAGAGTAGGTACTTATCTCAATAAAAATTATTTTGTTTTACAAAAAAGGTATTCTTTAAAGAAAATGTAGTGTTTTAAGAAAAGGCAATGTGTTGTAAGATAATGTACTTTTTTAAGAGAAGGTACTTATTTAAAAAATTACTTTTTTTAAGAAAAGGTACTTTTTGTAAGAAAATTTATTTTTTTAAGCAACGGAACTTCTTTAAGATGTTATTTTTTTAAACTCTTGCACTTTGGCTTTACTAAATTTACTTTTTATTCGGTTCAAACTGTAGATAAAGGAAATAATACATATAGCGCGACCATTGTCAAATTTGTTCACTAGGTGCTGTCCTGTACTACTGTCACTTTCACTGAAGTTTCCCATAATTCTCATTGGGGTTTTTCAAAATTGTGGGAAATTTTTGTGGAAGTAATTTAAACAATAGAAAATGTGACAAAATTTATGTGATTTTAAATAATAGTATTTGTTTCTTCTATAAAACACTACTTCAAAGCCAGGCGTTGTGAGGATTCACAAATCATTTGTTTTGCTATGAGATGTGAGGTAATATTTGTTTGTACTTGAGTGTTTTACTATAGCTAGAATAAAGCAAAGAGAAGTAGGTTTGGGAATTATAGTAAGATAGAAAAAAATTGACTGGAAAAAGAAAAAGAAATTTGAGTTCGGAAGTTTGTTTGAACGGCGGAAAAAATATGATAAAATTTTTGATTTATCCGGACATCAATAACGGAGCGGTGGAATATATATAGTTTATGCTATTTTCTACAAGTTTGTCGCTGCCGAAGAACATAACGGGAGGAAACTTATTCCACAGCCCACCAAGTTAATCAATTCCACGTCATATTAAGAAGAGGCTAATTAAGATTTGATGGTGGAAAACTTGGGGTTCATTTATGAGGAAGCTTCAAAGAAGGAGAAAAACTCCAGGGAATAGATGGCAGTAACAGTAGCTTTCATTATTTAATTTGGGAGACTTCGAATGGGCCTTTGCCATCTAAATCAAGCATATATATCAAATCGCAAAAGTTTTTTTTTTTGGAATTACGAAACTCAAGAAAGGATTTCAGGACATGGACTAATACCCAAATTTGGACCTAGATTGATGGCGATAATTATACGTACCTATCTATATTATTACAACTACACAACATTAATTTAATTTGTTCAACCTAGCTAACTACTTCGAGAATGCAGTCTTCAAGCGCTTGCAGGCAGTGATTTTCAAAGTAAGTACTATATACACATTATATATTTAACATTCAGAATACCATTTGTTGTTGTCGTTGTTTTTACGAGGATGTATAATTAATTTTTTTTATTCGCATTTATTTTAAAATATCATAACTTAATTGTATACTACGAGTATTACTGAATTTTACATCACTTCCGTATCTTTACGTTAACTTATGATAAAATTCACGGACAAATTGGAATAATTAGTTCTTTAAAATCACTTTCAAGGAATTTATGAATTTTGTTTTTTTAATTTTACATATTCTCTGAATTTTGCATTAGTTCCGCGTACTTGTTAATAAATATTAATTGTGTATAATGTGGAAATAAGAGTATTTTTTTTAATATTTCCACGAAATTGAGGGGATGAGTATATAAAAACTGATATGGGCTGACCTAATTTGGAAAATAGTCGGCATGGTTGGGTGGGATTATGACTATAGAGAGGAGGCACCGGTAACAGCATCTTCTCTCTAAGTTCTTGATTAGCTATTCCTTGCTAAAACGTATCCATTTGGCCTGTTTTGTTATCTGTATACAATGCTACCTAAATTTTTATTATATCTGTAATTGGCCGAGGCTAATCTCTTCGGGCAAGAACACCCCCCGTACCCTGAGCACAGCTGGATTAAAAGGTAGCACCGGCCTCGGAGGGATAGAGTCTGTCGTGAGTGGTCGTTACATATAAATAAATGGCGCCCAACGTGGGGCAACATCGGAACAGACGTTAAAATGTATTTTAAGTGCAAACTACCATTCTAGATTTAGGGAATGAAGGTAACCGTCTTCAAAATCTGGAATTGGAACAAGTTGCCCGATATTGCCTTACAACTATAAACGGTTTTACAGGTCCAATTAGATTCAACATATTTGTACATTCTATAGATACGGTGGATTATTGTATTTCATTACATTGGAAAACAATTCCCAGTATTTGGAATGGATATTATTAATTTTTCTAAGAAAAGAAAACATTGCTGGAGATTTTTAAACTTGGAAGCATTCGAGTTTAAACTTGCTTGTATTCTTTTCGATATATTTGGCAATATTTTTTTTTTAAAATCATATTATAACTGGATTAATAGATTGGTTGAGATTTATTTTACTGGAATGGTTTCGGTTGAGAACTCCCTATTGAATTCCAGTCATAAATTTATTTCTTTAGTTTCAAAATTGGATAATTGATAAGGAATTGCTAATTACAAAGAATGTTTTTATATATGATTGCCTTCAAGAGTAAATTTCTACTATAGATTCGTAAAACTTTTGTGATTTATACATATTTTGATGAGCATATATTGCGACTACTATTATTGAGTTAATTTTTTTTTTGTTATCAAAAGTATAACATCAGATGCCTTTAACTAGGAGTCGTGATAATTCAGTAGTTGCGGAGGGGGAGCGTCCCGCAAACTGTAGCTTCACGGTTAACCTTGATGACGACAATTCAAGAGGACCGAACACATCTAGAAGGATAACTAGGTCGCAAACAATTAGAAACGCTAATAGAGATAATCGTGAACACACGCCACCGGACGATAACCGTTTTCAAGCCATGATCACTGAGTCTATGAATAGTTTAAGAGAAGAAATGACCACAGTAATTTCAGCGCAGTTTCAGAATATGGTTCGGGAACTTAATATCACTAGAGACAATTCTTCTAGGGATACATTTCGTACTACGTCAAGACCTGTAACATTGTTTTCGCAGGAACAAAATAATACAGATAAATTTCTAAATATCATTCGAAATTGGAAGATTAAATTTACAGGGCATACAAATAATATGACGGTAGATGAATTTATTTACCGGGTGAATGTCCTAACAGTCAGTCATTTAGGAGGTGACTTTGAATTGTTGTGTCTCTATGCTAATATCTTATTTGAGGATAAAGCTCTCAAATGGTATTGGAGATATCATAGACAAAATGAAGGACAACTAAATTGGAACTCCATAACAAATGCGTTGAAATCAGAATATAAAGTGGAGTATAACGATTTCGATATATTGGATGACATTCGGAAACGGAAACAGAAATCTCATGAGGATGTGGACGAATATCTAGAAGTGGTGACATCCATGACAGATAGACTAAAGCACCCTATGAATGAACTGGAATTGTGTGAAACGATTGTAAGAAATTTGAGACCCGAAATCAGACACGAGCTTTTACACTTAGAAATTAATAGTATATCTAAGTTGCGGAAGGAAGTTAGACGACATGAAAAGTTCATGAGGGAAGTAAACAGCAAGGAATCTAGAGCATTTAAAACACGCGTATCAGAAATATCTGATTTTGAAGATTCTACAAATGTGGGGATTGAACGACAAGACGAAATTTGCGCAGTGAACACTTTGAAATGTTGGAATTGTGAAAAGATTGGGCACAATTACAAAAGTTGTATTGAATTGAGGCGCATATTTTGTTACGGCTGCGGATTAGCGGACACATATAAATATTCTTGCCCAAATTGTACGAAAAAGTCGGGAAACGGCAAGTCGGATGTCCGCCAGAAACAAACCGGACATCCGAAATAGAACTGCCAATCGGGAACGTATCTCCCAAAAATAACCCAGATTCGACTATGTTACAAACTTTTAAAAGACCATTACATGTGCAATTGGCAGAGTACCGGAAATTGAAGGAGAATTCACTCGGCAAGCAGTCTAGCAGTACAACCAGATCTTCTATACGTTTAAAAGAATATTATAAGAAGGTCAAACAGTATAAAACATGTATGATTTCGTCAATTGTAAACAAAGAGGCAGACAACAGGCCGTATGTAAATTTAAAAATCGGACAAAATTATTATTTTGCTTTACTTGACAGTGGTGCTAATAGAAGCGTAATAGGGGGGGAATTAGCTGGTATTGTGCAAGGTAATCCGGATTTCCAAAGATGTGTGGGAAATGTAAGAACTGCTGATGGGCGGAGGCAAATTGTTTTGGGATCCATAACTTTGAAAATAACATTCCAAAATCAAACCCAACCAGTTAATTTTTTGGTAGTTCCTTCTATATCTCAGGATATGATATGTGGATTCGATTTTTGGGGATCTTTCGGACTTAGAATATCTGTCGAATCAATTGATGATATGGACGGTGAGAAAGTGGATTCAGACAAACTTCAGTTATCAAAAGATCAAAGAAGAAAGCTAGATTCTGTAATTGCATCTTTTCCAAATTCGGAAACACACGGCTTGGGATGTACCACATTAGTTGAACATCACATAGATACTGGAGATGCAAAACCGATAAAGCAACGCTACTGGCCGATATCTCCAGCTGTAGAAAAGCAGCTTTGTGGAGAACTAGATAGGATGCTTTCGTTAGGAGTAATTGAAGAAGCTCCGAATTCAGCTTGGTCTTCACCGACGGTGGTGATAGTAAAACCCGGTAAAATAAGGATGTGCCTGGATAGCAGAAAATTAAATGCAGTAACTAAAAAGGATGCATATCCTATACCAAATATAGATGGTCTTCTGTCGAGACTCCCACCAGTATACTGCATATCTAAAATTGATTTGAAAAACGCATTTTGGCAGATAAAATTGGATGAGGAATCAAAACCCAAAACAGCTTTTACGGTACCTAACAGACCCTTATACCAGTTTACCAGGATGCCCTTTGGGCTATGTAATGCCCCACAATCTTTATGCCGACTAATGGACCTGGCTATACCATATCATTTAAAATCACACGTCTTTGTATACCTTGATGATTTATTGGTGGTCTCAAAGAACTTCGAGGAACATTTGGGACATCTATTAGAAGTGGCAAGCCATTTAAAAAACGCCGGACTTTCAATTAATGTTAAAAAAAGTAGTTTTGCTTTGAATAAAGTTAAATACTTAGGGTATGTAGTTGGACATGGCACACTACAAGTAGATGAAGAGAAAGTGAATGCAATAAGAGATTTACCAAAGCCAAAGTCTATTAAGCAGGTACGTAGATTTCTAGGTATGACGGGATGGTACCGTCGTTTTATTGATAATTATTCGACAATTTCTTATCCGCTTACCGAACTTCTTTCGAAAAAGAAAAAATTTGCTTGGACAGATGCAGCTCAGGAAGCTTTTGAATTGTTAAAGGACAAACTAACTTCAGCGCCGTTACTAATTCATCCAGATTACGACAAGCAATTTATATTACAATGTGATGCAAGTATGTATGGGGTCGGCGCAGTGTTGGCTCAAACAGATGAAGAAGGAAATGAAAGGCCTATAGCGTTTATGTCCCACAAACTGAATAAGTGTCAGCGAAATTATTCGATTTCAGAACTCGAGTGCTTGGCGGTAGTTATGGCAATTAAAAAATTTCGGCCATACATTGAGGGGCAAGATTTCAAGGTGATTACGGACCACGCCAGTCTGAAATGGCTCATAGGCCAGAAAGATTTGTCAGGACGATTGGCAAGGTGGTCTTTGAAGCTCCAAGGATTTATTTTTACAATTGAACACCGTAAGGGAAAGTTTAATGTAGTGCCAGACGCACTCTCCCGAGTAAACGAAGGGGAAGAAGTTGTGGAAACAATTGATGTGGAAAATGTGCCGGCTATAGATTTAAATGCGGAAGCTTTTAATAGTGAACGGTACAAAAAACTGAGAGTCGAGTATGAGAATGCGAATCTACCTGATTTTAAAGTAGTTGATAAGTATATATATAGGCGAATGGCGTTCTCTAGTGGAAACGAAGATGATTCTTCCTCATGGAAGATGTATGTCCCAGAGGAACTGAGAAATGGAATTCTTTTTTCGGCTCATGACAATCCAAGCGCGGCTCATGGAGGAATAGCGAGAACTTTGGAACGTGTACGGAGATATTTTTATTGGCCAGGAATTGTTTCGGATGTAAGAAAGTATGTTCTGAAATGCGAGTTGTGCAAGACGTCTAAGACGCCAACTTCGACTTTAAAACCTCTATTGGGACAAATGGTGGTAACAGAGCGACCATTTCAAAGATTATATATAGATTTAATTGGTCCTTTGCCTCGATCTAAATCTGGTAATATCGGAATTCTAGTTATTTTAGATCATTTTTCTAAATTCTCTTTCCTGAAGCCGTTAAAGAAACTAGTTGCAAAACCCATAATAGATTATCTACGAACTGAAATTTTCAGTTGTTTTGGAGTTCCAGAAAGTGTAGTGACAGACAACGGATCGCAGTTTAAGAGTAAACTTTTCGGAACGTTTTTGAATAAGAACGGCGTTAAACACATAGTAACCGCGTTATACAGCCCTCAGGCAAATGCGAGTGAACGTGTTAATCGAGTTGTAAATGAAGCACTTCGCTCATATATTCGCCATGATCAAAGAGACTGGGACTTATATTTAAGCTGTATAAATTGTTCTTTAAGAAATAGTACTCACCAAAGCGTTGGCCGAACCCCATATCAGATTATTTTTGGCCAGACTATGATAACTCATGGAGAAGAGTATAAAATATTGAAACGTTTAAATTTATTGGCTGATAGTGACGCAAATATTTCCCGCCAAGACAAATTTCATCTAATACGAGATTGCATCCAAAAGCATATGGAAAAAGCATATGAAAAGAACAAACGAACATATAATTTACGGTCTAGAACAAGAGAGTATGAGTATGATATCGGACAGGAGGTGATAAGGAGAAATTTTAAGCACAGTTCGAAAATTGATAATTTTAGTTCTAAACTAGCTCCAGTAGGAGTAAAGGCAAAAGTTATTCGTAAAGTCGGAAATGTATATTACGAGTTGGAGGACATTGATGGTACCGGAAAGGGTATTTATCATGCCAAGGACATATGGTCGTGAAATCAGGTTGACGTAATCAAAAATTTTGTTTCTCGTTTAGGGATGGGGTAAATTTGTGAGGATTCACAAATCATTTGTTTTGCTATGAGATGTGAGGTAATATTTGTTTGTACTTGAGTTTTTTACTATAGCTAGAATAAAGCAAAGAGAAGTAGGTTTGGGAATTATAGTAAGATAGAAAAAAATTGACTGGAAAAAAAAAAAGAAATTTGAGTTCGGAAGTTTGTTTGAACGGCGGAAAAAATATGATAAAATTTTTGATTTATCCGGACATCAATAACGGAGCGGTGGAATATAGATAGTTTATGCTATTTTCTACAAGTTTGTCGCTGCCGAAGAACATAACGGGAGGAAACTTATTCCACAGCCCACCAAGTTAATCAATTCCACGTCATATTAAGAAGAGGCTAATTAAGATTTGATGGTGGAAAACTTGGGGTTCATTTATGAGGAAGCTTCAAAGAAGGAGAAAAACTCCAGGGAATAGATGGCAGTAACAGTAGCTTTCATTATTTAATTTGGGAGACTTCGAATGGGCCTTTGCCATCTAAATCAAGCATATATATCAAATCGCAAAAGTTTTTTTTTTTGGAATTACGAAACTCAAGAAAGGATTTCAGGACATGGACTAATACCCAAATTTGGACCTAGATTGATGGCGATAATTATACGTACCTATCTATATTATTACAACTACACAACATTAATTTAATTTGTTCAACCTAGCTAACTACTTCGAGAATGCAGTCTTCAAGCGCTTGCAGGCAGTGATTTTCAAAGTAAGTACTATATACACATTATATATTTAACATTCAGAATACCATTTGTTGTTGTCGTTGTTTTTACGAGGATGTATAATTAATTTTTTTTATTCGCATTTATTTTAAAATATCATAACTTAATTGTATACTACGAGTATTACTGAATTTTACATCACTTCCGTATCTTTACGTTAACTTATGATAAAATTCACGGACAAATTGGAATAATTAGTTCTTTAAAATCACTTTCAAGGAATTTATGAATTTTGTTTTTTTAATTTTACATATTCTCTGAATTTTGCATTAGTTCCGCGTACTTGTTAATAAATATTAATTGTGTATAATGTGGAAATAAGAGTATTTTTTTTTATATTTCCACGAAATTGAGGGGATGAGTATATAAAAACTGATATGGGCTGACCTAATTTGGAAAATAGTCGGCATGGTTGGGTGGGAGTATGACTATAGAGAGGAGGCACCGGTAACAGCATCTTCTCTCTAAGTTCTTGATTAGCTATTCCTTGCTAAAACGTATCCATTTGGCCTGTTTTGTTATCTGTATACAATGCTACCTAAATTTTTATTATATCTGTAATTGGCCGAGGCTAATCTCTTCGGGCAAGAACACCCCCCGTACCCTGAGCACAGCTGGATTAAAAGGTAGCACCGGCCTCGGAGGGATAGAGTCTGTCGTGAGTGGTCGTTACAGCGTCCGGCGTTGGGATATCAACAGGAAAAAACCCGCAAGACCGCCCAAAGATGAACATCCCGGAACGTCTTTTTAATCTAAAACTTCCCCGCCCAAAAACTGTACCAACTTCTGTGGTCGCAGATGTCAAAACCGTTAGAGTATCTGAGGACTCTCAACAAGGAATGGTAGCTGAACCGGAGGAAGAATGTATTTATTGGGACATAGTCGGTGGTGACATGGCTTTGCAATTTGTTGTATTCTTGTATTCTTGATATTTCTGTTGAAAATTATTTTAAATTTTTTTTGTCATATTTGTTGACTTTTTTTTTGGAACAAAAAAAATCCCATTTATTGCTTTCAACGACATCTAGAAAATTACCCATTACACTAAAATGTTCCCAACACTTGTGCTTCATCTATTTGTTTACTTTATCTATGGTTCAAACTACAATATGTAATAAACAGGCTCCACCTAGAAAATTTCCCACTAAACAAGAAACATGTTAGTCTGGGTACAAACCAAAAGTACGAGTGTTAAAGTGCTGCCAAATTTAATTCCATGCTGAGGGTTGTGTTTCATGGATTTGCCAGTCTTGCACTTTGGCTTTTCTAAGTTTACTTTTTATTGGGTACAAAACTACAATATGTAATAAAGAGGCTCCACCTAGAAAACTTCCCTTTAATCCAAACCAAAAGTACCCAATATAGTTCATACAGCCAAAGTCACGATCTCGAAAGAAAACCTAAGCGAACGAAAGCCAGACACTCACTTTTGTTCTTATCACAGGCTTTAAATGTTATTGTGTGATTGTGTGTTTGCAAAATCGGAACCCACTAACTATTTTCGCTGTCATCTATGCGAACGAAAATGTCAAAACCAGTCACTTGTCTTTTGGTTGTCGCATAGCTGGAAATCAAATAAAAGGTTGAAACAAAAACAATTTAAATAGAATTCAATGGAAGAATCACAATGGACAGAAAATAATGTCATTATAATAAATTTGTTATTAAAATATATTTCCATTTCAGCACAAAAACGCCAACTTTGCGGCACCTCCAGATACTGGTTCTTCGTGCTCTTCTCTCTCGCTCCGAAATTAAATGGCGAACCTCAACTTTATGTTATTGCTTTGAACAACAAACACACGTAAAACCATGCGAACGACAAGTCGAAAGATAGTGACTAGCATTTTGAAACGAAAGTGAGTGACATACTTCGTTCGCTTGGATTTTGTGGGAGAGGGTGTAAGTGGGGTCCGATTTTGTACTGATTTGTATATGATTTCGTTCGCTTGTTAGTGACTCCCAAATCAGCTGTTTGTCGCATAGAAAGAAAGCGAACGCTATGATTCAACATCGTGACTTTGGCTGATAATAATGGGTTGTAGTAAAGTAGTTAAAAAAAGTTGTTTAAAAATTTTTCATTTAGCCCCCATCCCGCAACGTGCGATAAGGAACTTCGTTCCAAAAACTTTCAGCCCAGAGATGACTACAAGGAATATATTCATCTTTACCTGATTTATTTAGGACAGTTTCAATGGGAAAAAATTACTTTTAGACTAGCAGGAGCTACACATCACACCAGGTGGATGGCGAAGTCAATTTATTGTCTTAAAATTTATCTTTTCAGATTTCCGCTTACAGAAGAAGAGAAAAATGGTATTGAAGAGATATGTTTATTTATAGTCAACATTTATGTAAAAGCATGGTTTAATTCCCAGAAGCCCATCCTAGCCTCCAATCAAGATCTTCAGTTATTAAAAAAGTTAGTTGAATATAAACTTATTGATGAAGAAATTGCAGACAAGACATTGAGTAAAATAGTTAATCATCTGTGGTATCTCAACTCCGAGCAAGTTGCATTTTAATTTTTCGACGATAATTTGGGAAAAACCATCAAAACTAGGATGGTTAAAAAACTAACATGCGTATGATATTGATGATAGGGATGTAAAAGCAAAAATTAATTTTCAAGAAGTTCATCATTTTTTAGACAAGGAAGTCGATTATTTTGTTTCTCCACGGACTTTGAATTTTTTTAAAAGGTTAGAAATAAATACATCGTTTTTAAACGCTGATCCCGATGTAGCAGTTGAAAATCAATGTAATCTAAACGCCAAAAAAATAGTAAATGGCTTAAGAGTTGGAAATGATGCAGCGGATAGAGGAGTAAAGTTAATACGAGTACAAGACTATAATCTATCATTGACAAAAGATGAGGAACAACGACAATTCCCTCTACAAGTTGTAGCCGAATGCATGAAATTTTTCCCGGACTCTTCAAAAGCTACATTATCTATGACTTTACCTAACTAATTTCCAATTTTGTATAATTATAATATTACAGTATATGTTTTTACATAATGTAATAAATGAAATATATTTAAAAATAGATGCAGCTGATTTTTTTTAATGTTTTCCACATTCATATTTGGGGCTCTACACTTGACTCTAACCTAATAAAAGCTAAATACTACCTTAACTATAAGACATAGAAGAAAAATGAATAAAATAAATATTGATAAGAATTACACTAGCTATCGAATAAAACTTGAATCAGACCCAATAAATTTGAAGTTATGGTCTCTAAAAAATCACATTTTTCGCAAACTTTACGCTCATAGAGGCTTGAGCTCAAACTTTCCCAATCTCATTTTGTAGTTCGTTGTCACATTTTTAGGGGGTTGAGACTTATGGTAGGAAGTCAGTAACCACCCTATTGTGACAGCCTCAAAATGCGGTTAACCTCAAAATTCGGTTAATTCGGCTGTCGCAACCGAATTTTTCTGTGAGTGTATACTACTTAAGCGAAGGCGCATAGCCTCGTCCCTCAACGAGGATTATTATCTCACCTCCTCTGGAATTTAGAATTGTATAGTGTTTTTGGTGCAATGGCAGTGTGCGCGGCTCTTGTGCATGACGACGTGGGTTCGATCCCAGCCCAGACCACTTTACATTTCTTTCGGCGACGGTCACCTCGCTTAGTGACGGCGGCACTATCGAAAAGCCATGAAAAGCTTCTCAAAATACCGTTCGGAACTGGTGTAAAATTGTAGGTCCCAATCAGAGAGTGTAAAACTAGAAACAGCTCACTGGTTTCTGAGAAGCTCTCCCATGATGATGTAATGGGAAACCATTTATTTTTGTAGTGCTCTAAGGGTATGCGGGTTTCAACCTGTCGATGGTAGACGGTATGCGGGTTTCAACCTGTCCAGGCAAACGCAGAATAGATCCAATGTAAAATGGTTTACTGGACTTTTTACGAACGCGAAGTTATGGTTTATATGGCCGCTGCAGGAATATATTAATTCAGTCCTCTCGAAAAAAACTAATTCTCAGGTTTTCAGATCTTTGGAAACGAACACAGAACGGTTTCTTTTGTGAGTAGATGCCCGTTGAAAAATCTACCGCTTTTTGTTGTTTTAATGCAAACATAATGTGCGTTTGGAGCTCGTGGCAAATATAATATACTTGTGTGCAAACACATTGTTTTGGCTATTCAATATTACATGTTTGAGACACAATGATTAATAGGTTATAATATATGTGTTTGCGACCCAAATGTATATGTGTTTGTGATACAAACACATCTGTGTTTGCTGCACTGTTTATCCTCTCTCGAGAGCAAGAGGATCATTTGGAATTGAACATTTGCAATATTCTATCAGTCAGTGACTCTTACATATTCCTGAATGTGCGTGTAAATTGCAGATGAAGTTACCTGTATTCAGCTGTTAATGGTTCATCGGACGGAGGATTTCAAAAGTGCTTGATCAGTGAAAAAAGAATTAACAAAGGCTTGGACGCTTAAATGGTTTGTGATGTTATTTTGAGTTTTGTATTTTGTTCTACCAAAGTGAGAAACAATTTTGAGGAAAGAAACTGGAAAGGGCAATAACGTGAAGCCTTTTGTCTGTCCGAACCTTTACTGAGAAAATAGGAACCGCGGACGAGTTGTGAATTAAGAGCCATAAAAAAACACAAGTAATTAATCCACGCTCAGCTTGCATGAACTTGATTTGTATAGAAATATCTTGTTTGTGTACCAACGCATAGTGATAACAAACGCATAGCTGGAACCTTCTAAAAACAAAAACGTGGGAATCAACAAAGAAAGGATAAGCAAAAGAGCAGCAGATTCTCATTTCATAAAAAAAAACAAATAATGCATTCAATGCAAATAAATGTAAATGTAAAAAATTTAAATCTATTAATTTTTGGTATTAATTATTTATAAATGTGGATGTATATTGTTAAAATTAATTATCAGAAATAATACATATATTTTGAAATCGAAGAATAATTCGTTTCTAAATATCATTATATTTGGGAAGAAGAACGCATATGTTTCCACGTAAAAGCATACATGTTTGCCTGTAAACATGTTACTGTTTGCATTTAAATACAAGTGTGATTGGGACTTGCAAACACATGAATGTTTGAAATGTGCTCCAAACATACACATGGTTCCTGCAGAATATGTTTGGGAAAATCTCCTGTACGGTGCATTTGCTACGGTTTTTGATTTTCAGTCTTCTAATGGTAAATCCTCTATCCATCGGGTGAATCTGTCGAAACATGTTAATATGTACGTAAATCATTTCCATGAGGAAAGCGGTCCCACAAGATCTATGTTAATGTGACGGAAACGATCAGCTGACAAGGAATAGGCTGATACTTCGCTAAGCGTATGACGAACAATTTTTAATTTTTTGGCAGGGTATGCAAAATGTTGGCCACATTTTAATCCCCTTACCCATGTTAGGCCACACTTTTCGAATAGCATTTGACCCGGATTGCTGAGCAAAAACAAATGGTCGAACATTTTTAGTGCTGTTTCACAGTCGACAGGTTTTGATCATACAGGGGGCAAACTAATTATAGGACAATTATAATTTGTAGTGTAAATTGACTTACCTTTCGAAATGAAAATTCAAACAAAATTCAATACCATTGGCAATTGTACTTAATGTCAAAGTATTTCCTTCAAATCTGACACTTTTGGTTTTCAAATATTTTATACAGTACAGGTTTATGAATTTGAATGTACTATGAGGCAATACCTATCAAAGCCACAAACCTCTGCATATAAAATACTTTATAAACAGAATTGCCAGCAGTCAAAAAAGTTAAAAACTAAAAGCATTCCCAGATTTCATTACAATTGGCATCCGATTCCACAACCTGCATTTGCATTGCCTGAACAAATGCAAATTCAAAATTTTGTAATTGCAATTGTGAACAATGTAACATGTAATGCAAATTAAAATCCAATGCAAATTGAAAACACCCATGTATGGTTTTGACCCACAGTCAGGCTTGATTGAGAGATGTTTTGTCAATTCTGAGCCAATTTCCTTAGCACTAGCTAACTTGTTATAATCGATAGATGTATCTCAGAATTTTTTGAAATACGAGATTATGTATCTGCTATAAAGTTGTCAGCACCTCTAATGTGACGAATGTATGTCGAAAACCATGAAAGAAAATTCAATTGACGATACTGCCTAGGACTGGCCTCATCAGGATTTTGTTTAAAAGCAAACGCAAGTGATTTGTGATCTGTGAATATAAAAAATTTTTTCCTTCCAACATGTAACTGTAGTACTTTACCACTTGGTAGGCTACTAAAAGTCGTAGGTGCTGTACTTCTTTTGTATCTCTTTCAGCTTTTTCGAATAAATAGATAGTGGCTGCAATCCAACAGGAATCGTTTGCTATAGAACACCACCTATGGCTGTATCAGATGCGTCGCCCATAACAATTCTCGGCAATGTCCCACAAGGATGTGCGAGAAGCGTAACATTTGCCCAATCAATTTTGCACTTCGCGAAAGCAGCAATTGTATCCGGTGTTAAAGTAATTGGTGTATTGTCGGTTTTCTTGTTACCGTTGGTATTTGTGGTTCGCCTGGAGACCACATCCTGGAATATTCGAATGTTGTATCATATTGCTTGAACTTACCTTACCCATACCAGATCAATTAACAGGTTCAAAATGGGCACGGAATATGACGTCTAGATTATTTTAGAATGTACCAGGTATTTGCAGACGAGAAGTTAGGCTAGAAGAATATTGTATTTAGAGGAACCCTGTTTCAACGTACGTTGCGCTTCTGTATCTCAAAGTAAACCACTTTGGTGATGTTCAAACTCTCATGGCCTTTAAAATGTAAAATAACTTTCTTTAGTTCTTTGGTAATAACTGGGTCTTAATTTGCAAAACACATTTACAGACTTTCAAAAACACAATCAGAGCTATAGGGCGGCTGACCAGACATCCGCCAAACTTTTTTATTCTAGGTACCATTATGAACGTGTCAAAATATCCCTGTTGCAGTGTTTGTGAAGGTGAAAAACGTCCCATCGTTTCCACCACTCCTATCCTTTCGGCAGATATCGCAATCTGTTGAATTCATGGGCACGCCATCTGTTGGATTCAAGGGCAACGTCCGAGCAACAACGCCGTCTGGAGGACAATAGCAACACTAAGTTATCGATAGCTCACCATCAGATGATATTACGATCACACCTGTGTTGCCTAACATGTGGTACCAGCGCTAAGTGTAAAAAAAGCATATCAACTTAGTACTCGGGGAGACACCCTACTTCAAACCTATAAAAGAAACAAATAGTTCACTATTACATCCACTGAGGGAAATGGGGAGTGAGTTGTGCGCTTTCTAGTTTTTATACTTTTTATACAAACCTATACAGTGTAGTAATTCCTAGCTAGTCTTCCTCCCACTGGTTCCATCCAGGGATTCCCTGCCTTTGGGGTCTTGCACTTGGTTCCCGTGTTGTCTTTTTATTCCCCTGCCTGTGGGGTCTTGAACTTGGTACCCGCCAGTTCCGTGTTGTGCCCTTGATCCCCTGGTGCAAGCCAGCGATTCCCTGTCTGTGGGGTCTTGAACATGGTTCCCGCGTTTTCCGGTGTTGTTTTTTTTTTCTCATAGTGTAAGCCAGAGATTCCCTGCTTTGGGGTCTCAACCTTGTTGCCTTCCTACCTCTCCCGCTGGTTCAAGCCAGAGATTTCCTGGATGTGGGGTCTTGAACTTCGTACCCCGCGTGTTCCCGTGTTGTCTTTTGTTCTCTGTTGCTCTATCAACCATGTTGCCTACCTCTTCCGCTCCTTTTTGTTTCCCCTGGTTCCAGCCAGAGATTCACTGCGTGTGGGGTCTCGACCCTGCTGCCTACCTTCCCCCTGGTCCAATTCAGAGTTTCCCAGCCTGGGGGATGATGACTTTGGTCCCTACAGTAGTCCCCGCTGTCAACCAGAGTGTAGGCAGAGGCTACCGTAATGTAGGCAACTTTCTTTCCTTAACGGTATCTAAAGCCTGTCTAAGGAAGACTTCAGCAGAGGTCCCGACATCTGCCAATATCCAACAACCACGCCAATTGCAACGAACCATCGACGACGCGTCACTGTCACAGACGGTAAGTCACTCGCCCACCAGCCAGCGCAATTTCGGTCAACAATCTCCGTCACCGGTAACACTTTGCCCAATTCGTCATCATCTGCCAGCCGCTCAAGCCTACAGAATCACTCCGCAATTCTGCCGCTTCACGCTAAGACATTTACTACAGTATTATTATTATCATTGAAGATTAATTAACAGACTACAGAATACTCCTAGCGTTCCACTGCTTCTCTCTAGGGAATAAATGATATGTAACCCACTCCTGGCGACCACTGAGTGTACCCCAGCTTCAAAGGGGAAACCCGTCTTTGCACGGTTGACGAAATATATGGCCTAATCCTAAATTTCGTTCAGTTCGGTAGATTTGCGGGAGTTATGGTATCAACGGGTGCAGGTAATACATTTGCCAATAAAAAACTTCAAAATATCCTTCTTCTGAAAGAATGGCGGTACACTTTCGAACAAATATCGTTTTTTTTCAGGAAAATAATCAACTTGAGAAGATGTCATTATCATTGTCGTTTGTCTTAAACATTTGGAAGTAAGGGTTTTTCAACAGAGACGCTACAAAAGTAAATCGATAGGGACAGCAAACGACGCCATATTTTTTCCCGCTCTTTTGACATTTCTCTTCAGTAAGGTTTGCCATTTCATCATGGAAAGATATACGAGCCAACAACGAGTCGAAATTATTAAAATTTACTACCGAAATTTGGAGTCAGTGGCCTCAACTTTAAGAGCGCTACGTCCAATTTATGGTCGTCATAATCGTCCTACCAGATCAACAATTGAGCGTCTAGTGGAAAACTTTGAATCCACAGGCACAGTACAAAATGTTCCCGTGCCAGTAGACAAAGAAGTGCCCGTAGTGTCGAGAATGTTGCTGCCGCAGAGGCTTCAGTTCAAGAAAGCCCAAATGTGTCTCTCACACGTCGTTCTCAAGCGTTGGGCATCGCTGTGACGTCGTTGTGGCGAATTTTGCGAAAAGATCTTGGGCTACATCCTTACAAGATCAAATTGACGCAAGAACTGAAGCCGCTTGACCACCATAAGCGTCGTATGTTCGTAAATTGGGCTGAGCAACAACTTGAAAATGATTCGGATTTTCATCGGAAAATCATCTTCAGCGATGAGGCTCATTTCTGGCTGAATGGCTTCGTCAATAAGCAAAATATGCGTTATTGGTCAGACAGCAATCCACACGTAATCCATGAGTCATCATTGCATCCCGAAAAAATTACGGGTTGGTGCGGTTTATGGGCCGGCGGCGTCATTGGGCCGTACTTCTTCCGTGATGATCAAGACCGGCACATTACTGTGAATGCGTATCGCTACCGTTCAATGATAACCGAATATTTTTGGCCCCAATTGGATAATATGGACTTGGAGGACATGTGGTTCCAATAGGACAGCGCCACAAGCCACACAGCGAATGCCACAATCATTTTATTGGAAACCAAGTTTGCTGAACGTGTTATCTCACGAAATGGCCCAGTCGATTGGCCGCCTCGGTCGTACGATTTGACGCCGTTAGATTATTTCCTGTGGGGTTGCGTCAAGTCTATGGTCTATGCCAACAAGCCATCGACGATTGATGAACTTCGTACGAATATCGAACGTGAAATTGCAGCAGTATCGGCCGATTTATGCTTGAAAACCGTCGCAAATTGGGTTCAGCGTCTGGACTTCTGCAAGCGTGCCCGTGGTGGCCATGCAAAAGAAATCGAGTTCCATACATAATGGCATCGAACGTACTTTCACAGGAATAAAGAATTTCAGTGGTATCCAAAACCGGGTTTGTTTTATTTAAAAAAACTTTTGTAGCGCTCTTATTGAAAAATCCGTTATAATTAGAAGAATATTTTTCTATTTCTTACGAGCTACACAGACCAGGGGTGTTTTAACAGTCGGCAACAGGATTTGAACTCAGGTTGGCGGACGATGGTTTCGAAGTTTGTGGTCTTCTCATCAGGGTCTTAGCGTTCTAGGCCTGTGAGCGTCTTGGTCACATTGTAACAAATTGCAGTTGTCGTCGTCGGGGTTTCTCTCCTCTTTCTATATTACCTTTTTAATTAGTATTTGCAATCGATAGCCGTCGGTGGTGCAATAGCAGTGTGCGCGGCTCTTGGGCCTGAGAACGCGCGTTCGATCTGTGCCATGACCACCTTAAATTGCTTTCGACGGCGGTCATCTCGCATAGTGACCGCGACACTATCCAGTATTTACCCATGACACAGCTTCCCAAAATACCGTTCGGAACCGGTGTAAAGCTGTAGGTCAAAATCAGTGAGTGTAAAAGTACAAAGCGCACAGTTCACTGATTTGTGAGAACCTCTCCCTAATCTCCCTAATTTGTTTATTAGCAACCGGTATGTACTTCAAATGAGGTGTGGTCAGGTGTGGCAGTAAACGTCGTTTCGGAGGGTGTGACCGACAACCAACAAAAGTCGACCACTTCTATGATAGGCACTGTTGGACACAGATTTCAGCTTAACTTCAATTCATAAGTCGCGTGAATCTCACTGTTTTTTTTGCAATATTAAGTTATATAAAGTAGATCCGTTTTTACATTAGTGATTATTTTTTGCTGCAACTAAAAGAGACTACTTCGACGTTACTTGCATTAAAGACAGAAAGTGAAAAAACAACTAAATGTGTAATACCTTTTCTTTCTAATAAAATACACAACACATAACTTTTGCGTTATTGTGCTGCACATAAAATCCTCTTACAAGATACTTACCAGAGATTACTAGCGTGTAAAACCCTCAACCTGACCCTCATCGCCTGCTACATGAGTATGAAATGAATGAAGGAATGAATCAACGTACACAGTTTGCCTTCTACACAAGTCCTAACGTTACAAAGGCCACACAAATAAATGTTAAAACGAAACTTGTTCCCCTTTTGACTTGGAAACACAAGCAGGAAAAAACACACCCATAGACTTTCTATGTACATGAAGTTGAAATAATATTAGATGTGTAAAAGGGGACTTGAAAGTGCGGTTATTCCCGAGGTCATCAAAGGTCGGGTCCTACAATTACAGTTCTGTAAGTCATTACGAACTTTTAGAGGCATTTTGCTCCTTCTCAGATCCTTTCAGAATATCTAACAAAATCGGAATCAGTACTGACGATTAGCCGACATGTACACGCTTAAGAACATCGGCCGCAGAAACATATTACAGGAACCATTTACATGTTTGCAAGCATTGCTTTCATGAATTGAAGATCTGCTGCTTTTTGTTTCTTTATGGAGACAGACAGCAGTGTTTTCAGCAGTTTTCAACAAACAAAACCACATTGGGGTCACAAACACATATATTATAACCAACTAATTATTGTGTCGCTAACATGCTATATTGAATAGCAAACACAATACGTTTGGACACAAGTATACTATATTTGCGCCAAGCTACAAATACGTTATATTTGCATCCAAGCAACAAAAAAGAAACAGATTTCAGCGTGTAGTTCTACACGGTGTTGTCAAGAATGTCATTGGATTAGTCCTTTTAGAATATGATGACCATGGTTTTTAGTCCTGCTATAGTTAAACGATCATAAATTGCTTTTAAATTATAAAATAAATAATAATCAAATTTCTTAGCTAAAATTTTGCACCAGAATATGGCTTTGATTTCTTTTTTTTCACATTGACCAATACTCAGGGGATGCGCCCTATAAATGCCGTGCATTGTATTGGACTTAGGAAGTAGGGATAGAGGTGGGAGGAAAAAGGGTATAATGTTTGTTAATGTTTGATTTGAATCTCTCGATATTGAAAGAATTAGGGAATACACCCGCCGGAAGTTTATTCCACATACGAACTGTACGGCTAAAAAACGAAGTCTCCCTGTAGTGAGTAGTTCTATCCACAGGCCAAGAAATAACAAAATGGATGTGAACTACTGGAAAAGCGCGTTGAGCGATTAAATACTCTTACGTCCGGAATACAGGCGTGTATCTCATACAATACGCAACTCACGTTTCGACGATGCTCTAAGGAAGCAACAGAGTTGGTTACCCTGCTATCTCCTATAAGCATCATCGCTCTCCGTTGTACGCGGTCCAGAAGCTCCAATGTGGACCTAGGGGCACCAGCCCAAATATGAGAGTTGTATTCCATTTTCGGCATAATATATGAAATGTATATATTGAGGAGATCAGATGAGGTGAAAATTTTCTTACACCGCTTTAAAAAGCCTAATCACTTGAAAGCTTGTTTGGTCACGTTAAATACGTGATCATTCCACCGAACATCACACTGTATTTTCATGCCAAGAACTTCAAGAGCATCTGATTCCTCAATGTCCACACCATTCATAGAAATAGGTGACAGGGACATGTTATTCGTGCGCTTGTGCGATAATATGCAGCACTGGGTCTTATGCTCATTAAATTCGACCCGATTCGACCTACCCCACTCAGTTACCAGGCGAATGTCCTGTTTGAGTGAGTCATTCATCATCCGTCTCCTCTCATGCACCGTGGAAGGACTTGGCCGACTATCAAATGAATATAAATGACATATACTACTGTCATCCGCAAACGAGTACATTGGACTCGAAGTAAGACTCAAGAGGTCGTTAATAAAGATAAGAAAAAGAGTAGGCGAGAGGACAGAACCTTGTGGTACCGCCGCATTAATCCTATATTCGTCAGAAGAGATCCCATCTATGACGACACCTATAGTGCGATCCCTGAGAAAATTCGATACAAATCGAGAGAAGTTACTACCTAAACCAAAAGCATTAACCTTGGACACGAGTGCATCGTGCCAAACTCTATCAAAAGCTTTGGAAATATCCAGAGCCACTATTTTACTCTCTCCCAGTTTATGAATAGACCGACTCCACTGTTCAGGGAGGAACGCCATCAGATCACCAGTAGAACGGTTTCTGCGGAAGCCATACTGTCGATCACTTAGTAGACTGTTAAGTTCCAGATAATTGACCAGATGGTAATTTACCATTGTCTCCATCACTTTAGAGAGTGTAGAGCATATTGCAATTTGCCGGTAGTTTTCGGGGTTACTAGCCTCACCCTTGTTCGGGATAGGCTGAACATTGGCAACTTTCCAACGCGAAGGAAATATACCCGCACGGTATGAGCGATTAAAAAGATTCCGCAATGGACGAGCAAGCGTCGAAGAGCACTTTTTGAGAACAAGTGCTGGTATTCCATCCGGGCCCGGGGATTTATTTGATTTGTCGGCCAAATAGCGCCATAAAGTTGTTTTTTCTTCAAAATTTCTATGGTGTTTTATTTTTAGTTACATGTTCGACGGATTTATCAAACAATATTACTCCTTCAATATTGCTTTAGTCGGTAATGCCAAATTTCGAACATTTCACGAAATATGGATGTACATTTAACCAAAACTAAACGATTAAAAATACATATGTTGCATTGAAGAAACATGTTCGTTAGTTTGTTTACATTGCTTTAATGAAAACTTCAGCTGATATACTGATTTTGATATTGCTGCAATGAAAAAGTTATTAGCCGGTTCGTCGTTGGTTTTCTACAACAACTCCATTTTCGCAACGAATATATTTATTGCGTAAAAATAGGGTTAGGTTAGGTTATGTTAGGTTGACAGGGGAGACCGTCATTTGATTAAAAACAAATAACGAGTTCACCCGAGGCCGTAAATGCAGCCCATTGTGGTTCACTTATATAGAGTGGAATGGCGAAAGGAATGGTTGTAGAGAAGAGGAAGAATGCAGGAGATAGGGTAAGCTAAAGGAGAGAGTCTAGCGCAACAATTTTTCAGTTGTCCTCTTGTGCTCTGCTGAACTAGCGAGATTTCTCTATGAATTTGACGAAGGGTTTATTTGGGGCGTCTGCAGGTTATTGAGTTTTTTTTTAGAAGAGCCTGCCCCCCTAGGAAGGCTAGATGGTACTCTTGCAGTCCTCTACATGAACAAAGCAAGTGCTGCATTGACTCCTCCTCGTCTTCATCCAAACAGCTTCTGCAGAAGTCTTCATCTGGAAGTTTCATGAGTGCAGCCATGTGTCCTATCACGCAGTGTCCAGTTATGACTCCTGTGAGAGTGCTGATTGTGTTCTTTCAAGGGGAGAGCAGCCCTTTGGTACGTGTTCCATCTCAACTTGGTTAATGCTATTCACAGTTCGGCGACTTGGGTCCTCAATTACACGAACGGAATATGCACGTCCAGGGTCCAGCGTCTTCTCGCGCACAGGATCCCGTTCTGGCGCATTCGTCCGCAATTTCGTTGCCGTAAATTTTGGTATGTCCCCGTACCCATCAGAGCGATATTTCGTGTGCCTAATTTCGTGTTAGGAATTAGAAGCAGTAAATCGTACAACGTAATTTGATGATTCTTGAGCCTTGAGGGCTGCCCTGCTGTCTACGTAGATTTTGAGTTTCGCTGGAGATTAATCCCGTTCCAAAATCTGTTTTGCGGCAACGTTAATGGCATACATCTCTGCTTGAAAGACCGTACATTTGCTCGGAAGTCTGTGGAAATCATGAGATTTACGGGTTCGGAGTATGTTCCCGATCCCTTGCCCGCTTCCACTTTAGATCCATCCGTGAAGATTGAGATATCTCCCATATTTTTGAAGGTGTGTAGTGTTGACAGACATTCCCCTAGCCGTAGTGCCATCTTCGCCCCGGTGCATTGGCTGTGTATATTAATCGGTTGGAAATTCAGCATCGCCTCCAGTGCCACTTGAGGGGCAGATCTGAGGGCGCGGGTAATACCGACGCATGTCAGTGTCTGAAGCTTGGCCAGGTGGAGAGATGTGAATTCTTATTTACCGCTTCCCACCATAGGGTTATATAATATAGTGTTATGTAATAAATAAGTGTAACTCATTCATACACGATGGAAAATCTGTATTTTTTTGTTGTTTGGATGCCAATATAAAGTGTCTTTGGTGCTTGTCGCAAATATAATACACTTGTGTCCAAACACATGGTGTTTGCGACCCACATATATTTATGTATATATGTAGAGGTTTGTGACTGTGATTGATGTTGCCATTCAAATCCATAAACCTTTTCAAAAAATATTTCTGGAAACCAAAACTAAAGACGTGCTTTGCCACATTGTATGAGAGTCTCGTTGAACTAGATCTTTGTTTCTCGAGAGGGGTAATTATGTCAGTAATAATAACAAATATGAGATGATTGGAAACTCTGGTCGTTGAAACCACTAACATTAGGTGTGGTCCTATGTAGCCCACTCAACTAATTTTGCGACCGATATTTTATGGAGGCTCGCATATACAACGTTGTGGAAAAATTAGTTTAGCAGGGAATTAAAAAACTGCCCTATTGTCTTGTCCTCATTTAAAACCCCACCTTTGCAGATTCTTACTCTATTCTCGAAAATACTGCAGACATGTCTCACGCAGTCAGCCCCAAGATATCTATATCATCAGCATACGCGAGCAGCATGTCCCATTCTCTTTTGTGTCGTTTTCAGCGATACATTCCGAATGATTACGATCCGGCAGCCTGGCGCCACCACGTGTTTTTCTGAGTCCATAGCCGCCACCGTTTTCGTCGGTTTATATTGAGCCGGCCAAACAACAAAGCCGCCGCTAGTCTGTTCCACATTTATAATACAATTTGTTACTATTTCACCCAACCATATGGAAAGAAACAATAGATATTTCTGGAAACAAATTTCTTTAATTTTTTTGAGAGAGAGGCGTGAAAAAATAGAAGAAACTTCTATAAAGGAAATAGCAAAATTACTATGCACGCGTTATAGCATAAAAGTAACTGGATTTTTTTTTTTAATACGTAAAATATTTCATCCGATTCAGATTCAAATGTCGAAGCTGATGAAGGGTCAAAGGACATTATATTCTTACCACCAGTGGAGTAGATGCAGAATGTTGAAAATATTTTGGACCATTGTACGTCACTATCAAACATTTGTTAAATAACTACTATATGCTTTGCATGATTTCCTTGAAATACAAGAATGAAAAAACATTCGTATTAGGTTAAGAAGTTTTATGTACTAGATGTAGTCAGTCAAATTCTCCAATTTTTTAGGAAGCTACAAATCTTTGAAAGTGAAGGCTTTCTTGTAGTAAATGTTATTACAATTATGTTGCCTAAAGCATTGTTTTTATAGAAGACTTTCTAAAAGAAAACATTGCTTTGACAACAAAGATTTCTATAGGAAACTTCTTATTAATAAGATTTATTCGCAACTTTCACCACAAACCTTCACAACAAAGATTTGTATACGAAAACTGTGGCAACAAAAGATTTCTATATGAAAACTTTGACAACAAAGATTTTGCCAACACAATTTTCTAAATTTTACACTTTTGACAACAAAGTTTTCATAAGAATAGTTTAACAACAATTTCACAATACAGCTGCGTCTAAACTCGTTTGAACACTGATACCTTGGGCAACAAATTAGATGAATACGCGCCGAAAATTCAGCAGCCGCCAGTCAACTTCTGAATCGACCCTAAAATCATAGCGACTGCCGCCGCCGATTAATTGGAGTCGGCTTTGATCCCTGGCCGCGTTGTCTGAAATCTCGGCTGGTATGAAAAGGATCGGTGATATCTTCATCCACCTTTACCGACGATTTGGCGTCATTCTGCAGATGCGTATCAGCTTGTAGTCTTTTTAAACTCGGTTTCATCTTCCATATTCCATCAATGTACTAACGATAAGAAAATCGGTACTGGTTCGAAAATACAGAAGCTTTCTAGATATTATCAGCGCAACGGCCAGGCTTTCCCTAGTGTGGGTTCCGGATCATACGGAAATAGTCGGAATCGAATCCGCTGATGAACTGCCAGGAAAGGTACTATTCGAAGTGTGGCAAAGCGTAGTTGGAAGCCCTCTACAAGTGGTGGGTAGCGCGATTGATCGCCACTGCCACAACGAGGTAATTAAAAACTAGATATGACGGTAAAAGAAACGAGTTCCTGATGACTGTCAACAGGAATACAATAGCCAAAATGACAGCTGTTATAACCGGTCGCTGAACGATTGGTATGAGGAGGTAAAATTTTGAAAAGCCCTTTTTTTGACGAAATACCGGTACTGGGGAAATACCGGAGTCTGTTTCGAAAATACATTAACAGTTTTAATAGGGTATAACCTGGTAACCTCAATGTAATACCTGCTATCCAAAAAAAATTATTTCAATGGGAGAAACATGCATTCACTCTAACCTAACTTAACATCTTACCATACGAATTTGACACTTTGAGGGCACAACATCTTTGGGAGATGTTCCTATCTCACTTTATTTCGCCCATTATTATTATTAGATTATTTAGGCCCAACTTTAGACACAAATGGCAATCTGTTGAAAAAACCAGTACATAAATTTCAGTTGGGTGAACCCACTTAAAATACCCTCACCCTACGTCATCCATTGCGTCCGAGTTCTGTTAAAAACGTCCCTAATGTGACCATATTCAATAGCAGATTCACATTGCGCTACATATTATTTAATACCCAACTTAATTAGGATCCTAAGTGGGTTTCGGAATCTTTCTGGCTACCAACCAATTTACATTGGAGGTACCAAAATGGGCAAGGTGAAATTGTTAATATTTTACTACACATTAGATTTTGCCAAAATAATGATCAGTACGAAATTTTATTAAGATCGGTTGTGGTTTACTGGAGATATCGAGTCGGCCAACGGGAAATACTCCCAACTTTTGTATGGGAGTTGCGAAACTGGTTGATGCCCAGTAGTCAATTATTAGTAACACAGCTTTTACCAAAATATTGGAGAGTGGCATTTGACTAATTATTATATTGTACAAAATTTGAAAAAGATTGGTGCGGTTTTGTGGGACTTCTCGTGCCGAACAACCAGACGGCCAACCAACTTTTGTATGGGAGGCACCGAAATGGGCGTTGCAAAATTACCCTTGTTTTAATCGGTGATTGTCGTTTGATGACGTGATTTCATTAAGCTCGGAAGCGAAACGCTTCCATCGATTTTCATGATCCATTTCTCATTTTTTTAGGATAAACTAATAAAACTTTAACACTTTTTACCGTTTCTTCTGTTCCTTTTGTTTTTGTAATAATAAAAAAAATTTAATTTTTTAAGCAAAAAATAGCTCTTTTACACCATTCTATTTTTTAAAACTGCGAAACTGTTGTTTACATTGAGAAATAGTATAGGAATAGGATAAATGTTTCTAAATTTATTCAGACAAAATCAGACACGTCGTTCTCGATACAAATGACTATTTTTAAGATGCAAAGTGGTCTCTATGAGCTATTTAGGGATCTAGATTGTTGTCTAGATTGTGCTAATATGTTCACAAAAGTTATTCAGTTGTACCATAGCTACATTTATGTCAAATATTGTGAGTGAAAAATGTTGAGTCCCTGGAGTTATGCTGAAAAAAATTCTTTTTTTTCAAATAAATTGTAGGACAATCTGGGAATTGGTCAAAATCGTATTTTTGAAAAATTTGACGTTCTACAGAGATTTCATGGGTGCCAATCAACTCAGTAGACTTGCCTCTAACCGATACAGTTTACTAGAACGTTGATACATCTTTCGACTACAACAGTGTAATCAACAAATTGAAAAAATTTTAAAAGAAATCACGCGACTTTTTGAAGACACTTTAGCCTTGAGATACTTGAGAAATTAAAAGAAAATTACAGTCAACAAATTGCTGGGATTTTTCCAAAAATGTTCGACTGCGGCACTTAATTCTGCGGTATCCATTTGGAATATAAAGGCTCGTTCACAATGATAGCAACAAATTCAACAGGCGTTCACAATGCAAGCAACAAATTTGTTCGAATAAGTTCGAAAAATCAGCTGACTGGCAACATTGTTTACATTATAGTACAGCAGTATACATATTTGGGGATTGAAAACCATGAAGAATTGCAATACAAACGAAAAAGCAAACAGTAAAAAATAGAAAAGTTAAATGTGAGACACGGACCTCAGATTTGTACCACTACCCGGAGCAAAAAGTATTAAGTGTTTTTCTTTAGAAAACTTTTCAAATTTTTCCATAGAAGAGTTTTAAAATTTTTCTACAGAAAAGTTGTCAAATTTTTCTATAGAAATGTTTTAAAATTTTTCTTTAGAAAAGTTTTAAAATTTTTCTACAGAAATGCTTTAAAATTTTTCTATGGAAAAATTGTAAAATTTTATAGAAATCTTTTAAAATTTTTCTATAGAATTGTTTTAAAATTATTCTATAGAAAAGTTTTAAAATTTTTCTATAGGAATACTTTACAATTTTTCTATACAAATATTTTCAAATTTTTCTTTAGAAATGTTTTGAAATTTTTCTATAGAAATGTTTAGAAACTTATGTTCCATAATATGTCATGGCCTTGGACGGTTTCGATAAACCTGAAAATGTAAGCTTTTTAAACTTTTTTCTTTTGTTTATTAATAAAATTGGCGCGAACTACACTTACTACAAACAACTACACATTTCACATTTGCATCGGCTGATTTGTTCGAGAGCCAGCGACAGTGTTGTATTCTTGGTAATAAAAAATTATAATTATATGTGAAATTATTGTTATTGGCAGATTCTACAGATAATATTATTTATTAAAATGTTTGTTTTGATACAAAATGTTTACATTTTCATTCATACTTTCAAGTTTTAAAACAAAATTCGAAGTGGAGCGCCCCTAGCGGTCAGTAGAATAAACTGATTCGAACAAATTCCAATTTGAAGTAGAAGTAGAACCTACTTCTATGACAAAATTGAATTCCAATTTCACGAAAAACATGAGAGGGCATTATATGCAATACTGTGAGTGGGAACGAAAAGGCTTGAATTACAAATTCGTTGCTGCCATTGTGAACGCTACTTAAAAATGCCTTACTGCTAAATATATTGAAAAATTTTCTTTGCGGCGCTTTCTGCGGCACCTGACAATGAAATAGAAATACATACATAACTATAACACTGAAAATTATTTTAAAAAAATCGCTCGATTATCTGCCTTACTAATACATACCTTTGTAATTTTCGCTTGCGGCGTCTACTACGATACATCTAAAAAGAAATAAAAGAGATAATCAACAAATTGAAATTAATTTTTTAAAAAATGTAATGAAAGTGATGAAAATTAATTGAAAATTTAATGAACATATTGAAAAATTCCTCATTCAATCCTCGGTTTCTATTTGGAATATAAGAACGCCTTACCTATAAATCTATTGACAAATTTTTGATTGCGGCGCATACTACGATACTTCTAAAAATAAATAAATACGATAACCAACAAATTGAAATTATTTTTTGAAAAAAGTGAAAGCGAAATTAATTGAAAATTAAATGAACATGTCAAAGACGATCTAGAATTAGACGACCAGAAAATGTGCGCAATTTGGCAACACTGGTAAAAGAGAACCAAGAAGTGCTAGAAATTCACTCAAATGCATTTCTCTCACGCGTCATATCGTGATTATTTCATACTTTTTGCATAGTTTATGTAATTTTACTTCAACATGGATGGAATTTGTATAGTTATATACAATACCACTATCAAAAAGCCGCTCGTGTATTGAAATATTCAACGAAGAAAGTAAGAGAGAGAACAGAGAATGACTAGGGTTTCACTCGTTGTGTTTGTTGGAATTTGAGTGAAGAGAAATTTTGACTGTCTACTTGTACATCGTTTTTGAACATGTCAGAGACGATTTACAATCAGACGATCATAAGATGTGCGCAACTTGGCAACCCTGGTAAAAGAGAACCAAAAAGATCTAGGTGTTCACTCAAACGCATTTCTCACTTGCGTCATATCTTGCTTATTTCATACTTTTTGCATAGTTTATGTAATTTTACTCTAAGACGATTTACAATTAGACGACCAGAAGATGTGCGCAACTTGGCAACCCTGGCAAAAGAGAACCAAAAAGTGTTAGGAGTTCAGTCAAACGCATTTCTCTCTCGCGTCATATCTTGCTTATTTCATACTTTTTGCATAGTTTATGTAATTTTACTTCAACATGGTTGGAATTTGTATAGTTATATACAATACCACCATCAAAAAGCCGCTCGTGTATTGAAATATTCAATGAAGAAAGTAAGAGAGAGAACAGAGAATGACTAGGTTTTCACTCGTTGTGTTTGTTTGGTACATCGTTTTTGTTTTACTTCAACATGGTTGGAATTTGTATAGTTATATACAAGAACACTATCAAAAAGCTGCTCGTGTATTGAAATATTCAATGAAGAGAGTAAGACAGAGCGTAGAGAAGTACTAGGGTTTCACTCGTTTTGTCTACTGCCTACTTGTACATCGTTTTTGAACATGTGACCCTGCGTTGTAAACCCATGTAGTGTGTTAAATTTCATGAATTCACTTAATTTTGGATTTGTATGTAAAAACCCTTAAATTTTCACATAAAACCGCTCGCAAGTCTCAAAAACATCGGAAAGTAATGTAAAACTGCAATTATATAAAACAGTAAACTATGAAAATGCAACATAGAGGGGGAACTTTAATTGCGTTTTACTCAAAAACCTGTTTTGACACACTAGGTAGGTTTTATCATACAGGGTCACACATGTTTCTATTTGGAATATAAATAAACATGTCTTCCTAATTAATATGATGAAACACTTGAAGAATTAAATGAAATCTTGGTTAAAAAAAATCGAGCAATTGATTTTAAAATGATACATTGAAAATTTAAAAAAACAAACTGCTCGATTTTTTAGCATTATCACTTGCGTCGATGAATCAAACAGTTTGGAGAAGGATGCTTAACACTAAGGATGTTGCGAATGTTAGTTTAGCGAATGCGAATGCGATAGCGAATAAAAAATATTTTTTTTGCGAATGCGAAAGGGAATGCGAAAGCGAATGCGAATAATACTTACTTAGGTTCATTAAAAGACAAATTAGCTCGTGTATAAATTAATTAAATTCAGGACCGTATAATGTTATAATAGATTTAAATATACAGGGTGATACAGGAAGTTCCGGACAAATTTCTCCAGCGTATTCCTTGGCTCATTTCATGAAGAAAAGTCCACTAGGACCATGTCCGAAAATGCAAGGGTGCGAAATGGCAGCGGGTTCAAAATTTTCGGATTGGTGGTCGGATGGTAGTAGGGTAAAGTTGCTAACTTCTGAGCCAGTGGTCGGATTCCGCTGATGAATTTTTGGGCTTTTTTGGGCTTGTTAGAAAGGTCTTTAAGAGGCCTTTCAGTATCAATAATAATAAACGTGTTATTTTACAAAAACAAATAAATGTGTGCTGTTATTTCGCTTCCAAAAACAAAAACAAATATTCCTGCTTTCCGGTAAGACCTCTGGGCTTCGTTTAGGTCATTTTGGAAAGGTAAGAGGTATGGCTATCTTTTAACAGAAAAAAACATGAGTTACCTGCCATCTGGCTGAGCAAATTGAGGTTATGTGAATTTTGTTTTCCATTTTTTTCCGGAAGCTCTGTATCTCGGCGATTTGACTTTTTTCTACCTTTTTTTATTGATTGAAGGATACGGAGGGATTCTTCTGCCTGGTCTTTCCAGCGGAGTCTTGGTCGTCCTCTTTTCCTACTTCCATCGGGTACGTTATCAAAAATCTTTCGCGCTGGCTCATCTTCATCCATTCTGATAACATGGCCTAGCCAACGCAATTGGCACACTTTAATAATATAAAGTATCTAAATGTAATAAGAATACTTTTAGGCGTATACATTTCATTTCGAAAATCTTCTCACATTGTTGTCGCTCAAGGGAAAACTTTTCAGTGTATGCAACATTTCTTTAGATTATTTAATAATTTCAAACTACAAATTTCAAATTTAATTATAAAAATATTACAAACAATAAAAAAAAATTAAAAACAAATTGTTTCGCCTGTGCTGGGAATCCAGTCTGGAATCACCTATATCACCCGTTTTCGAACATCGTGCCAACTGATGCATGTGTAGGATTGGGTAAAAGAACCGGTTGGTTTTGGGACACACTCGAACAAATATAACCGGTGGTAGAACCGAGAAACCCGGTTGTTTTATAGTATAATATGTTTCATAACTGATTCTTTGCAATCGACTATTTTGCTAAGATGTAGTATATTAGCAGAAACGTATAAAACAATAAGCAGTATTCTCCTAAAAGAAATACAAAACGTCCAAATTTGCTCAACGATGGTATTACCTATTTGGCTAGGTCAAATAAAATAATAGATAGGTTGAATAAACTGTATAAAATGCGTACAATTTGCCCTTCGTCTACTTGCATTGAAAGTGCATTTTCAATTTCAGATTACTTAAAAAACCAAAGAAATACACTTGGTATCGTCTTTTATGTTCCACATATGAATTTAAAACAGAATAACTTTAGTACAGACTTTAACAATGAAATATTACTTTTTTATAGTTTTGTATAATAATTTTATAGTTTTTTATACAATATTGATCTCAAAATTCAAAAAAACTGAGTTAAAAATAAACGATTTTTATAAAATGAATAGATTTCCATTTTATCATAAAAACCAAATCCGGTTATTAACCGGTTGTGTAACCCTCAATTTAACTGAAACCGGTTACTCCAAAATTGGAATATGTATTTGAAGAAACCGAAAACAGCTGATTTTTAAAAACCAGCTGTTGAATATTAAATAAATCAATTTAATATTGAAAAACAGCAAATTAAATTTGAAAATTATATTTGAAATTCAAAATACATCAATTGAAATTTAAAAATTCTATTTGAAATTTGAAATACATCAATTGAAATTTAAAAAACATAAATAAAAATTTAAAATACATCAATTGACATTTGAATGACATCAATTGAAATTTAAAACTCACCAATTTAAATGTAAAACACATAAATTTGAAACCATTTCAATATATGTATTTCAAATTTCAATTAATGTATTTTAAATTCCAATTGATGTACTTTAAAATTCAATTGATGAGTCTGAAATTGCAATGGACGTTTCTTAAACTTAAATTGAAGTATTTCATATTTCAAGTAGAATTTTTCAATTTCAATTGATGCATTTCATATTTCACGTGGAATTTTTAAGTTTCAATTGATATTTTTCAAATTTCAATTGGAAATGGTGTAGTTCAGACGCTTCCTTAGACGATCGTGTATACACCCTTTAATTTTTCTTGCTCAATTTGTACTGCAAAACAAATGTGCGGTACGGCGTTTGAACGCCCAAGTTTTTTTAATAATTCGACTCATGGACTTTTGCCTGATATTCATCACACGGATCAATATTTGCTGTTTACAGTTTTATGCACCAGTAGAAGAACATGCGCATAAGCCCGTGCGGGTATAGAGTTTTCAATATATCACGTTTCTCATTTCACACTTAAAAAGAGATGTTACAGTGATACTGTTTTCATTATATGGCCACTCCATTAGTGAAAACTGAAACAATTCTGAATTCCTATTACAGACTAAAGCCCTCTAAACGTACAATTCATCCAGGGGGTTTCTATGGCACAGCTGATCGAACAGCCACTAGGGAAATGATATAGAATGAAAGACCAAAGAAGACACACAGATTAGAGACCATGCAGCAAACTAAGTTTAAAAGTGTTTGATTGATGCTAATGACAGCTAAATTATGTTTGAATCGAACGAAAATACGCATTCCCTTTTATTTGTGTCCGTATTATACCAACCAAAGAGTAAATTACCAAAGCAACTCGAACTCGATGAAATGGCCTAAAATTTTTGCCAATAACAATTTTGCAAGGTCGAACTTAAATGTGTTTTAAAACATATTGTTTGTCCATATGGTTTGTTTAGACCCATCTTATAGGAAATTTTTCCACAATTTCAAATAAGCCACCCATAATAATATCAGATTTTTAGTTTAAAAGATATAACCAGTCAAAGTTGACCGATTTACGGTTTTCAAAAAACACACCATTTTTAGGTAATTTGGTCCGATTTTAGGTGTAATATCAAGAAAACTAGGTGACGAATCGTATTTATTTTTATTCAAAAATTGTTTATTTTTATTATTATTGATTCACGTATTTATGAAGTGTATAACAAACAAAAAATTTACTGGTGGCTTTGTGTTTCTCCAGGTAAATAAAACACTATTTAAAAATTATCCATTTGTTCACTATTTTTCAACTTTGAAGAAAAATATAAAAAATCTATATTTTTCTATATTTGCTATACATGTTTTCAAAATATGTTCTTTGATTATTCCTTCATATAATGCAAAAGGTTTTATCTACCTCTAGGCGCCACTGTGGCTTCTTGAGGTAAAAAAGGTGAAAAAGATATGGTTCTAGAAATTGTATGGCGTGTATGAATATTTGTCATTCTGTAATGTTTTTACTGACAAGTAATTTGATCTAATAGTTTGAAAATTGCATTTGAAGGCGGTTTCTTACCTGAGAGCCTCTGCCAAAGTCTGCTCCCAATATTTCTGTTACAGGTACGCACCTCACTTAAAAATTACTGTCGCGTACATAGTCAAGCTTCCATTCAGAACTATATTGACTTATGGTCCCTACAGGTAGGCACAAATCTTAATCGGACACTTATATAATATCAAAATTGCATAATTCAACCTAAATCCTAACAGGTAAATTTTTAGGCATGGTAGCATAATCCTTTTTATAAACCCTTAATGCAAAGGGTAAATATCAGGTAATAGGTGAGACTGTATACTCGTATTGCAAAATAAGCATAATCCCTGGATTAGTCTAAGACTGAAAGTTGGCGCAACAAGTATTGGAAACATGGCGTTGCACAATCTAAAATTGTTTGAGCTGTTTAGAAAGTCAACCACACCAACGTTTTTCGCGGAAGCTGCTTTAGAAGAACTCGATAGCGCTTATACGGAAATATTGAGAGAAGCAAAAGTATGAAAAATAATCTTTATCTGTCATATGCAAATATTAAGGCAAAATGGATACAATCCAATCGAACTATTGGGAAACTCAAGTGCAAATACGAGGACTGGCTTAGTGACGACATACATTGGCAGAAGATAAACCCACTACATCAACCGGAGGAGCAAAAGGAACATCAACAAAAAGTATGGAGGAGTGTTCAATTTTCACAAGAAAGGGGAAACGTGCCGATGCTACCAATGACTTGACCACGAAGCATTTATCGGAAGCGCTGTCTCTTAAATATACAAAGGATAATGACAATTTTAGGTCGCAGATTACAAAATCTATTGCTGATGCAAGTCCATTAAAAATGATTAAGGAAAGCGTTCGCACGCTCCCATATTAAAAAGTATGGTTCCGAAGAAGTTTTGGCCATGTTTATGGACATGGAACTTTCCCAAGAAAAATGTGAGATACTGCGGGCATATTTAATGCGACACGGGGCTGACATTTTACCGGGATACAAACATATTTCGCAAGCCAAAATAAATTAACGACCACTTCGTACGGAATATAAGTAAGTCTCTGTGAAAGCCAATCTACCGGATCTTATGGGCCATACAGCAAAACGGCTGTTGGAGAGTCTTCCTGAAAATGAGGTGGAAATTCTTCCTAAGAAACTGGCATTGATCAGTTAATGGGGCTGCGATGGATCATCCGGACAAAGCGTTTATAAGCAAAGGATATGACGCAACATTCTTCCATGCGAATTGGACCACTTTATGAAACCCCTTAGATACCCGCAAAAGTGGTTATTTTTCGATTGGACGCTCCGTTTCCCAGATATGGAGATTTTTCCTAATTTTTTTATATTTTAGATCAAAAAAGGGGATGGGTTACCCTGGGTAACCCATTATCTATCGTCGTGGGTAGCTACCCATTATTTTCCCCATTGCCCTGAGGGTAATGGGTAATCGTGATGGGTAGTTCCTCATTTTCGTGGGTAGCTACCCATTATTTTTCCCATACCCTGTGGGTAATGGGTAAACGATAGCCGCCCATTCCCCACGGCAATTATAATTACCCACGAAATACGAACCATGGTTCCACCTGACCATGGTTGACGGAAAAGTCGTAAATAAAAAGTCGAAACAACATCAACATTGTCATGCCCGATTTGCGAAAAGAGTCAGTAGAACTTCGGTAATTTGAATGAGGAGAATTACGAATATGGTATGTCAACATTGCACGCAAAGACAGGGTGTATGAAGTTCGTGCGAAAATTGGCGTATACCCTACAACAAGGGGAGGAAAACTTCGATGAAAATACATCAATTAAGGAGAAGGAAAAGATTAGAAAGAAGCAAACACAGGATGCTTTTTAAAAAAAAAAAGTTGGACTGAAAGTAGACTGTCCCAAGTACGGATATGGAAACACAAACGATGAAACCACTTCTGGGAGATTTTTGAAAATGATGAGGCAGTATCTAGAATCACTGGAATTGACAATCAAATCGTCAATTCTACAAAATATGGAGAATATACATCGAAGACTGCATCAATTTTAGCGGATATATATCCACAGAAGAAGTTGACCCAGACCGCCCATAAAATATTAGCGCATGGCAAGGATATAATTGAGTACCAGTCTTTGCCAATTGGAGAGCTTTCTGAAGAAGCACAGGAGTTTCTTAACAAATTTTATAAAAAAAAAATAGATTGCAGAACACGTTCAAGGCATCAAGGGTGAGGCAAAATGAGGAACTCTTCAACATGTTGGCAGCATCTCCCGATCCACTTATTTCTTCCCTAGGGCATGTGAAGTCGCGAATACTTACTTAGTTGATGAAAAATGATTATATGGAAAAAAATATACTTATTTAATCGTTGGTTAGCTGTAAATAAATAAATATTGAAGACATTCCTCGATAGAGTGTCGCTTTGTCTGATGTCCCGCCTGTTATTACATAGTTCGGTAAGATCATTGCCAGTCTTCACTGGGGGATTGGTACCCGTCAGTGTAATTCTTCAGATGCGTATTAACTGATCAGGAATACCAATCTCAATCACAGCTCCGAAAAGTCTTCTCCGTATCGGTCTATAGAGGTCAGTCTTAGAATCAACAAAGAGATTTGGCGATTTGCTTTCTTGGTGTTTCTTAACGATTTGGAATAATGTGAATATCTGGATTTTTCGGTCTGATAAAGTCCGATCAGGTCTGTATCCTTACGAGTGAGTGTACATTGTAGGCAAGAGGTGAAAGGCTTGTTCCAAGGTAGTTGCCACATATACCCGTGCACATCGTTTAAATGTTTGGCATAGCAAGTTGAGACTCAAATTGTCGGACATGCATTCGCCTACCCAATTTTTTTAATTCGCATTGCATTCGCCTACCCAACTGTTGCATGCACCTTCCGGCTCATCACCAAAAGTCGGTAGTCCATCAGCACGTTAGGCATTGTGGCTTTTAAGCGGTGAAATTTTCAACATACACGCTGAAAAATCTGTATTTTCCGTCGTCCATCAGCACGTTATGCATTGTTGCTTTTAAGCGGTGAAATTTTCAACATACACGCTGAAAAATCTGTATATTTGTTGTTTTTTGGATGCAAATATAGCGTGTGTTTGGAGCTTGTTGCAAATATAATATATTTGTGTCCAAACATATTGTGTTTGCTATTCAATATCACATGTTTGAGACAAAGTGATTAATATGTTATAATATATGTGTTTGCGACCCAAATATAACTGTGTTTGTGCAACAAATACAGCTGTGTTGGTTGCACTGTTTATGCTCTCTCGGGAGTAAGAGAATAAAAGAGGGGCAACGAGAGAGTCTATCTTGTAAGTGTGTATCTGTATTTTTCCATTATTCCCTAGGTCAGTGATTCACAAATATATCTGAATGGGCCTCTAAATTGAAGATGACTTCAGTGTTTCTTACTTTGGGTGATGCATTGCGCTTTAGTTTCAGGTATTCAGTAGCCAATGGTTCATCGGACAGATGATATCAAAAGCGCTTGATCATTGAAAAACGAATAATGCATAGTACGGTAAATCTCGCTTCGCGAGAGGTACACATTTCCAATTTTATCTCTCGTTTTCTTACTCACACTCAGAGACAAAAAAAATAATTCTCGTGAAAGTTATTTTTATTTACGAAAGTTATCTTTTTCTTCTTTCATGAGTGATCACTACATGCTTTAAAAGTATTGCTCTCTCTCACAAAAGAAAAGAAAAGATAACACTCGCTCATAAAAATAACTTTCACGAGAGTTTTGTTTTGCATTCTGAGTGCGAAAGTTAAAACGAAAGATACAAATGAGAGGGAGCACGAGGGAGACAAAAAAGATAAAAATACTTGTCTTTGTAATTGACACAGGTCAGTCTCTTTTCATGTTTTGTTTGAAACAGTTAATAATAAAAAATCGGTCGTCGGAAATGTTTTGAATATGACAAATATGTTTGCTACGATGAAAATATATGAAAAATATGAAATTTTGTATTTATTATTAAAATATTTATATGTCCATATTCATATGTCTATACATATCAATATGTTGTTATTGTTCTTTTTCTTTTGTATTGGCGCAAAGCAAATCTTCGTTTTCTATGTCATTACCGTCCAGCTTTCCCAAATGTATTTATTGCCTGTTTATTACGTCTGGCATTTCCCAAATGATCTTATAGTACTTTGTTTGGTCGTCTTCAGGTATGGTATGGTTTCCCATTACATCCCATGAAGGGACTGGGGAGAACTTCTCACAATCACTGAGCTGTGCGCTTTCCAGTTTTCACTCACTGATTGGGACCTACAGTTTTACACCGATTCTGAACGGTAATTTGAGAAGCTTTATCATGGCTAGATACTCGATAGTGTCGCCGTCACTATGCGAGGTGACCGCCGCCGAAAGAAAATTTGAAGGTGGTCAGAGCCGGGTTCGAACCCAGGATCTCATGTACAAGAGCCGCGCACACTAACCATTGCACCACCGACGGTCTTCAGGTAACCCTTTCTATTTTCTATTTTTCGTTTAAGTTGGAGGAAGAAAACAAATTGTTCTCTTCATATTTAAAATTACTTTCACGAGAAAAAAATAATTATCTTGAGAAAAAATAATATTCATCTTTCAAGAGAAAAATTTTTTCTCATTAGGTATTTTTATCTGTTCAAGAAAATAAAAAACGAGTAGTCTCCATACTATGATTACTTTCACGAGATAAAAATAATTATCTTGAGAAAAAATAATATTTCTCTTTCAAGAGAACAATTTTTCTGTCATTAGGTATTTTTATCTCTTCAAGAGAATAAAAAACGAGTACTAATGGTATTGGATGTTGCTTTGTATTTTGTGTATGTGTTTCGTATATATGCACGTGTGGTACCAAAGTGAGAAACGATTTTGAGGAAAGAAACTGGAAAGGGCAACAGCGTGAAGCCCTTTGTCTCTCCAAGCCTTTACTGAGAAAATCGCAACGGCGGACCATTTATGTACATATAAGTACATTGTTTGGGCACCATCGCATAATAATAAGCACCACATAGTTGAAACCTTCTGAAAACAAAAACGTGAGAGACAACAAAGAAAGGAGATGCAAAAGAGCAGCAAATTATCATTTCATGAAATACAAACAAATAATGCATTCAACGCAAGTACATGTAAAAAGGGCCGTTTAAAATCTTTCCATTTTTTGTATTAATTATATATTAATGTGGATTTATAGAGATAAAATTAATTATAATAACTGTTACATATGGGGCATTCCAAGTCAAATCGGACAGTTTGAAAATTTTTCGTTTTGATTTCCGCCATTTTGTGATATTTTGTGGCAACCATCAAGCAACAGTTCCTGGTGAATTTTCATGTTGCTGTATCGTAATTTCTCGATCAAATGATAGTAAACTTAAAATCTAGACATTTTTTTCTGTAAACGATTAGAACGTATGTATGTATACACATCAATTAAAAATAGCCGAAGAAGAAGTACAGTGGCTAGTATGGAAAAATGATTTTTAAAAATTTTCTAATATCAAAAATAAATATTAATAATTATTTGCCCACTATCAATTTGGGCTTAAAAGAAACAGAATGGATAGAGGTTTATAACAAACAAATTTCGAGAAAATCGAAGGGTACAAACAGTTTCAAAATTAAAACTAAAATTTAAAAACTGAAAATTCGTATACAAAAACACTTTGAATATTTTTTTTAATATTTTTTCTAAAAAGTGCAGAAAAAACAGAACAAAAATGTCCAAGTCGGACCATTATTGAGGAAGTTATTACCGATAGTCCAGAAGAGTCCTTTAAAAAAAATCGATCTTTTTAAAAATCAATATCCCTTGAACGAGCAATTAGAACAACATGAAAATTGACCAGGAACTGTTGCTTGATGGTTGCCACAAAATATCACAAAATGGCGAAAATCAAAAAGAAAAATTTTCAAACTTCCGATTTGACTTGGAATGCCCCATATATACAGGGTGGGCCAACCTCGATTGACTCATTTGAAATGCCTATAACTTTTATATTTTTACAGTTTTTTATTTAATTACATTTTTTTAGGTAATAAACAATTTAATTAAATTTTCTAATGTCATCATACTAAATAATAAAAATTATTATTTTTTGAACAACCTCATTATGAACGATGAAGCACATTCTCATTTAAGTTGGGGTACCGAAAATCCTAGGCAGAGCATCAGCGACAATTATACCCTCTCAGATGCACAAAATTATGGCTGAAAGGATTATCGGCCCATATATTTCCGAAAACGAAGCTGGGGAACCAGACACCGTCTGCGGGTCGGTATATCGAACCATGTTGGAAATTTGTTTACGTCCGGTAGTTCTCAATAATCATGGCAAATGGTTCCAGCAAGATGGAGGTACAGCTAATACCGCGAGAGACACAATGTTATAAGCATTTCAAATCAGTCAGTCGAAGTTGGCCCACCTTGTATATAGAAAATCGTTTCAAAATATTAGTATGTCTGCGAGGAAAGTATATGGAGGTTTGGGGGAAACTCGGGAATGCTTCCACCTAAAAGTATGGATATTTGGGATGAGGAACGCATATATTTCCACGTAAAAGAATACATGTTTGCATTTAAATAAGCTACTGTTTGCATTTAAATACAAGTGGGTTTGGGACTTGCAAATATATGAATGTTTGAAGTGTGTTCCAAACATATAGATAGTTCCTGCAGAATATATTTGGGAGAATATATTACAGAGACCGTTTTTTCAGCGTGTAGTGGCTTATATTATATTATATCAAAGTATATTTTGCCACAGCTAATGGAAATGTTGTCAACCATTTCAAGTGACAGGAGACAGATCAGCCGTATCATTTCATATTGTAGTTTAAATAAAAATTTATTTTAGTACCTATGTTTGCGCTTAAATGGACTAAACCTTAACATTGGGATTTGCTTGCCTAGCTTTGCTTATAGAAGACAGAATGAATTTAACAGACAGTGTAGTGTATCTGCGTGCTTGTATAAACTTTCGTTATTTACAGCAAAAGTAAATTTTGATAATTCCGAGCTACACGAAGGTTCGTTTACAACAATAGAAGCGACTCATACGACAAACATTAATACAAAATTAATATATTTGCGAAAAGATAAATGTGTGGGCTACAACAATGAGACTAAGTAGGAACAACAAATTTTTTGGGGGAAAAAAGTTTGCAGCTGGTCTCAAACATATTATACTTGCGCCCAAACACGTTGTGTTTACTATTGAATATAACATGTTTGAGACACAATGATTAATAGGCTATAAAATACATATGTTTTTGAGATCCAAATGTGGTTTTGTTCGTTGAAAACCGCTGAAAACAAAATCGACACAGGCAACAATGAAACAAACAGGCAGCAGATGTTCAATTCATGAGAACAATGCCTGCAACCGTGTACATGTTTCCTGCAATATGTTGCTGGGCCAATATTTTTCAGCCTGTATAACACGTTTATTTGAATTAAACTTTGTAAAGTTTACTTTTCTTAAATTAATACATTTCTTTAAGTTTTAAGTAGATTTTATGTATTCGACGGCGCACTTTCAGTACTTCTTGGTAAACACTATTTGTTTTATTTTTTTCGATGTAATTTATGCCCCACTCGTACTTAGGAATGTTTCAACAAGGACATACTTAAGGTTCAAAGTATGAATTTATAGTCTGATTACAAAGAAGGCTTGAAGGACAAGGTACTAGTAGTTTACATACACATATTTTGTAAGTATGTATATGTTACAAATAGTCATTACGCCATGTAATGTTAAGAAAATTGTGTAAGAGTATATGTATTGATGGCTTCGTAAGTGTTAGCCGCAGATACTTTCAAAGATTATTATGGGTTTTTTTGTCACTAAAGTTTATATATCCGCTGACTTGACAAAATTGCGTGTATAAACCATTCTCTTTCTCTTTTCATTCTTTGTAATTCGCAATGTTTAAACACTGCGATGTTAAACCGAGGGATAAACCGAATAAAAATGAACTTGAATGATAAATTATTTAAAGTTTGGCGCAGACATGTTAAAAAGATATATAAAGGATATATACACATCCACACGCAAAGAACCAATACAAGAACACATTACGCACACAATCACATTCAAGCCATTATACACTCTCCAAACGTTAGTTACTCTCAACGCGGGTACAGTGCATAGAATAGCCCCCGTGCTGTACTTTCATCTCGGTGTGCATTGAAATGAAAAATTTGAGTTTAGCAGGAGTTTTAGTATTTTGAATTTATTGTTACGGTTCTGTGAAAGCTACAAACGTTTTCTTTCGCCCCTTTTATGCACAGGCTGGGCAGGGAATGTGATGCGATACATTTAAGCTTTGAAAAAACGTAGGAACTGCTATGTGTTATAACTTTTTAGTTGGCCTCCAAAGCACTGATCCTTAATAACGACTCGATCCACGTGACCTCATCCTTCATCACAGCCGAACTGGCACACGCACAATAAATTCATTTTCCATGTCGAATGGTATTCGTTCTTGGGTTGGGGGTGTTTTTTTTTGGTCGGTCTTAATGCAACCGCATGTATTTTTGTGTGTGCAAAAATGAAATGTGTGTGGGGAAACGATGATGTGGGATGTGATTTTGGAGCGACAAGAAATTCGGTAGCTTTTGCTATAGTTCGTTAAGTCAGCATGGTTATTCTCTAATCAGTATGATCAGTATTCTATTATCAGTATGAATCAATGACAGCGTTCTTGGTTATAGAGGCCGCTTTTATCAATGTCAAAACTGAAACTATCATACAAGTCCTAAAATATATAGATGTCCAGAGAGGTATTGTGAGTTTGAAAGTCTCAATGCTGGGGATCAGGCAGAAAAGCAATCAGTGGTGTGAAGTAACGGCCGCTATGCCAGTATGTAATGGTACACCCCCGGCGGGTGGGGGGATCATCACTACTATAGTTAGTGGTTACAATCACTCTACTGGTGACCTTGGATAACAAAACGGTAAGGGTAGTGGCCCATGCGGATGACGTCGTGGTAATGGTAACAATTCCCTTTGTCTCCGTGATAAAAGAGGTCATTGAGAATATCTCGGGATAGTTCTGCACTTGGGCCACATGTTGTGGCCTAGACGTTACGGGATAAAACTGATCTGCTACTATTCACAAATAGGCGAACTACTCCACAATATCGGCTACCCTCACTCAAGGGTAAACAACTAGATTTGTCGGAAAACAGAGCGAATTGGAATATTTGTAGCGTTAAACTCGTTAGTGAATGTAGGGAAAAACTTGTCGTGGTAGGCCGGCTGGCCAATGTGGTTCTTAATTGGATACCAGGCAACAAGGGTCTCCTAGGGAACGAAAAGGCAGACGAACTAGCTAGGGCAGGATCCTATTCCACCGAACTCCATATGGTGTCAGTTGCAACGCCTGTAGGGTTGGTCAAAAGAGGTATTTTCCTGCATTATCTTGAACGAGCGAAGACCAGATGTTATAGGACGGAAATGTACCGCATATCCAGAAACACATGGCCAGAATATAACACTCAACGGACTAACTCCCTGATCAGCTTTAACCGGGAAGACATATCTAGCCTAACTGGCGTACTGACCGGGCACTGGCCAATCGGTAATCACGCAAGACGGTAGAAGTTGCCACTGCCGTGCCTGCGATGACGCATAAGAGGAGGAGACGGTGGAGCATCTCCTCTGCAGTTGTCCGGCTCTGATGAATAGACGCCTGAAGACTATGGGCCGTCCCTTCCTGCATAACCTCACTGAGATACACGAGATAGATTTAGGGGATCTAATGACGTATCTCCGATTAACAGGCTGGATATAGACACGGTACTTTGGACCTTCCGGAGTTATGTGGTCTGCAAAACGGTGTCTCAAGACACTAATTGATGCTAAATAGTATCTTTAACTACCACGAAAACCAACCAGAGATGCCGGATAGGAGGAAGTACCTGGTTGTAACTCTGGATCATAAACTCAACTGGAAACTTAACATTCAGTTGATCATGTTGCCTAAACCAGAGGATGGTATTATGGATGTACACGGCTGTGGTTAGGCCCGATCTAAACTATGGGGTACCGGTATGGTGCCGGCTTTAGAGAAAAATAGAAAACTGCCACCAGTAAATAGAACTACATGTGTTGGCGTAAAGGGGGTACTAAGGACGTGCCCCTCTGCGTTGAAATGTTAGACCCAACGAAGCTATGGGCATAGTAGGATTCTGAACATGTTGCCGAGTGATGTTATACCTGAATGAAAGGACTATGCTAGTCCAAACTTGAACCGGCGAAAAAACTTCAGAACAATCATACCACACAGAGAAGAGTGGTGAAACCACTTAACGTTAGAGTATGTTGACGTAGACATTCTAAGACGGATAGTAGAGTGGGAGTTGTATTTTACTCAACATCACTGGGTATAACACTAGAAATAGGTCGTGCTGTTTTGGCAGTTTCTTCCAAGCGGAAGAAGTTCCAAAATAGTGAAGAAGATTTTCCCGGGCAGCCAAGCAGAAATAAGGGTTATGTTCTTAGTGGAGAATAGATTGATACTGGTTTGCTAAACTAAAACGGCGCCACGATAAAGACATTCCCTTGTGTAGATTTCGGGTCATATGAAAATAGTTGGGAACGAAGCCGATGACGAACTAGCCAGGCAGGGTTCTAGTGGCAGACGGAAACTTGGGAGAACTTACTACAATTTGGCTTATAAATTACGATAGGAGAAGAATAAGAAATTGTAAACTGATGATGTGGTCTACTAGCCCCATTTTCAATTGAGGCTTGTATGTTAATTAGAGTTTTAAAAAAACCAGCCAATCCAAAAAACCAGGGTTTCAGGTGTTTTGAAAAACGAAATTTTTGATAACCGGTTCCACCATCTTCGGCTAGTATACCAAGTCTTAGAATAGAAAAGCCAATATTAAACAAATGTGTGAATTAATGGATGCAAATTGGGAAAATCTTCAAGTTTGATGACAACCAAATGAACAAATGTTTAAAATCTTCTAAAAGCTTACACGAAAACGAAAAAATCAAACGGTCGATGGATGTTTAACAAATCGGTTGACCGGTTTTTGCTATCGGTTTCTGAATAATCCAATATTAATGCTGCGAACAATTTCAACGCATATCTCGACGTTGCGTAATAAGGAAAAAATGAGACAGCACGAGAGTGATGTGGAAAAAAAGAACGAAGCCCTTAATTTTGACCAGAAGGTTAAAATCCGAACTACTCTGCTGTTACGATGAGAATGGCAATCATAGCATAGACAGATCATATCAATTTCTTGGTTCCGAAAGATCCGATGAACTTGACGAAATTGAGCGAAGTGAGTTTTGCTCTTCAATAGCGTCAGTATGAGCAACATGAATAATACTATAATATCGGTTTGTCTCAGGTTATTAACAGCAATTACTGAAGCTCGTTGGACTATTGGTGGTAGTTAACGGCGGATAACAACCCAAAGCAAACAAAGCCAAGGCTGACTGACTTACCTTTGTCAGCAACTGATCCATTGCAATATAAAATACAAATCCTGGCAGTAGGTAAAATGGCCGGTGGGCTGGTCTTGCCAACCACCACCGTTCATAAGGCAAATGAAAAAAGAAAAATAGAAAAACCCTGGTATTTGTTGTTATCCCGGCTTACGTGCCAAGGATCACAATATCTAAGAAATCTAAACAGATACGGTGTCAGTCTCCGCCTGGCAAATGCCCACGTGACTTACAAGGGAAACGTGGTGGATAGCACACGACTGTACAATAGCGTGTCCCGTTGATATATGGGGAAAAAAATTTTTCGAGCTACACTAACGTAAGAGGTATCAAAAGTTGCGTATTGACGAGTAGATTAAGAATATGTACTTACGTTTTTATTTGGATATAACTTTTGGGCCTCTACCGACGGTTTTATATGTAAAAAAAATTAATTCTTAAACATTTTCATACATATTTTCCGCGATTTTTTATTAATCGAATTCATTTTTTTTAGTTAAATTAAAGTTATGTTTTATTTATAATGTTAAAAATGAATTAATAAGGTTCTCAAAAAAAGTTTACGGAAGTCAGAAACGCTTAAAAACAGTTATATTTACATTTTAAATTGGCCCTTAAAGTTGAAAGATGGCATTTTATTTCCGGATTCAATCTTGCTCCTTATGAGTCCATTCCTTGATTTTGCTCCGATGACGCACTGGCTAGCTTCAGTTACAGATTTAATGCATCTTTCAACACTTTGTGTGTGACATGGAAAATCCGGAATTTTCAGTTCGTTTTTACCTAGCAGCAATGAAAGGTCCTCGTCAGAAAAATCTTGCAAGACAGGTTGAGAAGTTATATGACATTCATCCCAAAGAATTATGTCAATATAATCCGTAGCATTAAATTTGATTTCTGGCGGTTTAAAGATTCGTTTTGTTGTGGGCTCTTGCCTTGCTTTAAAAATTCGTTTAAGAGCAAGCTCTTTGACATAATTCCTTTTATCGAAAAGCATTGCTACCAAAATGTTCTCGGGGTGTGCAAAAAAGGCGCTTCTTTGAATTACTGCATCGATTATTGATTTTAAATTCTGTGGCAACCATCTTGAGAGAAAAATCATTTCAAAGACGTGATTTGCTCCATCTATCAATAACGGTTTGTTTTTAATTGAAAACCATACTGGTGCGTATACTTTTACTATGTATTCTAACAGAATTTTTAGATTTCAGATGGATCACTGGATCCTACATACAGTCTTAATATTCTGTTCGCAGTGGTGACCCATCTTGAGTGTGCCATTTTCCCAGGCTGTCGATTTGCTAATACGGGAGCACAGTAACCTGATTTGATCGCTTGGCACATTTCACAGAGATATTTTTGTTCGGTACTCAATTGACTTACGATTGTTTGCTCAATATCTGAGCACCCATAACCCATAACAGGTGAAAATTGAGTAACTGTGGTATTTTCACAATCAGGTAGTGCCTTACCGATCGGGCCAGAATACTCGCGAGGTCCCGAAGTTGATCCATCCAAGTGGGTGAAAAGGTGCCTTAGTGGCAATTCATTTGCGTGGAGTAAACATATTGCCCACTGTAAAGGTCGACCTAGCACCTTTTCCACATAATACATAACACCTCCTTTCCAACCAGTATTTGTTGCAGTGCCGTCACATCTAATGCAGACAATAGATTCCACATCGATTTCTTTGTTTTTTAAAAATTCTAGTATTGAGCTACTTATTTCTTTCCTGTCCCACTTTTCGGAGTTATATGGTCCAAGAACAGTGATTCTGGTTCAGCAAGAATTGAAATATGTTCTTCAAGAACCTCCTTCCGATAATTACGTCCATCTTTTATTTCGGAAACAAGAGTCTTATCTTTTCGTCCATCAAAATATATACTGTGGACTAAGACACCATGGTATTGGTTTGAAAGAGTGTCTCTTGACTTTGACAAAGCCCGATGAATTTTATTTTTGTCAATAACAAGAGTAGTATTATTAATGTCGTTGACAAGACCAACGTCCTGAAGCGCTGCAGAAGCAACTGCTGCAGCAGAACGCACAGAAAGCCCATACCTGTCACAAACTCTTGCTACAGATGGAAGAGCAAGTAAATTTCGCTTACCTCTTGACGTAGAGGGTTCCGTGACCTGTGGCTCAACCGTCTCAGCTGGCTGAACTAAATCTGTAGTTTCGACTAATTCCGATGTATCGACTGTCTCAACCAAAATTGGTGACACATTAGAGGCTCGACATATATTACGTTCTTTTCGATCGAGACGGTTTTGAATTTTAACTGTTGCAAGTGTATCAACATTACCGATCACCATTTTTCTTTCACTCCTTTGCTCCAATAAAAATAACCTTTCTTTCCTAGGTACTTTACTATCTTTATCACAACGACAGTTATCAAATGAATTACCCTTACATGATGCAATGTCAAATAATTGCGTGCTTGAAAGTGTAATAAAATCTTTTAATTTGTTTTTATAGCTTATAATGTGCTTGGTTTCGAGAAACCACTGGAATCGAAGCACTTTCCCAAATCTTTTGTACTTTTGTAGTCACAATAAGAAAAACTTCGGAGTTGGTCGGATTTCTGCCATTGAATTTTGTTTTGAGATCATTTTGTGTGAAAAGGACATATTTTATTACATCTTTCACTAATGATAACTGATTTTCTTTCATTTCACTAAAAGGGCCGAAAAAGGGGCACAATGTTTCTTGTCGACGAGGACCCGAACACATTTTTATTTGACCTTTTAAAATTGAGAAAATTACAAGAGCCGGCTTTTTTAAATAAAACACAGTTTTTTAACAGCACTTAGTTTTTTTTATTTCATTAAATTATCGTAGGCGCTTAAAATATAATGTGCTTACTAAGTTCGAGCTGCTTAGTTCGTGCCTGTAGATCGACTTACGAAACTTCTTATTTCTTTTTCTTCTTCGTATTCTCACTTCTTGGTTTTTTGTAGTTTTTGATGGGATCTTGAGTAAACCTAACTGTTTCAATATATTAGCGGCATCCATGCAAACGTGAAAGCCGAGAACTTTTGCTCAGCGCAAGTTTCCCTCACACCGTTGCATGAGGCACCAGGTAAAGTTGCTCAGCGTAACACAAACCATATCAGCTGACCAAGATGGATACATAAGGCAATTGCATGTATTATGTATGTGTACTTTTTCTACTGTTCTAGTGCTATCACCTTATTTATCCATCCTAGTCAGATGACAACGAAATGTCAAAAGTTTATACGTTTCTCCATCCCACGTTTGCGTATCAAATTTGCCTCGAAAACTTTCCACTTTTGAGCAAGTCGCTTTGTATGGGAAATTTGTTTGTTTTGACGTTTGCTGTGCAAGTTTACGATGTTTTCGAGTTTACGAGGTTCTTTCGAGCTTTCATGAAGACCACTATTGTTGTTGCAATTAGCAAAGGAAGACAATGCGACGCGTTGTTGAACAATTTCAGATGCATTGTTGAAATGAACGATTGCAACAACAAAATGAATATAAACATAAAAGGAATCTTGCACTAGTCGAGTAATATAATTTCTGTTGCGGTAAATTAGTTAGGTATACATTGTCTTCGGCTGAGATTAATGAAATAAATAGACGAACTTAAAGTGCAATATTCGCTTCATTATGCTTCTAGTTATGATAAAGGTAGTTTTGTTGTATCTCTGTGAGAACGTCAGATACACATTAAAACGGTACAAATGGTAAAATTTACATGAATTCACACCAAAAAACAAACTTAACTTAATCGGGAAAATAGGGAAAATAAAAAAAAAAATATTGAAAAATCGCTAATTTTTCAAAATTTCAATGGCTGGTAGAGGCCCAAAAGTACCCCCGAATATTTTTTATAGTATTTTTCCCGTAATGTGCTATTCAATACGCAACTTTTGAGAGGTCTTACGTGAGGATACGCCACAAAAAAATTTAACGGGACACTCTACTGTACAAGGAGGAAGAACTGGGACATCTATAACAGCTACTATGACGAAAGCAGAAAATATAGTTGTCAAAAGGATACGACGTCTAATCCCTGGGTTGAACACGCTAAGCGAGCGTGTAGCTGTCCACATAAAAGCTACATTTGTACACATTATGGTAACTTGTGTACATGCCCTGATAGGCGATAATAGCGATAATGCCAAGGACATGCTATATCAGCCGTAACGTGTCGTCATAATCAGCCATCGCTCACACCGAACACCACACTCATGCTCTATCGAAACTGCATGGTAAACACACATAACTTCATAGGTAAAATAACATCAATTTCAGTCACGAACGATCACACATACTGATAAGAATGGTCAGTGTGCGACAGCGACCACACAAGAATAAGTGGTTCGCTGTAATTCTCAGTCACATCAATGCGGCTGGAGTACTTAATATTGGGGTTGATCAGCATCATATGTGAGCAGTATTGCCAGTTTCGGGGATTTATCCCCAAATTGGGGATTTTTTTTCAAAACAGGGGATTGTTTTCTTGGTATGGGGATCCGGAGTTTTTTGGGGATGTAAATTTTAGATGTATTTATTAAAAGCGCTTCTTTTGTATCATTGTTTGAAAGTTTTGATTTGGCACTACCTAAATGAAAGCAAGCATACGCACACAAATAATATTTGGTTATGCGTATGAGTGATTGCAAAAACAAAGAGAAGAAAGTTACTGTGGCAAGTCTATACTGTTTTTTTTTTGCGTTGCCAGTAAACACATGCAAATCCTTATTGCTAAATGTTGTCAGCAAAAAGAATTGCATACACTTGTCCATGGACTAATTACTATACTAGACTTAACAGTTCTCTCAGAAAATTTATGACATTTGGCCTGGTGTGATATTTACGTTGGATGTTGAAAAGAATTGCGTTACTAATACAAGATAGAGGTAATGGTTCAAAATAACAACAACGGCATTTCGTTTTGTGTGTTAAAATTATTGTTTTAAATACAACACAAATTTATGCTAACAATAACAGTCAATAAAAAAGTTTAAAACACATTTAAATTTCACAGTTTTTCACCAAAACGACATGAACAATTAAAGTCAGAAGTTATTGTAATTCCACCTGGTGTATGTCACTTTTCGGCAAACATCTCTCTATCACATCGACCGCATCACGAAGAGTGTGAAAGGAAACATCTGATGAGTCACATATTCTCTATAGTAAGATTTACTCTATGCACTTGTCAGTTCCAAAAAATATCTAAATGTTTTACTGGCAAGGCTGTACGTGATGGCAACAATAAAATCAGTAACAAACATTTTTGATATTTGGCGTTGCTGAAAAGAATAGAAGCAGTGGAGAAGAAATAACGATAAATACTAAAACTATGTACAAAACAAATAATGAAGTAAATGAATCTGAAGATTATGAGACGGAAGTATTTAATATACTAAGCCTAATGACTTTTAACCAATGCCCAGATCAAAATCCAGATCCCATTTGTCATAATCTTTTTGTTATAACTAATTATTATTAAAATAATAATAATATAATATTTATAATTGAATAATAATATAATAATTTATTATGTTTACATTTTTCAATATTTATTTTTTCGTTTTGTTAAACTGAATTCTAAATTTTATTTTAAAACTTAAAACTTTCTCGAACTTTCTTTAAAACTATGGGGATTTTTCCGGGGATTTTGAATTTTTTTTTTTGGGATTTTCGGGGATAAAAATTCGGGGATTTCGCCTTTAAAAAAAACTGGCGGCCCTGTGTGTAAGTCGCTGCCCAGCGCAGAATCTGATACGATCATAGATTGATCTCGGAACTCTAATTCTGAAAGGAATCAAGAGTAAAACTTTTACTGAAATACATTTACCATAGCGGCGTAGGCTGACTATTCCACCATAGCGACTTCGGTCGACTATTATTCCACCATAGTGACTTCGGTTGACTATTTCACCATAGCGGCTTAGGCTGACTAATTCACCATAGCGACTTCGGTCGACTATTCCGCCATAGCAACTTTGGTTGACAATTTCACCATAGCGGCTTCGGCTGACTATTTCACCATAGCGACTGCGGTCGACTATTCCACCATAGCAACTTTGGTTGACAATTTCACCATAGCGGCTTCGGCTGACTATTCCCCCATAGCGACTTCGGTTGACTACTCCATCATAGCGGCATCGGTCGACCATCCCACCATAGTGGCTTCGGTTGACGATTCCATCTATTCTTGTTATCAACAGATGTAAACTCGATTCCCGATCCAGTTCTGGAGTGTTGTAAACCAATCTCAGAAGAGTACTATCCAGAAGAGTAGTCTTAACCGTTCCCAGAAGATTGTTGTCAAACCACTTCTGGAAGAGTGCTCTCAGATCGAAGCTAAAGGAGTGTTCTCAAACCATTCCCAGAAGGCTATACTCAACCGCTCCAAATAGTTCCCCTAAGTGTGTTCTCAACGTGTGAATAAATTGCTGTTGTTTCTTTAAATTAAATTATTTTGTACCATAAGAAACCCAAAAGAATAATCTATAAAATAAAGGTATCACCCAAAAAGAGCGACAAAATAACAACGAAAGAAAAAAAGGAGATAATAAAAAGAGCGAAAGATAAAAAAGAGCGAAAGTTCCATAAATATGATAATATATTAAATACACAAAAAATTATACAAATTATCAAAGGTACAACCGTGTACATGACTGAGCTTACATTCACCTTTGACAAAACAATGTTGCACAGCGCATACACTCACAGTAGCAACTGTTCGAAAAGAGGTTGTGCCAACCATAAATTCGGCTGCTGTCACCCCATAGCGGTTGCCACGACTGAATTCAGTCGTCCCAACTGAAACTGGGTTAACAAACCCTTGTGTCATAGTTGATTCTGACTGATTATATTCGCCATATATATTATTATATTCCTTTTATAAATTTAATTTTCCACAATGTCAGTATCAACCACCGAATTTGGTTTTAATTCAGTTGCAACAACCGAATTTTCGTAAATCGAGGTTGCTGCAAACAAATTTCTGATGAGTTCTGTTGGTGCCACCGGATTCAGTTTTAGCTTGGATACCACAACATAATTATAATTTTTTTTTGAATTTGAATTTGAAGGTCTGAGGAGTTCTTACCATAGATAAAGTAAACTAATAGATGAAGCACAAGTGTTGGGAAAAGTTTAGTGTAATGGGTAATTTTCTAGATGTCATTGAAAGCAATAGATGGGATTTTTTTTGTTCCAAAAAAAAAGTAAAAAAATATGACAGTAGAATTCTAAAATTCCGTATCAGAAGAAAAAATTGTTTTCAAAAAATATCACTTCGAAACAAGAATAGAACACGTTACTTAAAGTAGACTATCTGTTGGCTATCGAATTGGAAAGTCATGTCACCACCGTCTATTTCCTAATAAATTGGTTCTTCCTCCGGTTCAGCTACCATGCCTTGTTGAGAGTCCTCAGACACTCTAACGGTGTTGCCATCTGCGACCACAGAAGTTGATACAGTTTTTGGGCGGGGAAGTTTTTAGATTAAACAGACGTTCCGGGATGTTCATCTTTAGGCGGTCTGACTGGTTTTCTCCTATTGATATCCCAACACCGGCCTATAGTTTTTTATTTAAGAAACGAATGCTTTTATGTAAAATCATTTAAATTTTTTCACATTTTCCATTGTTGAAATTACTTTCACAAAAATTTCCCAAAATTTTGAATAATCGTCAGTGGGAATTATGGGAAACTCAAATGAGAGTGACAGTAGTACAGGACAGCACCTAGTGAACAAATATGACAATGCTCGCGCTATATCTATTATTTCCTTTATCTATGGTTCATACTACAAGCTTACAAGGTTATAAAAATTTTTCTAACTGAAAAATGGTTGGGTTTTGTTGGAATTGTTGGAACTCACTGGCATGACTAGTTTCGAACTCCGTCACAACTTCATCATCATATGTATTTCAAACCAGACGATTACAATTCGTAAACAATTAGTTATGAATTTTGCGTACAAATTCGCAACGAGTATTTTGTAGATAATAGCCACAGCACATGCCATCAGTTCGGCAAATGTTCAACTTCAGTCATTTGACATGCTCTGGTACACACGCTTTGTGTACGACAGTATACCATCATCTTATATTGAATGGTCGAACGGTTGCATTTAACCCCTAAATCTACAGACACAACATATCCGTATTGGGGCTTTGACCCTAGACGGCTCATCCTTCAAAATTGGTCGGTAGTGGCAAGCCACTTTGTTTTCTTAAATATGAGGCCATATAAAATTCATTAATTCCTCCTTAATTCCTTATTTTTAGGATATTCGAATACAATTGGCAGTTAAACATTCAAAAATGCGCTTTCAGTTAATGGAAGAATTTATTGATAAGGTTGTGGTAATCTCTAAATTAGATCTGTGACACCCTCTTAATTTTATTGTGACACCATCGAATTTGGTTGTGCTGACCTCTATTGTCGTTGTCACATCGAGAATACAGAAATTTAAAATATTAATAAAACAGTTAAAAGAAAAATGAATTGTTAAAACTGCGATTGACTCTAAAACCGGTTGTAACACCGTCTAGCTCCATTTGTGGCAACCTCTAATTCGTTGGCGACCACCACTAATTCGGTTGTGACAAGAACTAGCTCGGTTTTGACAACCTGTAATTCGGTTGTGACAACCTCCCATTTGGATGTGTTAACCTCTAGTGTGGTTGCGACAACTTCCAAAATGGGTTGTGGCAACTTCTAAATTCGGCTACGCTTAATTTGGGTATCTAAACCTATGGGTGTAAAGTAAGCTTATCACCGCTGCCCCCGCCATAACTTTAAGATTACTATATGTGATTTAAAAAACAAAATTGACAGAGAAAATACCGTTCGACTAGCTGTCAGTATATTCAGTCTAAATGGGAGCATTTCCGACATTGAAATGAAACTGCTCGATTTCGTGGCAACAAACACCATGTCAGTCGTACGAGATTCAAACACAAAGAAATTTACCGGGCTTCTTGTACATCTCCTGATCAGAAAACAAAGAAGCAAATTTTTAACTTGGTAATTGACAAGGTTTTCTTATCGAAATCATTGTTGTCAAAGTTTTCGTATACAAATCTCTGTTTTGAAGGTTTGTGGTAAAAGTTGTGAATAAAGCAAAGCTTTGTCCTAAAGCAATCTTTGTTGTCAAAGCACTGTTTTGTTCCAAAAAGTCTTCTCTAAACGAAATTTTTTAGGCAGTACAATGGTAATAACATTTACTACAAGAAAGCTTTCATTACAAAGATTTGGAGCTTCCTAACAGATTGGCGAATTTGACTGACTACATCTAAATAGTACATACGACTTCTTAACCTAATAAGAATGTTTTTTCATTCTTGTATTTCAAGGAAATCATGCAAAGCATATAGTAGTTATTTAACAATTGTTTGATTGTGACGTACAATGGTCCAAAGTATTTTCAACATTCAGCATCTACTCCACTGGCGGTAAGAATACAATGTCCTTTGACCCTTCATCAGCTTCGACATTTGAATCTGAATCGGATGAAACAATTTTCGTATTTCAATAAAAATCCAATGATTTTTATGCTATAACGCGTGCATAGTAATTTTGCTATTTCGTTTTATAGAAAATTTGCTATTTTTCACGCCTTTCTTTCCAAAAAATTAAAGAAATTTGATTCCAGAAGTATCCAAAAAGAATATCTATTGTTTCTTTCCATATGGTTGGGTGAAATAGTAACAAATTGTATTCTACATATGGAATAGACTAGCGGCGGCTTTGCTGCTTGGCCGGCTCAATATAAACCGATGAAAACGGTGGCGGCTATGGACTCAGAAAAACACTTGGCGGCGCCAGGCTGCTGGATCGTAATCATTCGGAATGTCTGCATGAAGGCGACACAAAAGAGAAAGGCAAATGCTGCTCGCGTATGCTGATGATGTAGATATTTTTGGGCTAACTGCGTGAGTCATATCTGCAGTATTTTCGAGAATAGAGCAAGAATCTGCAAAAGTGGGTTTGCCAGTAAATGAGGACAAGACAATAGGGAAGTTTTTTTAATTCCCTGCTAAACTAATTTTTCCACAAGTTTGTATATGCGAGCCTCCATAAAATATCGGTTGCAAAATTAGTTGAGTAGGCGACATAGGACCACACCTAATGTTAGTGGTTTCAACGAGCAGAGCCTCCAATAATCTGAAACAGAGCGTGAATTCTGGTATCCATTACCAACTTCGAGGTAGTGGATGAATTTATATACCTAGAATCTATTGTAAAGGGAAACAATGACGTCAGGCATTAAACAAGGAATTGTGCTCGCTCATATTTGTTATTATTACTGATATAAATACCCCTCTCGAGAAACAAAGATCTAGATAAACGACACTCTCATACAATGTGCAAAGCACGTCTTTAGATTTGGTTTCCAGAAATATTTTTTGAAAAGATTTATGGATTTGAATGGCAACACCAATCACAGTCACAAACCTCTACATATAAAGTACTTTAATAATAGAATTGCCACTAGTGACATAGATTCAAAATGACTAAAACCATTCCCGCATTTAATTACAAATCCGATTCCACAACCTGCATTTGCATTGCCTGAGTAAATGGAAATTAAGAATTACCATTGCGAACAGTGGGAATCATTTTTCATTTGCATTAGATAAATTAGTGAAATTAAAATTGGGGATACCTTCCCAAAACCAGTGAACTGTGCGCTTTCTAATTTTTCCCTCGCTGATTGGGACGTACAGTTTTAACCCGGTTCCGAACGGTATTTTGATAACCTTTTATATGGCCAAATACTCGATAGTGTCTCCATCACTAAGTTAGGTGACCGTCGCACTGTGGTCGATTTCCTTCAAAAAGGCGCGCATGAGGGTCATTTTTGGAAGTTCCAGAAACCTTTTTCTAACTATGTCTGCCTTTCCTTGATAGTCTAAGGTAGTCCAAAACCAAATTGTTGCACCCCCATAGCTAAATATTAACCCATAATCCGCGGTCGAATGTTGTAGGGAAGCTTTTTTCCGGCGTAAATTCGGTGAACTACACTAACCCGAAAAGTGTGAAATGCAATACGTCACTGGTCACTTTCGATCTTCTAGATTGTTTTTCTACTTCTTTAAACATTCCTCAAAGATAATTCCACTGTTTGGAGGGTCGAAAATCCCCGAAAGCATTCGTCGAAGACTGAAAAATCCCGTTTGACAATTTTCAAACATGTGTCACTATTTTGGAACATCTCGGAACACTCTGAAACCAATTTCACCTTAAAGGTAGATCCTTTGGTTACACTTTGTCACTTCTTCTGGTTGCAACAAGTTGCTACTAATCAAGATATCGAAGATTTCCGGGCTGAACACAGGGTTACACATACAACACACAGCGGGTTGCTGTAATAACGGGGCGACTCATAGATTTATATAAGTTAACGTTGGAGTCAATAATGGTTTTAGTAATTAAGAACTTGGCATCATTGTTGTCCACAATAACTTTACAGCACTGTTTGGGCAACAGCTGTGTGACAAATCGTGGAACAGAAAATACAAATTGTATATTTTTTCTATTTTTCGCAGTGAACTTAATCACATTGATTTTGAAAATTTCTGACGCAGGTAATAAAAGAAAACTTAGTTTTTATAGCCTTTCATGGCGTACAGTGTACCTTGTTTCAAGACTGGACTCGGAGGTCAATCGGCAGGCTGTTTGTCGTTTGTGAAGGAAACCAGACACAATCTGACCAAATGGTCATCCAGAAAATCCACGATCACTATCAAGTTAATGGAAAAAAACTTGACCGTTCGAGGATCGTTAATTTTGTTAAATCTTGGAAAAGAAAGTGGATACAATGCCAAAGATCTCAAACTTGTATGGATTCCCGATTCGAGACATGGTTCGCTATCGATTTAGAGCAATTTGAAACTCCGGTGCTTCCCACTTGCTCCTTTCCCAAGAATTTGAAGCCTTTCCAAAATCTGAGCTTGCCTCAAAAGAGAAGACGGACAACTGGTGATTAAAAAAAACTCAGGTTTTTCCGTGTGACAATTTCAAAAATTCATTGTGACATTCTTTCTTCTCCAGTTTCACGTGAGCAAAACGATGCAGCAGAATTGTTTTTTTCCGCACAATCAAAATATAGGAAAGAAGGTAAGTCATCTATGGTGCGCCTCATGCAGGAGGCACTCAAATCTCCCGGCAGACCCGCTAGAATTTTCCGCGGATACTCCATCCAAGAGCAACAATCTTACAGGCCTCAAAGACCTTTTACAGCTGATGAAGCATTAGCCCTCAGCATTGATTGTAAGACAACAAAACATCAGTACCAAACTCTCAGGAGATCTTCAATTCGCAACGGTACAATAAATTCGTTGAAGCTCATCAAAAACACTAATTATTAGCTTAAATATTACAGGATTCAATATGTTACCCTGCTATGATAAGCTACTGCAAGCTAAAAATTCCTGTTACCCAAAAGATTTCAATATTTCAGAAACCTGTGCTGTAGCTGATTTACAATGTTTGCTTGATCACATAGCATCCAGGTTGCTGCGAAGCTTAGAAAATAAGGATAGAATTTTGAGTGGGAGTTTCATCCTTATCGTAAAGTGGGGATTTGATGGTAGTTCCAGCCACAATGAATTCCAACAAGTGTTTCAGTCTCCTGGTGAGCATAGTGACTCATCAGTTGTTTTAACCACTTTTGTTCCTCTCAGATTGATACGTGCAGACGACAAGGCAATAATCTGGCAAAATGACTCGCCCTCCTCCACTAGGTACTGCAGCAGATTAAATTACGAGGTCTACAATTTTAAACCACTCGTGTTTTTGTAGATACTGTAGACCAGTCAGAATTTCATATGAAAAAGAGTCTGTGGAGGTAATAAAGAAAGAGTCAACCCGTATGGAAAATTCTATAAGAGCTCTGAAAACATCAATTCATGGTCAGGGGGATGGACAAGCAACGATCCAGTTTCAATTAGTTCTCAGCATGATTGATGTTAAGATCATAAATGCTCTAGAGAGTAATACATCTTCAGCGGTGAGTGCTGTCCCCCATTAGAAGAGTAAAACACTAATTATATCCGTGCTTTTAGAGATGTTACATTCGCAAAGCTGGACCAAGCCAACTAAATGATTTAGGAACCGCCAATGTGATTTTTGAACCAGAGAACCCACAAACCCCATTCAAATATGGGATATCACCATTACATGCAAGAATCAATATTCTAGAATATGTGATGAAAGTCCCTTACAGGTAATTTGTCATTAGTTGTTAGCCTGTTGTTTTGACTCGTTTCTGTACTCCACATATATGTTGTTAGATTACATTTAAAGGAGGATAGAAAACCCAAAGGGACCCGATTAACAGCAGAAGAAAAAAGATTGATTGAAGGCAGGAAAAGAGCAATTCAAAAGAAATTCAAGGGAAGGCTTGGGTTGACAATCGATACTCCAAAGCAAGGTACGGTTAGAAATTTAAATTTTTCCAAAATGGCTTCTTATTTAAATAGCCAATTTCAATAACCAGGCCGTGTTCATCGACTTTACCATGTGTATTCCCTCAATAAAAGAATAATCTCATTTCCCAATCTCTCATTTTTATAGGTTTTGGTTCCTCAAATGATGGGAACACTGCCCGGAGATTATTTTCAGATATTGAAATATCATCAGACATTACAGGTTTTGATAAAGTTATACTCCATCGCTTGGCTATAATTTTGACGTGTATAAATATGTCAGATGAGATCGACACAAACAAATACAGATTTTACGCTCTCGAAACTGCCAGGCTTGTCGTAGAAAAATACGGTTGGTGGACTATGTCACCCACCATGCATAAAGTGTTGCTGCATGGTGCGGATATCATTACTTCAGCGATTTTACCACTAGGTAAAGCACCACTACCGTTAAATATTTTTCCAAGTTCTTCCATTACTCATATTTTGTACATGTTTAGGCCAATTATCGGAAGAAGCTCTTGAGCACAGGAACAAAGATTTTCAGAATTTTCGGACGAACTACGCGAGGCAGATGTCTAGAAAACAAAATTTGGAAGATATATGGCAGCGATTCCTCATCACTTCCGATCCATACATTTGTAGTTTGAGAGCGACAGACAGGAAATCTACGAACCAAGATCTACCTGAAGAGCTACAGGATTTAGTCAAACAGGCTACACATGAGGTTGGAGATAGGAATGAGGAAAAGATGGATATTGTTGAGGATGAATTCTGAGAATTTTTCTGAGAGATATTTCTCTTATCTCCACCTTGGATGGCTTTACAGAAATTCCTCAAATGATTTAGAATTTCGCAACATAGTGTACATATGAATATTATTAATTTCGGAAGTAAAAAAATGTTTCACAAACAAAACAGCTAGTTTCTTTCGATTGAGGCGCTTTTCAAAAGGATTGCGTTTTCCATTCCAGTAACAAGGGGTTTACCTTCTTTGCAAATATGATGATATTCAATCAAAAAATACCCTTACAAAAGTATTCAGGATCATGCCAATAATATAAATCAGTTTTTATGGTATAACATTTTCTGATTGTTCAAATTGACCTTATTGAATTTGACGGCTTTTCAAAGATCAGAAATTTCCTCAAAAATTGTAAGAAACTGGATGTTGCTTCCGTAGATAATTTCGAACCATTTTTATACTACGAAATTTTGGCTCAAAGTTCGCCAAATACACGAAAAACTGCATGAAAAAATTCTCCGAACCTTTAATCTGAATAGACATTTTTGCCGTGGAATTGGCCATATACATTATTAGATAATGTCTCCGTATTGACGTCCAACCTTGGTCAAGGATCCTTCAAGGTCTTTCCATGGGTTTTGATAAGTCAAGATGCCGCCAAAGCTTTTTGGGGGCCACCAATACCCCATGCGCGCCTTTTCGACCCAAATCGACCACTGTGCGTCGTAGAAAGAAATGTAAGGTGTGCAGAGCAGGGATCGATCCCACATTCTCATGCACAAGAGCCGCGTACACTAGCCAACGGTCACAAAATTTTGTTTAGTATTGTTTGAAATTTCTTCTTGGAAAGACTTAGGCCGGCACACCGACTACTAGTTAGTCACTAAATAAGCGTTCCAGGTGGAATATGTAATAGCTTACTGGCTACATCTATAAGTGAAGGGAATACTGGAGAGTTTCGAAACTTGCCATCATATCCGGAAAAATTGTCGGGATTAGTGTGTTTTATGGGCTGGTGGAATTATCGCTCCATATTTCTTAAAAAATGAGGTAGGCCGGAACGCCCCTGTCAAGTGCGACCATTATCGCGCCATGAGAACGGACAACATGCTGTCTGAAATTGAAGGCCGTGATCTCGACAACAATTCGTTACGACAAGACGGCTCTACTAGTCGCAGAGCCCGTACACTTCGGACCGTTGACTTGGTCGCCTAGATGATATCGCACTTCTAGACGTATTCCTTTGGGGTTAGGTGAAGGCCAAAGGTGGCTGCAATTAAGGAATTGGTAGTCAACTTTACTCGCGCCTTTCTCCAAATACCATTAAAATGGTCGAACAAATAAAATAAATGGTTTCCCAATACATCCCAGGAAGGAATTGTTGAGAGCTTCTCTAGTGAGCTGTGCGCTTTCTAGTTTTCTACTCACTGATTGGGACCTACAGTTTTCAGCGATTCCGAACGGTATTTTCAGAAGCTATTTCATGACTAAATACTCGATAGTGTAAGGTCGTCAGAGCAGCTATATCTTGCACAACAGCCGCTCAAACTAACCGTTGCACCACCGAAGATCCCAATCAATGAAATGAAAAGTAGAAGGCGTACCGCACCACGGGTTCAATTGTGCGACACAAAAAAAATTATGGGGTTCTCTCAGCGGATTCTGGTAGAATGGTCTAAAAAAAATATATGTACATGTATCGGCGTTTTGCCAGATCTGATCAGAATTTTGTTTTTAGGGCGGCTCAAAGTTTCCGCCCCTCGGAACTTTCCTGCAACATATCGGCATGGAAAATTGTGTGGTCCTTACTTCTGAGGTACAAAATATATTCAGAAGTTTTAGAGAAAAGATTCAGATAAACATTTTTATGGAAAAAATTAACCCTATAACTGTCACGCATAACCATAATTTTTACTTATTTTCTATGATTTGTGTTTTGGAGTGTTCGGACACATATTGTGAAATTTTATGCCGATAATTTTTGTAGAACATTTTGACCACGTCCCCGTCATTTTGGAGCAGTTTTTAGCGGGTTTTCAAAAAAAATTAAAAATTATGGTTATACGTGACAGGTAGAGGGTAATTTTATCTGAATCTTTTCTATAAAACTTCTGAACATATTTTAAACCTCAGAAGTAAGGAACACACAATTTTGCATGCCGATATTTTGTAGAAAAGTTCCGAGGGGCGGAAACTTTGACCCGCCCTAAAAAAAATTCTGATCAGATCTGGTAAAACGCCGATACACGTATATTTTTGATCTACCATTCTACCAGAATCCGTTGACAGAACCCCATCATTTTGAAAAAATCTAATTTTGTCTCACAGTGTTATTAAATTAAATTCAGGAACCCATTCGGGATCAGCGTAAAAGAGTAGGGCCCAATTAGCTATCAATAGAAACCGCACACTCCACTGAATGTATGTAGCTCTCCCCTACCTCTTCATGGAATGTAATAGGAACCTAGGTTATTTTTATATTGAGGAGACGAAAATGTGTTCACATTGATCTACAAGATACCTGCACACTATCGGACAAACAGGTTCTTATTTCCAATAGATTTTCGATAGTAGTCGATTTCCTGTCACTCCTACGAGTAGGGACCCTTCCCTACTCGTAGGAGTATGATATATAACATGAGCAAGAGCATGAGGATATTTTATACCTCTCCCACAAACATACAGACGAGCCGACATACATACATATATTCCTATATAAGCACACTGAGTATGCAAAAGTAATACGAGGACCATGAATGTTTAAAGGAATAAATATTATGCGTATGTGGAATAAGGATTTGAAAGGGATTTACCATTGGATTTGTGTATTTCGACTTTTAAAATAAATGTACATTCATGTTTTAACATTAAATGAGGTCTTTCACTTTGTGTTCGTATCCGGATCCGGGTCTGGGTTATTTTGCAACATAAGCAGCAACAGTAACACCACCAGTGGTTTCGTATTGTTGTTTGAGTACATAGACTAAGCTGAAGTGGACGATGATGATGGTGTGGGAAGCAGGAGGAAGTGGGGGCAATATATTGCTATATGTACACACATTTATATATGTAATTCCCTTTATGTTTTTGCATTTGTTTTGAAGGGAAATTTAATTAAATTAAGTATGTAATTTGTAAAATGACACATTATAGCCACATAAATAAATGTGTAGATACATTTGTCTTCACATAAATACATTTCATAATAAGTCTTTAGCTATTTGAAGGGTGTGAAACAGTTCATAATCATCAAACAAATGAACGCTGATGTCTTCTATAAAGTTGTTAATGGTATAATAACGATGTAAAAAGGATACTATTATTGCGCTCAGTTGTCTACAATATTTGCTGTCACTTCTTTAATGGGGAATATGATCATATATTGAGCAAATCATTCCAGTAAAAACTATTGTGTTTTTTGATGTAGGATAATTGAGTTTTGAAGTTTGAAATTAATTATATGACAATTGTAATTTCTAGTTTAATTTGAAGTACCTTTCGAAATGCAAATTTAAAAAAATTTCAATATCATTGGCAATTGTACTTATTTTCCATACAATAACACATACACAGATAAACTTATTCTCTCATCTGACGTTTCATTTCACACTCTTCATCGTAGGTTTGTGGAAATGACAGCAATTAAATTTAAAATTACCTTACACCATGTGGAGTTACAAAATATATTCACTTAACTTTTTCCTGTCGTTTTGGTGTAGAACTGAAAAATTTAAATATATTTTGCACTTTTTTGTTGACTTTTATCGTTGATATACATTTGTATTGTATTTAACACAACTAATTTGCCACAAAAACACGAAATTCGGTTGTTGTTCCTTTGTTGATCGCTGTATATCTGGTATTATTGAACCCATATTTTCCACCATCCAAAGTTTACTTTCCATCGTACCTAGGACGTTTAATTTATTGAGCAAATAAAAGCTTCTATGGTATGTATTATTCTATGTTATTTTCAAGCATTTCCTTCATATCTGGCACTTTTGGTTTTCAAATATTTTATACAGTACTGGTTTATGGATTTGAAAGTACTATCAGGCAATACCTCTCAAAACCACAAACCTCTACACATAAAATACTTTAAAAACAGAATTACCTGCATTCAAACAAATTCAAACAAACAAAGCATTCAAATTGTTTTGAATTAGCTTGACTGCTGGAAATTATATTTTTAAAGTATTTTATATGTAGAGGTTTGTGGCTTCGATAGGTATTGCCTCGTAGTACTTTCAAATTCATAAACCTGTACTGTATAAAATATTTGAAAATCAAATGTGTCAGATATGAAGGGATTTATTTGAAAATAAGCACAATTGCCAATGGTTTTGAACTTAAAAATTCAAATTAAACTACAAATTATAATTATTATATAATTAATTTGCCCCATGTATGGCAATTCCCCACTTGATGAATTGATCCCGTCGCGATGTGGGGGCTTAATCGTCTGCTCAGAGTGGCAGCGTGTACTAAATGTGATATTACTTGTACCAATGTTGGTCTGACGCAAGCACCCAAGGCCTTGTCGGTATTTTTCTCTTCTTTCCTTAGAATACAGATAACCCAACACTACTGGTGAACGGTGGATAGTGCACGGTAGAGCACCAGCAAAGTAAGGCAGGCTCATTGAGACCAACATCCTGGCAGTAGGTAGAATGAAAAACCACGGTCGGACGGGCTTGTCTCACGCCACTATATATAATGGCAATAAAAATACCTAAACGAGAAAAATCATTCAACAACCTATTTGTTGATAAGCACCCATGTTAGACCCATATACATATCCGATTGATAGTATCCGGGTTGGGGTCATATGCCCGAATTACAAAATCCCGACCACAAAATCCCGAAAACAAAATCCCGAATTACAAAATCCCGAATTACAAAATCCCGAATAATTGTACAGTTTTACTGTACAATTATTCGGGATTTTGAAATCTATAAATAAATTCCTCGACCTAAGTCCACATATGGAAAACTGTACAATTATTCGCGATTTTGAAATTTATAAATAAATTCCTCGATCTAAGTTCACATGGAAAACTGTACAATTATTCGCGATATTTTAAAATGTATAAATAAATTATTCAGTCTTAGTTCACATATGAAAATATTAACTTCAAAATAAAAAACGTCGCTAATTTTTCACAAAAAAATACAAAATGAGTGGAAGTTTTGATATTAAATAAAGGCAAACAAAAACTGAATTTGAATGGCCATTCGTACCATTTGGAAAAATCAACTGAAAAAGTGTATTACTGGTATTGTGCAAATAGAAAAGATAAGTTTTGCAAAAGTCGTTTGCACACAATCATGGTGAACAACGAACATATATTAAAAAATGAGCCTTCTGTCCACAGTCATGAGCCCGTAACTAATGAAAAACATGTGATGCATTCTAACAACTCGTTAAAAACAAATGCAAAAAACAGTACTGAAAAGGCTCCTTGCCAAATAATAAGAGATACCGTTGCCGATACCAATCAAAATTGCCGGGTTTATTTGCCTTCCAAAGCTGCACAAAAAATAAAGATCAAGCGCATTCGTTCAAATAAAGTTAATGAGCCGCAAACTTTGGATGAAATCAATATTCCGGAAGAACATTTTATTGGGTACGCAGTCTAGTTTGAAGCTTTTGGAGGAAGCAAAATGTTGGTTGATGGACGGAACGTTCCATGTTGTGCCTTGGATTATGACTCAACTTTTTAGTATTCATGGTTACATTCAGGGCCAGATAGTGCCCTTAGTCTTCTGCTTAATGAGTCGCAAGACGGCAGAGGCCTATTCGGAAGTTTTCTTCAGTCTTACCAAACTAGCTTGCGAATGGAACATGGATTTTGAAAAAGCCATCATTAACACTGCAAAACAATTTTTCCCGTATGCTGAGTGCAAAGGATGTCAGTTCCACTTTGGCCAAATAATTTGGCGCAAGATTCAGAAGGAGGGCTTAAGTACTAAGTATGGGAACTGTGAAGAATTTAGCTTGCAAGTTCGGATGATAAGGGCCCTTGCTTTTGTGCCGGGTGCTAAAATACCTGAATATTATGAAGTTCTATACCGCAACTTTGCAGATAAAGATGCCAAAAAAATAGCTCGTTGGATAAATTGCAATTACATTGAAGGACGGTATGATACCGAGTTTTGGTCAGTCTGCGACATGTTAGAAGAAAATTTCCCACGCACCCAAAACTCTGTCGAGGCTTGGCATAGACGCTTTAAAGTTGTTGTTGGCAAAAAGCATGCCGGTGTTTACAGTCTGATCGAAAATCTGGCTAAAGAGGTGAATGTTGCTAAATCGGCATTCGAAAAAGTTAAATCGGGGAACGTTCAACCCCGCAACAAAAAAAATTGTTCAAAAAACCAAAATCAATAACATACAATGTATGGATAAAACAGACTATTTAATAGCCATAGCAGTTAATCTTGCATTTTAGATATAAATTGAAATTAATAAAAATAAAAAAAAATTGTATTGGTATGATTTTCAATAATTCGGGATTTTTCAAAATTCGGGATTTTGAAATTCGAGATTTTGATATTTCGGCCTTTTAAAAAATTCGGGATTTTGGCATTTCGGGATTTTGAAATTCGGGATTTTGATACTATCCCATAGTATCCATTAGCAAATGACCTCGAAAATTATAAGGCTGACATTACTCTTATCCAGCAAATTCGATAGGTAGGCAATTGCTGTACAAGGAATACGAACTGTAGAACCTACTACAGCTGTTGGCAGTAATTTGGTTGCGAATTTGTAATCGACAAACACTAGGACATCTACACTCCGAGAACTAGTTGTTTAAAAATAGATTGTAGCAACCGTAAATTCACGTGATGTCACCGCATTACGGTTACTACAACCGAATTTAGGTTAAACTTGTGAATTCAGGCACACAACTGAAATTCGGTTGAAGCCATATCGTTTAATTGATTCGGCGGTGACAACTGAATCTTGAATTGTATTCGCTCTGTCAACTAAATGTTAATTCCAAAATTGGAATTAATTCGAAGGCAACAGCCGAAAATTGTTCAAAATTCGATTGCAGCCACCGAATGTGGCATTAATTCGCTCGCATCAACTGAATGTGGTAACAATTCGGTTGCAGTAACCGAATTTAGCATTAAGTATTGTCTCTAGGTTCAACCCCATGTGTGAAAGTATAGCCATCATCCGCATAAAGGCGAATAACATTAACATAACATTAGTTTCTGTACATGCCCGGAAAGAATATACAGACGATAACACCAAAAATACTTATATATTCTATGAGCACCTAGAAATTACGGCTGTCCTCATGGCCAGTACATTAAGTCTATTGTAGATGCTTTTAATTCCAAAGTCAGCAAGAAAAACATTTTTGAATCAATTATCGATAAATTCAGCTCACACGCCAGCACTTCCGACACGGGAGTGAGGCTGCTATATTTCGCCCCAGCTAAAAAAAACATGATTGCCAGTAGTACGAAATTCCAACATAAAGACTTTCACAAGTCTACATGGATATCTTCGGATCAACAAACAAAAACACATATTAATCGCCTGGTAATTGATGGAAGACACTCTAGGAGTGTGATGGAGGTATGAGCATCCTTAACCAATGATCCTGTAGCGCAGAGGAAATACATTTTCCAATATATGAAAACTGCTGTAGAGACCGTGCTTGTTTTGAAAAAGTTTCATAAGACAACTGATGAAAATAACACGGCACACAAGGCAAAGTTTCAGTCAGTTGCTACGCAGGTCTGACTGAGTATTAGAAGGAGAAAAAGAGAGTAAAGAGAAGTAAATTCAAACCTACAGAAAGACGAAGGAATTCCTAAAATTCTACCGAACATTAAAAAGTCCAACCAACGATCATGAACCGGGGTCCCCCTTCTGTGGACGTAAGGACGGTAATCTAGTCGCAGATGTACAGAGTACTTTGGGAGGATCATTTATCTGTTATACTCATTCTAGGAGAATCCAAAGGGCATGACAAAACAGAAGACGTCAGCGCCACTCGTCAGGAACACTTTCATAATAAGACACGGTCAAAATAGCTATTTCGCGGAATTGAAACAATAAAGCCGCAGGTGTTGAAGGAGCCTAAGCGTAAGGTGGCCTGTACCTACGAAATGTGTCCCGGGTATATATCAGTGCGTCTTTAGAGCTGGACGATCGACCAGCGGTCATATTACGAAATATTACGAAAACTGTACGGAGCTGTGTTGGAGCTTGGTATTCGTGGTAAGCTGACACGCCTTCGTAGAATAACAAATACAAAGATTTTACAGAAACAATTAACACGAGGCGGGGTCTCAGGTGGGGCGAACCCCTATAGTGCGATCTATGCAACATTTCAATGAGAATATAGTGAGAAATGCTGCAGTTAACATCAATCACCAACAAATGCCACATGCTGCTGTCGTGTCGTGATGATAGACACATCATTCGACTGGTTGAAGAAATATGTTGGCTTCGCTATGTACGGCTCCTAATCCTTGTGTTGCAAAGGGGGTAAGTTCAATTACATGTAGATTTGTGTACACAATTAGAATATCCATGAAGCGACTTACGTTTTGAGGTTTCATTAAGCTTCAAATTCAAGTGCAAATTCAAAAAAATTGAAATACCATTGACACTTGTACTCATTTTCAAAGTATTTCCTTCAAATCTGAGAGTTTTGGATTTCAAAAATTTTATACAATACAGGTTTATGAATTTGAAAGTACTATGAGGCTGTACATATCAAAGCCACAAACCTCTACATATAAGATACATTAAAAACAGAATTGCCAGCAGTCAAACAAATTCAAACTAATTAAAAGTATTCCCATATTCCATTACAATTGGCATCCGATTCCACAACCAAGTTAAAATCCAATGCAAATTAAAAATCTCATGTACGCCTGTAACGTTATGCAAGAACCTTGTATGTGTTTGGAGCATCCATATACCTACGTGTAAGCTTTGTTTCATGAATTGAAGATCTGCTGCTTTTTTGTATCTTTGTTGTTTTTGCTTTCAGCAGTTTTCAACAAACTAAGCCATATTTGGGTCTCGAAAACACATATTATAACACACTAATCATTGTGTCTCCAACATGTAATATTGAATAGCAAACACAATCTTTTTGGACGCAAGTATACAGTATTTTCAACAAGCTACAAACACGTTATATTTGTATTCAAATAATAAAAAATATAGAGTTTTCATCATGTAGTACACAGTAGGTGGGATTCTCAAGCACCAGCCACTGCGTGGTATAACCCAAGAGCGCATTATCGGTTTCACCACCGCTGTATAGATACAGTCAACAATCGTCAGATAAAGTTTCAATTTGCAACCTGTAGGACTCTTAAAGATGTCTAGGAATATCATCACACTTTTCACTGTTTCCACTATGGAAGGCAATAGAGGTGTTCAGTATTTAGGTCTAAGATAATAATCCCAACTCCCGTTCTCTCATCCGACCTAGATCCGTCAGAATATCAGTGGATACCTCGCTCTCCACCCACGACTCTCTTGGTAACCATATTTTGTTAGTGGCATGTTCGTTCTAAGCGCCATTTTCTCTGAAATTCTTTCGATTTTCTCTTCCCATGGTATGAAACTGTTACAAGTACCATTACAACAACATCTGCAATCTATTACAATCCATTCTCCTGCCGCCTTTAAGCACTTCGCCGTTAAAGCCTAAATAAAGAAAATAAATAGTTTCCCTTTGCTTTTCATAAAGGGATTGGATAGAACTACTCCTAGTCGGACAGCTGTTCTCTTACTAGTTTTGAATTGCCTGAATTGGAACTAGAGTTTTACACCGATTCCGAATGCTTTTTTTGAGAACAAATTTCATGACTAATGACTCGATAGTAGTCTCGAGAAGACCGACACCGAAAAATATGAACGAGGTCAGAGAAGGGATCGAATCCACTTTGTCGTCCACAAGAGTCGCGCACATTGCACCACCAAAGGTAACCAGCCTCCTTGTACTTATTTTGTACTTCATGGAGTTTAATGGCAACATTGTCTCTATTGCCCTTGTCAATTTGGTCCTTCGATGTTATCACTGTTACACTTGGTATCCATGATTACATTCATATGCGACAGAGGCGGAATGTGCGAAGGAATGTTATAGCCCATGCGGATGTCCTTATTTGTCCATGTCCTCCTTAAATTAAAATTGGTATGTTCATCATGATTGATTAGCTACCGGCATTCCAAAGTCAGTCCTACGAGAAGACCCAGGCACTGATGTCCCTTTTAAATTGTATACACAAACACGTCCCCTTCGCTTCCGTGAAAAATTCTTATTGAATTTCTAACAAATAGCGGTTGTTTACAGTTCTCTATTCCATATTCATTATTTTAGAAGATCTTCTGGAGTCCTTCTAAAAGAAATGCAGGGGGCGTTAAAACCAGGATTTTCTCCGTTCCTTTAAAAACGTCTGTTAAAGGCCTTACAAATATGGGACATACGGAAGGTGTTATTCTTTCACAATCACACAATATTCATCTGCTATGTAAGAAGGTTCGTCTCTGTATCAGGTCTTTCTAAAGTAGATTTTGATACAGTGTTAATCGTAAGTTTTGACACATCTTTGTAGAGGAAAGCGACGGAATGCCTCGTGGCTATGCCTTATTTTACGATAGTTTAAGTATATTCTGAAAATTTTTTATTTTGTTGTTGCTTGGATGCAAATATAACGTGTTTGTCGCAAATATTGACTACTTGTGTCGAAACACACTATGTTTGCTATTCAATACAATATGTTTGGGACAAAATTATTAATATTTGTGACCCAAATGTGACTTTGTTTCTTGAATACTGCTGAAAGCAAACATGTGACAGACAATAAAGAAACAAAAAGCAGATCTACAACTCGCAAAAATAATGCTTGCAGCCATGTACATGGTTGCTGCAATATGTTGCTGGGGCCGATATTTTTCAGCGTGTAAAAATTAATAAATAGTTTATTTTGTTAATTCGTTTTCTTGCCAAACAATTGAAATTTTCAAATTTGTATAATTTGAGATTAATGTCATGACTTTTCAATTTCAATTACTGCTTTTGGAATTTCAGTTGAACTTTTTTTATTTGAATTAAAAATGAAAATATAAAACCTTGTGTATCCTGGCGATATATTCTTTTTCGCTGTAAGAACAATTCGAGGAGTAATTGCCCCCAGGACACTTTATTTGGTTACATTTAAATCATGTCGCCCGTTGGTTTGATAATCAATTCGTATATGTGGACATGGGGTGGTGAAGTTAATACAAACATTACGGCTCTGGCAACATCCTCCGGTTGAAGTATAATGCCATGGCAAATCTTCTTTTGTTCTTCCGTTATTAATTCCGTATTCACCAGTCCAGGACTAATGCTCTGCAAAAACATAACAACATCATTTGCACTTGAGTATTTTACATCCTCAACAAAACAACTCACAAATCCCAAACAAAAAGGAAAGCGAAAAAATGTTTAAAGCAGAGTCATTACCGTAACTTTAATACGTGTTCCCAGTGCACGAAACTCTTGACGATAAATCTCATTTATCGCAGTCAAGGCATACTTCGTTGCCGGATAAATGTTCAGCGATGGTACATGGCCCGGTATCACAGGCACTTTATGTCCCAAAATGCTATTGATTAAAATAATGTGACCAGTGGGCGGTGGGCCGTCCGGCGTCGCTTGCGTCTGCTGCATGGAGGCGAACGCATGTCGTGTACAATTGACAACTCCCATTATATTGGTTTGCAACATATCCTGTATCTCTTGCGCGGCCATCTGGCACAACTGACCCATCCGCAAGCAGCCGGCATTGTTAACTAGCACATGTACGGGTCCATGGGTATCGTTGATTTCTTTAAAGACCCGTGCCACCTCGTTGGTATTGGCCACATCACAGCGGATGGCATGCATGCGGTGCTGCTCCTCCGCGGTCAGCTGTTGCTTTAGCTGTTCAACACGTTCGATGCGACGCGCCAAACCGATAACAATCAATTGAGCTTTTAATAAGTCTTTGACTACGGACGCACCAATGCCCGAACTGGCACCAGTGACCACAGCTATTTTGGATTTTAATTGTTCCATAGTAAATAGGTGCTGTTGTGTCTATTCACCTGCACCTCGATTGCCTGACAGTGTTTGCAACGATTTTAAGGTGTGTGGCACATACAGTACGGAGTGCTGTCGGTTTGTGTGCGTGTTTCCAACGCAAATGTTTGATACAAACTGTTCGCCAGTTTAGAGAGTTTTCTGGTTTTTGTTCATGAAATCACAACCAATGAGATGTCGGCCTTATTCGAATCAATGTTAGCGAAAATATGTACTACATTGGCTGGTTGGCATTACAACCGCATCTGGAAACCACATTCAAATATATCAGTTTACAATTCGCAAATACGTGTTGGATTGAGGTTATCGATGTACATTGGAATCGATGTATAGCACTATCGAGTAATTGAAAATTAATTTAAATTGATTCTGGTGTAAAGAGTTAAATTGAGATTATAACTTATGTTACTTACGCAGATCTAGAGAAAAGGTGAAAATGTAGTTCACGTCGAATAGGGATACACAATAAGCGTGATGAATTCGATAAATGGTCGACTTATTCTGTGGAGTATTTATCTCGAAAAGACTCTCAGTGTTGCTTCTGCTACTTGAGAGAATATCCCGATATAGGATAACGTCGCAGTTAATCCGCAGTCTACCGCAGGTTAGCATTAATCATATTCTCTAATTCTTGCCGGTTACACCACCCAATTCGAGATAGAATTTATATTTCAAGTGGCAACATAGTTTGTAGATCAATTTAGACAACCAAAAATTAAATTAGCCGCTGTTGATTTTGCCAGTTTTGTACAAATCTGGGTCCTTTTTGAAATAACTGGACTTTTAAAATTTGATCAGTCAGTCAAATCGGGCTAGTCGGTCAACTCGGTATACATTTCAGCACGATGAGAGCCAATTACATCGACGGTGGCGTGAGCTTCAAACAATTGCTGGTGGCGGTGGCACAAAACTGTTCGATCGGCTTCAGCTTTTCAAACAGTGACTTTTTCTGTACGTTTTTAGTATGGTTGCATTTTTTGGTACTGGTTGCACGTAAATGTACAAAAGTGTAAAATGAGGTTATAAACTAATCTTCATTTTTTACAGATTCAAATTATATGAGTAATCTTCTGGCTTAGCGGGGGTCAAAGGATTTAACATTTAAAATGCCTTAATCCTGGTCGGTGTAAATGCCTACATCCAAAACTACACCTAAATATTTGACATTTGTTTCACATTTGACCTCAGTATTGTTAACAATAAAGTCACTATGGGGAATAAAACAGCTCTTGCGCTTACGTGTGAAATATATGGCCTGGTATTTATCACAGTTAATGGCAAATGGACATGGGACTGTCCGTGGAGGTGGAAAGTTTCTGAATGGCATTCACTTGGGAGTGGCCAGAAATGATTCCTTCATTTGGCAGTTCAAGCAGCTCACTACTTCCACGCAGTATGTCCTGGGCAATGGCTTTTCGGAAACCTCCGTTAGCTAGCTAGAGTGAAAAGGCGAAACAAATGAGCAGCCTGATTAGTTATGCGATCACTGATAAGCCTCAGTTTTAGGTGACTGATGTCACTGAAGCTCATCGTACTATCGGGCATATTCGTTTGTCCTTAGAAGGCGGATGAGCCCAGCATATGCGCCAACGGCGCATAGAAACCAAAAGAAAAAAATCCAGGTCCGACATATTTCATCCTGGTCAGCGACTGATCCATAATGGGCGGCTGCAATCAAATATCCTGGCAGTAGGTAACATGCAAAAACCCGGTGGACTGGGTTTGCCTCCCGCCACCGTTCATAATGGCAGTGAAAATACGTAAACGAACAAGAAAACATAAACAACCCCTATTTGCTGACGACCCCCGCAAACGTTATAAGGACCACGATTTACGGATATGCACTTGGAATGTTCGAACTCTATATAGATCCGGTGCAAGTATCCAATTGGCAGATGTCCTCGAAAGTTATATGGCTGACATTACCGATATCCAGGAAATGCGATGGACAGGACATTGCTGCACAAGAAAAAGAAACTGCGATATATACTACAGTTGCCATGAAAAAAAACATGAATTTGGTTGCGGATTTGTAGTTGGCAAAATACTGCGACATCTAGTCTCTAGGTTCCATCCTGTGAGTGAACGTAGTCGGCATAAACGCGAAATATTTTTATATTCCCCTAATTTGTGTGCATGCCCCGACAGAAGAGAAAGATGATGATGCCAAAGACATATTCTATGAGCTCCTAGGGGAAACGTATGACCGCTGCCCTGGCCATGACATTAAGATTGTACTAGGAGATTTTAATGTCAAAGTAGGACACTAATGGCAATTTCAGTCTACATGCTGACAGTTCCGACAACGGTATGAGACTGACTGACTTTGCCGCGGCAAAAAACATGGTCACTAGTGATACAAGATTCCAGCATAAAGACATCCACAAGGCTACTTGGGTATCCCCTGATCAAAGAACTAAGAACCAAATTGATCACGTGGTAATTGATGGAAGGCACTCATCCAGTGTAATGGACGTACGAGTGATCAGAGGAGCTAACATCGATTCTGATCACTACCTGGTAGCAGCAAAGGTTCGCACAAGATTAAGTAGAGCGAAAATCGTACGAAACCAGACGCAGAGCAAGCTGGACATCGGAAAGCTGCAATTGCCAACTTTTGGAACAGAACCCACCCCTTCCCGATGACGATCCTGATGCGCAGTGGAAACCCATTTCCGAGTCTATAAAAACTGCCGCAACAACCGTACTTGGTTTCGAAAAACCGCTTCGCAATAAACCGTGGTATGATGAAGAGTGTCGCATAGCAAATGACGAAAAGAACGCTGCACGTATGGTAATGCTTCAGTCAATTGCAACGCGAGCTGCAACTGAGCGGTATAGGGAGAAGAGAAGGAGGTAAACCGTCTCTTTAGGCGTAAGAAACGGCAGTGGAGAGAGCGCGAGAGTGAGAAAATTGAGACATACAGAAGGAAGAACGAAGCCCGAAAATTCTACCAAAAAGTTAAAAACGGAACTAATGGACATGGTTCAGGGCCCCCCTTCTGTAAAGACAAGGACGGAAATCTCGTCGCAGATGTGCAGAGCATGTTGGGAATATGGAGAGAGAATTTCTCCGCGCTACTAGTACTTGAGATATCCATGGGACAATCGATCACAATATGGACGACGACGTCGATTGCCCCCCTCCTAACCAAGACGAGGTCAGAACAGCTATTGCCCAGCTTAAGAACAACAAAGCCGCAGGAGACGATGGATTACCGGCGGAGCTGTTTAAGGCTGGCGGCGATGAGCTGATGAGGTACATGCATCAGCTCATTGGCAAAATTTGGTTAGATGAATGCATGCCGGCGATTGGAATCTCAGTGTACTATGTCCCATATTTAAAAAAGGTGACCCGAGTATTTGTGCCAGCTACCGTGGAATAAGCCTTTTATCCATAGCATATAAAGTTCTATCAAGTATAATGTGCGAAAGACTAAAACCAATTATCGCTGACCTGATTGGACCATACCAGTGTGGCTTTAGGCCTGGAAAATCGACAACTGACCAGATTTTCACGCTACTCCAAATCCTGGAGAAGACACACGAAAAACATATCGACACCTATCATATATTTATCGATTTAAAGCGGCCTTCGATAGTCCGATACGGGGGAGACTCTATGAAGCAATGTCTGAGCTTGGTATTCCTGCAAAACTCATACGCCTTTGCAGGATAACCTTGACGAACACCAAATCCGCAGTGAAAGTTGGTAAGGATCTTACCGGACCTTTCGAAACTAAGCGAGGCCTCAGGCAAGGCGCGACCCTATCGTGCGATCTCTTTAACATCTTAATGGAGATCATTATGAGAAAAGCTCCAGTCAACATGAATAAAACCATCAGCAGCAAAAGTCTCATGCTGCTCGCGTATGCTGATGATATAGATATCATTGGGCGCACAATTAGAGAAGTTACTGCGGTTTTTCCGAGAATTGAGAAGGAGTCAGCAAAAGTGGGTCTGACGGTTAATGGGGACAAGACAAAATTAATGGTTTCAACGAACAGGGCCTCCACGCGATTAGACCAAAGCGTGAACGTTGATAACCGTTATAACTTCGAGGTAGTGGAAGAATTTATATACCTCGGATCTGCCGTGAACGAGGACGACAACGTCAGCCTTGAGATCAAGCGGAGAATTGTGCTTGCGAATAGATGTTATTTTGGGCTAAGCAAGCACTTTAGAGATAAAGCCCTCTCTCGAGTAGCAAACCAGTCTCTAATTCAACCTGGCTTGCTTTATGGCGCAGAATCATGGTTCCTATCGCAAGCAGACGAAAACTCTGTAGGAGTCTTCGAGAGAAAAATACTCCGAAAAATGTATAGCCCTATAGCATGAATCATGAGCTGTATGAGCTTTATCCTGACATTGATATAGTTAAGCGGATCAAGATAACGCGATTGCGCTGGCTAGGCCATGTCAGTAGAACGGATGAAGACGAACCAGCACGAAGGAAGACGAAAAATTGGAAGACCAAGACTCCGCTGGAGGGATCAAGTTGAGGAATCCCTGCGTACACTTGGTATTGCCAACTGGAGGAATAAAGCAAAAGATAGAACTGGTTGGCGAAATATGTTATTTTCGTTTTGTAAGGTTGTCCGAGACCGGATAAGTAAGTAAGTATATTACCGAACGTGGAGTACGTAATATAGAAACCAGTCTGAGTCCAACATTATTCTACGTTTAACCCGTATGTGGCAAAATATTTTAATTAAATAAATATATTAATATATTAACTCGTTGTTTTATCTTCAATTTTCCATTTCATCTCCGTACGTGTTAAAATACTGTATGGCAAGGCAAAGCATGGCACGCATGGATTCTCAGTGATATTGAATGTTTTTGAATATTGTATTTAAAATATATGGACATGATTTGACTGTCGCTGTCCATATCTTCATGACAGTCTGTCCAGTTGTTGGTCTGCACATGTCAAATATTTCATTTTTCCAAAACTTATCGCTTTCGATTGGATTTCCGCTTTGTTGTGCTCCATGCTGCTGTTTTTGTTTGTTTCTTCCATCTGCGTTGGGTTCATGATATGCGAATATATTCATATTCTCAAGAGGAACGTGATGAAAATATCCTGTCAGTATCTGTGAAATACATATACTGCTGCATGAGGACATGTAACCAACACAACACATTCATGCTCAACACCAACCCCACCAAACAAAAGATTAGAAATACACCACGTTTGTGTTTTCCGAATTTTCCGTGTGATACAGTTGCAACACGTCAACAGTATGAAAGGAAGTTTTTTTTTTTTAAATTGTGAAAAATCGTCCATATGTTTTTTTGCGGTTGCTGCCTCATATCTGAGTACGTGTTTGTATAAACGTGGTGTCATGTATTTTATAGAATTCACTTTTAATTCTTTTTGTTACATCAAATATTTGCATGACATGATAACATTGTCAGTGATATTTTTTTGGTTGGGTGATATGTTGACATCCTCCAACCGCCGCCGATGGTTGTTAGGGTTGAGAGTGATAGACTTGTCACAATACAACTGAAAAAGAATGTATGTGACAGCTTATGTAAATACAAAAAATCACACAAAAAATCAAAAGAGGTATTAGAGAATCTCCTGTTACATAAACTATGAATACTGGTAATCAAATTAAATTATTCAACTAAATTACTTCTTTCTGTCAGACTGTAAAGGAGAATGTAGTTGTTGTTTTGTGTGTTTAATGGATTCTCTTGGTCACTGGCATTTGGTTTAGCTTTTAAGTACAACTTGGAATTCAAAATCCCAAAATCTGTTTTCCGTCGCGAAATCAAAACACATGCATGAGACTGAAACCAAACGAAATATCAATGTATTAAGGGTGGCAACATCGAAATGAGCAGAAAACTCAACTATGAAGGTAAAAAGTAAAGCTCAGACCTTGGTACGGGGCTTCTCTCCAGAATACGTTTAGTCACCAATTGCTGAGATACCAATCGCCAATCGGCGCATACTCGTCCAAACAAATTTTGCATATGAGTCAGCATTAAATATCGGCGCCAACAGAATTATTGTGTGTAAGCCGATAAATTGCTGTTCTCTCTCGACTTGTTTAGAAAGGGGTTTCTAACAAGAGATGTTATTTTGAATCACCCTGTATTTCGGTAGCTGTCACTTTTGAAGCTTTTATTCTTTGACATTTGACAAGTAGAAACTACGCCATTACTAAAAATGGAACGATACACGCTTCAACAACCCATGGAAATTATTAAAATTCACTACAAAAATGGTGAAAATCTTGCAGTCACAGTTCGCAAAACTAAAGCATTTTTGGGTCGTCGTGAAGCACCTTGTCGGACCGCAATACTGAAATTGGTGGACAAATTCGAGATGTTGGGACAAGTTAGTGATGTGAAGAATAAAACCCGTGCACGTCGCTCAAGAACAATTGAGAATATTGCCGCTGTAGCCCAATGTGTTGAAGAAAACCCAGGTGAGATGATTAATGATTCTGATTTAATGATCTTTTAATTAATTAAAAATTAATGATTTTTTATAGTCGGAGTTGGATGGTATTGATTTGAACAACGTTTACTTTCAACAAGACGGCGCTACGTGCCACACAAGCAACGAAACCATTGCTCTTTTACGGGAAAAGTTTCCGGACCGTGTTATCTCTCGAAGAGGTGATCACAATTGGCCACCGAGATCTTGTGATTTAACACCTTGCGACTTCTTCCTTTGGGGCCACATGAAAGATAAGGTCTACGCCAACAGCCCAGCGTCGATTCAAGACCTCAAACACAGAATTCGTGAGGCTATCGAGGACATACGGCAGCCACTTTGCGATTTGGTTATGGAAAATTTAATGAAAAGGATATGGTCCTGTAAGCGTGGTAGTGGTGGCAATTTGGCTGAGGTTGTTTTTCATTATTACGGCATACCTTCCTCTTTATTATGAAATAAACATCCGATCATTTATCTCAAAAAATGGAATTTTTCTTTCAATACCGAAATAACAGCTCTTATTGTGGGGAAACCGAAACCATCGTCTTCGATACGCTCTATTCCGGAATATGAAATCGATTCTTCTGAGACCAGTAATGTAGATAAATGCTGCCTCCATATACCTAACATTGGGTAGTAGGTACCCACGATGGGTACCTATTTCAGGTCCATACGATGGGTGGGAAATGGGAAATATGGGATGGGATATATTCGTTTTAGTATCAAAATACACTAGGCAAAAAATTATGGTGATCGCCCAAATCGCACAGATATTAGGGAAGTTTGCCTAATTTGAGCATTAGATGAAATATTTATACTTTTTTTTTAAAATTATTTTATTTAAATTTCGGTTTAAATATCGGGAAAAAAATTTGTTTGTACCATGTGCGATGGCAAATACTCAGGTCAGCAGTGGTTTTATTCATAAAGCAGTGTTGGCAACTGCCTAGGGGCTCACACCGGCTAGGGTAAAAGATTTAAATATTTGTATCCGCAATGACAACATTATTGCCTTTTGTTTTTTGTTAAATTTCGTTGTCATATTTAAAATTATTATAGAATTAATGTGCCCATAAACGGAAGCGGGCGGTTTTTCGTTGACGCGTAGAAATTCCGCAGACGCAGTAGAATACGCATACGCATTCACACCCAAGCGTTTCTGACGCCAACATATGTCACAAAATGTAAACAAAAAAAAGTACGAAATAATAGAAAATTCAATACCAAGATGCATCTATTACAGGTGGAAACGTTAGAACAGCTGATTTAAATTTTTTCTTGTCGTTGTGTTCCAACCTTGTCAAATGTTGTTTATATCAATTTCCACGATCTATCTAGTACAGGTGGAAGCGTTAAAACAGCAGATTAAATTCTATGTTGGCCTTGTGGGTGTTGGCGAAAATTACAACAATTCCTACTGCTATAACCTGAAATATATACATTTTGTCAATTTCGATCAGCTGAGTTTGACAAGTACAAACAAAATGGCTGCAATTCCTACTGCTTCTACCTTACTTATTTTGCCATGTTCAAAATTTTTTCAATGTTCAATACACAAAATTTGAAATTCAGAATTTAACAATTCATTATTCGACATACAGAGAATGCATTTTATTCATACTTCCGGTAGAGGAAGAAAATATGCGTCACTAATCAAGGAATATTTCTCAGACTCAACTTCAGAAAAATTTGTCGCTAGGGACGTAGAACGTTATAATTCCTGTGGAATCTGTAAGGATAATTACCAGTCGTCAATTTTTTACTGCGATTCCAGAATTACGAATTGGGAGTAATAGATTTATTATAAAGACTGCCAGTGCTTTGAGAAAATCGGCGAGGCAACGAGTGAGTGTTTATTGTTTTATTATTTTATTTTTTATGTCGACGTTATTCTTATGTTGTCATTATAAAATTTATTACTAATTCTCTCGCGCCGTTTTTAATTTCCTCTCCGTTCAAGTAACAGCTGTACGCAGAAAAATAATAAATGATGTATTGATAAAAATATTGCGGATTGCGGATATATTTAAATACATAACTGTTTACTTGCCAAATGTTATGTTTTTGTAAATTTCAGGTCTGTACTCGAATCATACAATTATTTATTTATCCCTTCATTCAGGAACAAAATTTCGCAGGAAAAATACAAAGCAATAAAACAAACACGATGAACAGCTAAGGAAGACATAAGCCCTTTTTCAACCCGGCATATCCCACCAAACCAAATTTTTATAATTCGTTAAGACGTCGGAGCGAAAATCTGGCATATCATCGGAATTGGGATCCGAATTCTAAATTACAAACATATGAAGTGGTTGACACAAACTCTGAATGAATCTTCGTAGGGAATTCTGATTTTTCCTATTTTCTTAACCGTTTCTTACCGAAATCATAAGGAATTCTGCAGGGAAACTTTAAAATTCAAATTTTGGAACAATTTCTGAAAGAATTCGGAAAAATTTCTGACAGAATTCGGAACAATGTCTGATAGAATGCGGAACAAATACGAGTAGTTTACAACAGTTTTAGTATTTGAAAGGTCGTAAATAATAATTAATTATTCCCACTCACTTAATAAAGAAATGCTGCTAAACTGAGAAGGAAAAAATCATGGCCTATCGTCCACACACAGCGTTTAGAATTCGGATCGAATTCGGTCAGAAAGATCACAATACTTGTAAATATCACGAACCGGTTGGAAATTAATTTGAAAAAAGAATACCCCAAGTTTCCACTTCAGAAAATGGTTCATTAATTTCGGAATAATTTTAAGAATTTAAGAATTTTCTTGAGAACTTCGAAATTTCTCAAAATTTTGCTGATATCAGAATTTATCAGAGTTTGTTGAAATTGCAAATATATACTTTACATAGAAGTCGAAGGGTATCAAACGCCACGAAAACGACACTTTTCGAAATGAAACCTTATAAAAAATGGTTTACGTTCATCAATGTTTCAGAACCGTTTAAATTCATTGGCGATAATGGCGATTGAAAATTATATTCTGGAAAGGGTAAACTTTCAAAATGTTTTAAGCGATTTTGTAGGTAAACAAAGTTAGAAGAGTTAATATTTAAAAATATTGTACCTTACAAAACTATTTTCGTTTTAAAATTACCAACCAAACAAAATTGTATTTAATAAAAAATATTTGATTTTATTGTACTTAATAAATAATTTTATTGTATTTAATAAAAATACGCAAACTTTCCTTTCATTTGTTGTATTGTTTAGGGTGGTGGCAGACCTTCCTAATGTAGTAAAAAAAATAGAGCAATGATGAATATTTGCATTATGGTAGAAGTTAGAAAAGAGTAAAGGGGCCCCGAGAATTGCATTTCCTAGGTCTTGACTCGGTTAAAAAATTTTAGCTTTCTGGGAAATCGCTAGCCCATTTTAAATTGCGTTACAAACATGGGCAGTTATTTGTATGAATACCTAAAAGTAAAATTTTTAAATTATTTGATTAAATTAAAATCTCTCTCTACCATTTTTTTTATATATAAGGCTACTTGGGTATCCCCTGATCACAGAACAAAGAACCAAATTGATCATGTGGTAATTGAAGGAAAGGCACTCATCGAGTGCAATGGACGAACGAGTGATCAGAGGAGCTAACATCGGTTCTGATCACTACCTGGTAGCAGCAAGGGTTCCCACAAGATTAAGTAGAGCGAAAATCAGTCGAAACCAGAAGCAGAGAAAGCTAGACATCGAAAACCTACAATTGCCACAGGTAGCCACAGCCTACTCAAGGAAGTTCCCGCAACTTTTGACACAGAACCCACCCCCTCCCAATGACGATCTTAAAGGGCAGTGGAAACCCATGCCAACTCAAGAACCACTGCCACAACAACCGTACATGATTTTGAAAAACAGCTTCGCAACAAACCATGGTACGATGGAGAGTGTCGCATTGCAAATGATGACAAGAACGCTGCACGTATGGCAATGCTTCAGTCAATTGCAACGCGAGCTGCTACTGAGCGGTATAGGGAGAAAAGAAAGGAGGTAAACCGTGGAAAAAGTTCGAGAGTGAGAAAAGTGAAATATACAGAAGGAAGACCGAATCCCGAAAATTGTACCAAAAAGTCAAAAACGGAAATAATGGACATGATTCAGGGCCCCCTTCTGTAAAGACATGGACGAAAATTTCATCGCAGATGGGCAGAGCATTGTGGGAATATGGAGAGATCATTTCTCCGCACTACTGGTATCTGAGATATATAATGACGATGGGCCAATCGATCACAATTTGGACGACGACGTCAATTGCCCACCTGCTAACCAAGACGAGGTGAGATATTGCCCAGCTTAAGAACAACAAAGCCGCAGGAGCCGATGGATTACCGGCGGAGCTGTTTAAGGCTGGCGGCGAGGAGCTGATAAGGCGCAAGCTTCCCGCATTGCATGCCCGGCGATTGGTGTCTCAGTGTACTATGTCCCATATTTAAATAAGGTGACCCGAGCATCTGTGCCAACTACTCGGCAGTGAAAGTTTGTAAGGATCTTACCGAACCTTTCGAAACCAAGCGAGGCCTCAGGCAAGGCGACGCCCTATCTTGCGATCTCGTTAACATCTTAATAGAGATTATTCTGAGAAAAGCTGCAGTCAACATGAATAAAACCATCAGCAGCAAAAGTCACATGCTGCTCACGTATGCTGATGATATATGTAGATATCATTGGACGCACAGTTAGAGAAGTTACTGTGGTGTTTTCGAGAACTGAGAAGGAGTCAGGATAAGTGGGTCTGACTGTAAATTAGGACAATACAAAATTAATGGTTTCAACCAGCAGGGCCTCCTCGCGATAAGACCAAAGCGTGAACGTTGATAATATTTATAATGTCGAGGTTGTGGACGAATTTATATACCTCGGCGGATCTGCCGTTAACAAAACCTACGTCAACGTCAAGCGGAGAATTGTGCTTGGGAATAGATGTTATTTTGGGCTAAGTGAGCACTTTAGAGATAAAGTCCTCTCTCGAATGACAAAAATCCAGCTATACCACACTCTCATACAACCTGCCTTGCTATATGGCGCAGAATCCTGGCAATAACCACAATTAGAGTTGCCGAAATACAACTATAGGTAATTTTGTCAACTGTGTGTTATTCTATAAAGACGTATTGTTAGTCACTGTGCATTTACAGATGCCATAGAGTAAAACAAAAACAGAATACTCCAAAACAATAATCCGAACCATGTTATAATTATCTATCATGTAAACGCGCCAGCCCATCTGATTTGTGGTCTTTTCATCCTTTCTGTGAGTAAGCTGTCATATCTGATTTTGTTTGATAATAAAGTTCTAAGAATTTCCATCAAAATTCAATTGACAGTATAGACTTTGTATCAAGTAAGACAAGATTTTTAAATTTTTCACATTTTGTGTTTGAGTTTTTTTCATTATTCAGTTAATTTTGACAGCTTAACCACGGAATTTCTATGCAACTACCTAATAATTTAAATGCTCTTTCTAATAGAAACCGCATAATGGAGGCACAGTAAACAATAAACAATACTAGTTATTTTATTGGGGAAAAAATTTCTATTTTAAATTGATATTAAACGGGAATCTTTAAAAATCATCCGGAACAATAGCAGTTTAATATTAAAATTTTATATAAACATCAATAATAGAAACACTTTTGTAAAATATTTATTTTTAAAAGTTGCTTCAAGTTGTTATGATTTTAGCATCCGTTTTTTGGAACGAAGTTCCTTATCGCATGTTGCGGGAAGGGGGCTAAATGAAAAATTTTTAAACAACTTTTTTTTAAACTACTTTCTTACAACCCATTATTATCAACTATATTGGATACTTTTGGTTTGGTTTGGTTTAAAGGGAAGTTTTCTAGCTGGATACTGTCTATTACATATTGTAGTTTTGAACCCAATAAAAAGTAAACTTAGAAAAGCCAAAGTTCAAGACTGGCACATCCATGAAACACAACCCTCAGCATGGAATTATATTTGGCAGCAGTTTAACACTCATACTTTTGCATGGAATTATATTTGGCAGCACTTTAACACTCGCACTTTTGGTTTGTGTCCAGTCTAACCTATTACTTGTTCAATGGGAAATTTTCTAGGTGGAGCCTGTTTATTACATATTGTAGTTTGAACAGAATAAAAAGTAAATATAGAAAAGTCAAAGTGAAAGAAGTTTAAAAAATAACATCTTAAAGAAGTACCTTTGCTTAAAAAGGTAAATTTTCTTACAAAAAGTACCTTTTCTTAAAGAAAGTAATATTTTAAATAAGTAGTACCTTTTCTTAAAAAAGTACATTATCTTACAACTAATTGCCTTTTCTTAAAAAACTACATTTTCTTTAAAGAATACCTTTTTTGCCCGTACACCAGCAACACATCAACATATTTTACTGTATCTCACAAAGTTCTTGTCTGATTTGAGTGAGATAATCTTTTTGTATAGTGTAATTTGTACTGCAAATGATTAGTAAAACTAAAAGTGTAACCAAGCTGAACTTTTTGGTACACACTGAATGGTGAAAAAGAAACTAGTAAACATGAACTCAAAAAATTGTCCGTACAGCTTCAAAAGAAACGAAAAAATAACACCAATTGTAACGGTTGCTTACAGTTTTATTTATATATAATTATTTATTCTTTAACTAAAATGTGTTCAAAAAATAATAATCATTTACAGATTTCGACTGACATCAAAGAATTGATTGTTAAAATGAAAAATGACGGCAAAAGTTTAAGAGAAATTGCGGAATGTGTTTGTAGACCACGATCATCTGTGCAATATGTGATCCAACAGCACAAACAAACTGGATCATTCAATATGATGCCGGGAAGAGGACGCCCAAAAATCATAGATCCAAGACTTGGCAGAAAAATCGAGCGTATGGTAAAGCTTGACCCTAAAATAAGTCCGGAAAACATTGAAAACACCGAACATGATTCTTGCAATCCACAAACCATCCGAAATTTTCTCCATCTAAACCAATATAAGGCATGTGTTCCACGCAAAAAAACCCTTTATATCCAAAAAGAATATAAAGCTACGTTTAGAATATGCAAAAAAGTATATTAACCATTCGGATGATTTCTGGGAAAGAGTAATATTTACGGACGAGAGCAAGCTTAATATTTTTGGGTCAGATGGAAGACGTTTTGTGTGGCGAAAAGAAAACACTGCCCTCCAATTAAAAAATCTTAAGGCTACGGTGAAGCACGGTGGAGGCTGTGTAATGGAATGGGGTGCTATGTCAGCTGGTGGTGTCGGAAATCTTGTGTTTGTTGAAACCAAAATGGACAAAATGTACTATTTAAATATTTTAAAACAAAATCTAAAAGCTAGCGCAATGAAATTGGGTCTAGGAGATGACTTTCGGTTCCTCCACGACAATGATCCGAAGCACACGTCAATGGTTGTAAGAGAATGGTTACTCTACAATGTAAAAGAAGTGATTCCTTACCCTTCTCAGAGCCCAGATCTTAACCCCATAGAGCATTTATGGGGAGTTCCAGAGAAAAAAAATCCGACAACACACAATTACCAATAAGCAAATGCTGAAAGATGTCATTATAGAGGAATAGCAGAATATTGGGACAGAAATTACCCGTAAGTTGGCGTTGTCTATGAAAAGTCGCTTAATGGATGTTATAGAGGCGAAAGGATGTCTTACTCGATATTAAATTGTACCAAAATTCTTTTAAAAATACACTTTATTGAACTACATTTTAATTTTTTCATATATTTTGAGTGTTTTCGTTTTAATTTTCATCGTTTAATAAATATACGAAATAATTTTAGTTTTAAATACATGATTTGTTTAGAGTATTTTTTAGGCTTTTTAAAAATGGTATACCTCATCAAAATCGGGTGGGTATTTTAGGATTAACACACAAATGAAGTGAAAACAACAAGGTGTACGGACAACTCTTAAAATTGTATCTGTTCTGTCGTAAAGAAAAGGTTTTCTTCAAAAAAAAAACCTTCTCTTACAAAAAATACCTTTTCTTACAAAAATTCCTTTTCTTAAAAGTACCATTTCTTATAAATAAAGTATCACCGTTTCTTTTGTTTTCTTGAGATAAGTAGCCTTCCTGAGAATAACTATATTTTCTTAAAAAAAAGAATACCACTTCTTTAAAATGTACCTGTTCTTAAAAAAGTATTTTTTGTAAAAAAAAAATCATACTCTTAGGCTTTTTCTTAGCTTAGTGACGGCGACACTATCGAGTATTCAGCCATGAAAAGGCTTCTCAAAATACCGTTCAGAACCGGTGTAAATATGTAGGACCAAGTCAGTGAGTGTAAAACTAGAAAGCGCACAGTTCACTGGTTGTGAGAAGCTCTCCCCAATTCCTTCCTGGAATGTGGAGGGAAACCGTTTATTTATTTATTTGAATAAGCAAATTTTCAAAACTTTATGTTTGGATGACAGCACTCCTTTTCGAGCAACTGCGCACTAAAGAATTCTCATTGCATTCACAGATTTTGTTACATATAGCATGAATAGTTTATTACCTTTCAACACAATCCCAAGGATCATAAATATGAATCATAATTCTTTGGCAGATTTAAAAGTAAACTCTAAAATGATTTCATAGATGTTATGGACAAATTTCAAAGATTCTATGAAAATGTTTCATAGACGTCATGAACAATTTTCATATACTTCGTGTTATAGAATCTATGAAAATTAATTCATAGAGTCTATGAAATGTTTCTTCTAAAGAACAAAATCATAGAATCTGTGAAGAAATTTTTTTCAGTCTACTAAATATCATCGTAAGTTAGACGATTCTTGGAATACCTTTAACAGCGTTTGCAGATAATTTGTCATATCCGTGACATTAGTTGGTGTTAAGTGTTTCATATTATGCGGATTTCTGCTTCGGTAGTGATGTTTCGATACTTAAGGATCCATTTGCAAATGAGAATCTAAAAATTGTGATTCCGTTGTATTTTTTCCAGTAGTATAAATAAAAAGGGGTTGAAATGTTTTGTCGACATCTTTTGATGTACAAAGCTCGTAATGCGTTATAATAAAATTCGGTTTAATTTGACAAAACTATATACCCAAGGTGCCATACGAATCCGTTTTGTATTTGATCCATTGTATCTATTTGGTTTGCATTCATTATTCATTATCAACTTATGTTGGGTCCATGGGCATATAATTCAGAACTTGAGCCTGGTGCAGTTTTGATAATTGTAGGACATCTTATTCTCGGTGTGGACTGGGTACTATAATGCGAAGCTTATTTGACTTTGTTCCTGCCCTCTGGTTTTCCTATTTGTATCGTATCCTTGCCCTTGAACTTTCTCATGGTGTAACAAAATGTATTCAGTCGCAAAATTCTAAATGAAATATGTTGAGTTTGTTATTTGCCCCCTACAGAGAGAGCAATTGAAAGTTCGTTTTTTCAAATATTCTCACTTTATGCTTGCACATGAATGTAGCGCAATGCGAAAGTAATGTATATATGTACATATATACATTCAGTATATCAACCAAGGAAAATGTGCTAGCCTTGGTCCTTAAGTTTTCACCAAATTTATATACGGATATGAGTCTGAAATCATTTTGTTTGCGAAAAGCTCTTGAAGAAAATATAACACGTTAAGTTTTTACAAGTTTTAGTTTAGCTTGGACGAATGTGAAGGTCGTTTGGTATTAAATGGAATGTTGGCAGGACTAATGGCTTAAGTCACAAAATCATAAATTGTACGGAAAATCAAATAGTATGAGTACGCAGGAGGAAAAGAAGAATATTGAAGAAAACAACTTTGTGTTCTTGTGGTGGAATTATGGACCTTTCAGTGTGTGTTAGTACTTGAATCTTCGATCGATTTGTAATCGACATTTGTAAATTGCATATATTTATATACGATTGATGATCTACCGATGGATGGTATCAATTCAGGCACAGTAGTTTGGCATCTGATGATGAACTTGTCACGGAGTTCAAAACTAGTCCTTCCAGTGAGTGTGTTTAATTGAAATGTCTATTACTCCAACAAAAACCAACCATTTTTCAATTAGAAAAATGTTCCTGACCTTGGAAGCTGTAGTATGAACTTATCATACATTAACTAAAACTAACAAAAATCGGTGTGGCCGTCGGTGGTGCAGTGGTAGTGTTCGCGGCTCTTGTGCATGAGAACGTGGGTTCAATCCCTACTCTGACCACCTTAAATTTCTTTCGACGGAGGTCACCTCGCTTAGTGACGGTGACACTATCGAGTATATAGCCATGAAAAAGCTTCTGAAAATACCGCTCGAAACCGGTGTAAAACTGTAGGTCCCAATCAGTGAGTGTAAAACTAGAACGCGCACAGCTCTCTGGTTGTGAGAAGCTCTTCCTAATCCCCTCGTGGGATGTAACGGGGAACCATTTATTTATTTATTTAACAAAAATCGGTCATAAAATTCAAATTCAAAAATAAAAATAATTGAGTAGAATCACTTTTCAAATCGATAACACTGTGCAACACCAATTTTGGGGGTGGAAGATTCCTGCACCAAATGATCACACTAGGGGACTATAGTCAAACCCCAAAAATTTAGATCGCTGTGTATTTTTATGGGCATGACAAGTTTGAATTTTCTTATTTGATACTGTCCAAGATAAATTTAAAAATCGGCTATACATTTTGAATTGAGCGAATTCTTGTGTTAACATATCATCAGTGAAATTTGACAGGGATTATTTTCGGAGAATATTCGAATGCTCTATTACAAAGTTTAAAGCGTCCTTTTCGTCCTTTGTACAAACAGTACCAAAAATATACACTAAAATGACCAGCTAGGGATTCAGAATGTTTTACGAATTAATTTCTCATTAAATTCCAGTGTGGGTCGTCAAAGACTTATATTCTATATCTTTATCTCTATCTAGGTCAAGAAAACTGCACCAAATTACCGGCAAATTATTCAAATGTTCTACCAATTTACTGTGGAAAAGATTTCACTAGAGGATTTCGCAGACGCGAATCCTTCATCTTGAAGTTGCATATGTCGTTTTAGTCCCTTTTTAAAAACTGAAATCTTGAAATCTTAAAATTGAAATCTGAAATGGTATATTTTGATCACAATATGTACTCAAAATGTATTGTCAAACAAGTATGTATATATTGCTCAAGAAGTTTGTCTTTAGTGTTTACATGTCCTTTTGTCCTTTTTCTAAAAATGTCATAATAATCCACCAAGTAGAAAACAAAAATGGCATATGTATAAACCATATTTTAAACAAATTGTTATTAAAAAAAATTTTAAAAAAATCGGTTTTTTACCAAATTGGGCTGAAATAGTTTTTTATCATTAATACAATATTTTCCATTAGAAAAGCCCTGGGGAAAATGTTGTCTAAAAAAAGTTATCACCCTAGTGTACATATGTCTTTGAAAATACACTATTTGCGTCATCAGTTTGACTATTTTAATCAACAATTAGCCTTCGAATCAGATGAACGTGGGGAACGCAATTGCCAAGTTGCCTTGCCGTTTGAAATTTAAAACTGCTGTTTTTCATTTTATTGTAATACATTAACTGGTTACAGGTACAGAGGAAAAAGGTCTATATCGGCAATACTAGATATGTTGGTGGAGTAACCATATGCCTCAGGACGACGAAATTGAAGATGAGGACCTGAATGAATCACAAAGTAATTTCTTTGATTTCGATACTGCTGGCCAATCTGATTAATATTCTATTTGGTTTGTAAAAAATTTAATTTTTTCATATTTAATTTTCTTCCACATTTTAACAAAGTTTTATGCCATGTTTGTTTTTTACTGAAATTTTTAGAAAAGGGACATATAAACAATAAAAGGAAACTTCTTGAGCAATATATACTTATAGGAACTGTGGAAAACGTTGGCAATCCTGCCATCCAAGAAGCCGTCCACTTAACAAGTACCGAAGAAGAGAAGTTGGAGTGAGGAGTCAGTCGCCCTACAAAGAGTTCAGTTGTCAAACACTGGAAAATTTATCTTTTTGTTGTTGTTTGGATGCAAATATAATGTGTGTGTAGCTTGTGGCAAATATATTATACTTGTGTCCAAACACATTGTGTTTGCTATTCAATATAACGTGTTTGGGACACAAAGATTGATAGGTTATAATATATGGAGTAGTGACCCAATTGTGGTTTTGTTTATTAAAAATTGCTGAAAATAGAAACGTGACAGACAATAAAGAAAAAAGCGGCAGATCTCCAATTTACGAAAACAGTGCTTGCAAACATGTACATGGTTTCTGCAATAGGTTGCTGGGGCCGATATTTTTTAGCGTGCAGTTGTCGGACAAAAGATGAGTCGAGCGTCGTGTCAGCCGCGAGAACAGTAGTCGTTATTAGTTTAACCTTTTGCTCACAATTGTTATTTTAAATTTCAACCTTTTTCTCAATATTTGGCAAAGACGTTTTCTAATTTAAACTTGGATTAATTTTAAACATTAAATATAAGCAATTGAATTCGAACTCCTTTTGTTTTATTTAACTGCGTAATCTCATTTCCTATATACATATTTGTTTGACGATATACTTGTAGAGCAATAGTGTGTTCAAAATAAACCATTTCAAATTTGTATTTTAAGATTTCAAGATTTCAATTATCAAAAAAGGACATATGCAAATTCAAGGTGAAGTTTTCTCGTCTGCGAAATCCTCTAGTGAAATCTGTTCCCCAATAAATTGGTAGAACATTTGAATATTTTGCCGGTCATTTGATGAAATATAGATAGAGAATTTTGCTCTGTGACGACCCGTAATAAGATTTAGTTAGGAATAAATTCAAAAATCATTTTGAATCCGTAGCTGGTCATTTTAGTGTACATTTGTGGTAGTTTTTAAACAAATGACGAAAAGTACTATTTAAACTTCGATATAGAGCATTCGAATATTCTACGAAAATAATACTTGTCAAATTTCACTGCAGACATACAGCCATGTCACAGGGCGCAATTTCGTTCGATAGTGAAATCAATTTTGTTTTGTCCTTCTACAGAAAATCAAAAACGCAAAAATATTGCGTATTCAAAACAGTCGGTAAAACTGCAATGAAATTGACAATTATATTTTTATTGATTAAAGTAGTTTGTCTAGTTTAATAGTACTTTTAAAAATATAATTTTCCAAAACTTTCTTTAATAAAACATTTTTTTTTAAGATTCATTAAAGTAGATGCACGAAACGCAAAAGTTGACATACTTCTGCGTTGCCACGTACGTTTGTAGTTGCCTTGCATCGGGGAGAACACAGAGAATTAGATGCGTCTCTTAAACTTCGCCGGTTCAATTTTTGAACAATATTGAAACTCCTGGCGAACACCGTTCTATGTTTAATACAGCACTTGAAGTAATTTCATTTTTCCCATTCATCTAAAGTTACTTTTTCCTTTTAGTTTCTAACAAATTTCTTCGTTTTCCCTTATTTTGTTTTCCTTGTTTCTGTTTTGTCGATTCTTTTCTCATGGAGCTGCCAGATGTTCGTTCGAAAAGAATGTATTCAGTTTTTTTGTTTTTTGGATTTTACCAAAACGTACGAAATTCATAGAAGCAAAAGTAAAACGATACGAAATGACATTTACGAATGCATTTCGATTTCGTACGAAAGCCATGAACGGACTGATAATATCACAAGAATTCGCTCAATACAAAATTTAAACTCGATTTATAAATTTATTTCGGACAGTATCGAATAAAACAAAAGTGTAGCTACACAGCGGTCTAAATTTTTAGGGTTTGATCATTTGGCTCAGGAATCGTCCACTCCCAAAGCAAAAACCTAAATTTTGTTGCATAGTGTAATCGGGTTCATATCTATTAAAATAGTTTCGAAACAAATTTAAAAAAATCTCAACATATATAAAAATTACGTGTATGTTCGTGATCGCTAAACTCAAAAACTACTGGACCGATTTTGACCAAATTTTATATGCATGCTCTATGGACCGTGAGTAGTGTTTCTGTGTAGTTTGAAGTTCGTCCGACAGATGGCGCAATATATAGTTTTTTTGTGTTTTCTTAGGCAAAAGTAAAGGTGTTGATAAAATAGATGGCGCCCACGTCGAGATATTAATCATTGTTTACCATCCGATGTTATAAATAAAGGGGTTTTCAATAAGAGCGCTACAAAAGTTTTTTTTAAATAAAACTAAACCGGTATCTAACAATGAAATTCTTTATGCCTGTGAAACTACGTTCGATGCCATTATGTATGGAACTCGATTTCTTTTGCATGGCCACCACGATCACGCTTGCAGAAGTCCAGACGCTGAACCCAATTTTCGACGGTTTTCAAGCATAAATCGGCCGATATTGCTGCAATTTCACGTTCGATACTCGTACGAAGTTCATCAATCGTCGCTGACTTGTTGGCATAGACCATAGACTTGACGTAGCCCCACAGGAAATAATCTAACGGCGTCAAATCGCACGACCGAGGCGGCCAATCGACTGGGCCATTTCGTGAGATAACACGATCACCAAACTTGGTTTCCAATAAATTGATTGTGGCATTCGCTGTGTGGCTTGTGGCGCCGTCCTGTTGGAACCACATGTCCTCCAAGTCCATATTATCCAATTGGGGCCAAAAATATTCGGTTATCATTGAACGCACCAAACCGTAATTTTTTTGGGGATGCAATGATGACTCATGGATTACGTGTGGATTGCTGTCTGACCAATATCGCATATTTTGCTTATTGACGAAGCCATTCAGCCAGAAATGAGCCTCATCGCTGAAGATGATTTTCCGATGAAAATCCGAGTCATTTTCAAGTTGTTGCCCAGCCCAATTCACGAACATACGACGCTTATAGTGGTCAAGCGGCTTCAGTTCTTGCGTCAATTTGATCTCGTCAGGATGTAGGCCAAGATGTTTTCGCAAAATTCGCCACAGCGACGTCACAGAGATGCCCAACGCTTGAGAACGACGTGTGAGAGACACATTTGGGCTTTCTTGAACTGAAGCCTCAGCGGCAGCAATATTCTCGACACTACGGGCACTTTTTTGTCTCACTGGCATGGGAATATTTTGTACTGTGCCTGTGGATTCAAATTTTTCCACTGGACGCTCAATTGTTGATCTGGTAGGATGATTATGACGACCATAAATTGGACGTAGCGCTCTTAAAGTTGAGGCCACTGACTCCAAATTTCGGTAGTAAATTTTAATAATTTCGACTCGTTGTTGGCTCGTATATCTTTCCATGATGAAATGGAAAACCTTACGGAAGAGGAATGTCAAAAGAGCGGGAAAAATATGCCGTCGTTTGCTGTCCCTATCGATTTACTTTTGTAGCGTTTCTGTTGAAAGACCCGTTACTTTTGAAGGCAGGACGAAGTCTGCTGGGTCAGCTAGTTTTATATAGAATTTGATTTATTGATCACTTAACAGTACAAAGAATGTGCATTTGGAATTTGGGTCCTACAAGGTATATTAGATTCAAAATGTCGACTGTTCCATTTTTCGATTATTTCAAATACATATGTGAAAAGTCGACTTTGAATCAACTTTTCGATTATTTCAAATACATACATGAAAATTCGACTTTTCGATTATTTCAAATAAGCGATAAGCGAACCACAGACTTGTCATTCATGAGCACGAGCTTGGTCGATAACTTTTTTTTTTTTTTGACTGATGAATTTGAAAAAATATTACCAAAAAAATTTGGGAACATGATGGTGATTCGAACAACTTCCATTACATTCTCATTTTGTATCAAGAAGGGCGGTAAACCGAAAATAAACATCAACGATAGCTGGTGTTCATGCTCATGAATGACAAGTCTGTGGTTCGCTTTAAGTTGACTTTCCGATTATTTCCAAAATATTAAAAGTCGACTTTTCGATTGTTTCAACTTTGCGATTCATTAAAATATTTGTATGAAAAGTCGACTTTATTAAAAATATATATTAAAAATATATAATAATTATAAATCAGAGTAATGAGAGGCACTTGTTTTCGAATCGCTAGTAAAATGTATATCTGCAAGGTACTCTAAATTTTAATTCAATGAAGATTTAATTATACCTTGTATTTTTAGCTCGGAAACCTAATTTAAATGTTCAAAGGCTTTAAAATAATTAACTATTAAATATATGGGAAATTTGTACACAAAGGGTGTCCCAACAATTCGATTATTTGATATCAACGAATATTGATATAATTTTTTCTCTGGAAGTGGCAGCTCTGGAATTTAACAGTTGTCGTCTGCGACTGTTCCGATTTTAAACAAATGGAGCGCTACACAAAAGAAAAACGCGTTATGACTGTGAAAATCTGTTACAAGAGGGATTCAGGGATTTTTCGGACATAGAAGTGCAATTACTGTAACAGCAATTCGAAGACTGATCAAAAATTTTAAAGCAACTGCGTCGATTCTGGGCAGTAAGTCTTCTGTGCGCCAACGCACTGGCCGGCCGGTCTCTCGAAAGCATTGCGGCCGAAAAATCGCCACTGGGTCAATAAATATCCGTTTCATACTTAAACTAAATCGTGCACGTTTATTGGGACACCCTTTATGTATATATCAAACACTAAAAAGGTGGCAACAAATAGTAAAATTTTATGATACTGGAAAATTATTTGAAACGATGGGAGAAGGTGTTAGAAATTGTCTATGGTGGTAAAAGGCGACAAAAGGAGCGGCTTTAAAATGCGAGAAAAGTCGAATCGCATGAATAAGAAAGCGTTAAAAATAGTGTATATGGGTAAAAAGGGTAAAAAAAGAGAAAAACTACAAATAACGAGAAAACCAGTTTGGAATGATTCGAAATGTTGTCAAAATTGTGAAAGTGAGTAAAAAGCGTGGCAATAAGGGTAAGTTTTCAAAATGCGACAAAAAAATTTTGATTGATTAGGAATATAGTGAATGGAGGGTAAAAAGGTGGCGAAAAGGGTAAAACTTTAAAATGCGAGTAAAAACCTTTGGGATGATTAGGTATGTGTTATAAATTGTGAATATGGATACAAAAAAAATGGTAAACTGCGGTAAAAATGGGTAAAACTTCAAAATGCGAAAAAAATATTTTGGAAAGAATGGGAACGAATTAAAAAAAGAGTAGAGAAAAGAGGGCAAAAAATGGCTAAAAAGAGTAAAACTTCAAAATGCAAGAAAAATTGTTTGGAATTATTAGGAATGTTTTTATAAATCGTAAATATGGGAAAAGTTTCAACAACGGTAAAGCCTCAAAAAACTATATAAATAATTTAAATTTATTTGAATTTGATGGTATCAATTCAGGCACAGTAGTTAGGCATCTGATGATGAACTTGTCACGGAGTCCGAAACTAGTCATGCCAGTGAGTGTGTGTTGAACTGAATTGTCTATTATTTCCAACAAAAATATGTATGAATATCTCATACATTAAAAAAATATAATTTGGATTGGTAAGGAAGGTGTTAGAAATAGAGAAAAGGGTAAAAATACAAAATGCTAGACAAATCTTTTGAAATGATTGAGAATATTTTAAAATAGGGCATGTCGCTAATATGGAGCAGAAGGTGGTAAACATGCAAAATGCAAGCAAAACCTTTCGAAATAGTTTTGAACAATTTCCAACACTATTTCAACACATTCCCAATCATTCTAAACGATCTTTTTGCATTTTCAGATTTTGCTCATACACAATATTTAAAACAATGTTTTTCTCGCAATTTCATGTTTTACCCTTTTTACGCACAAACACAATTTTTAACTAATTCCAATCCTTTCATGCATTTGTAAGAGTTCTCGCCTTCTTAAAATTATACCGCCTTATTCGTACAAAGTTGGGAGACATTTGAGAGACGTTTTTTGCATGAGAAACTGTCTCTCAAACCTCTCATAACTTTTTATGAATAAGGCTGCTACACTTTATCCCACTATTGCATAAATTCCCAAACATTACAAACTAATTTTGTCGTTATTTAGAGTGTTAACCTTGTTGTTCTTTTTACCAATTTCCCTCTTTTTACAAACAGTCACTACATTCCACACGAGTTTTTTGCATTTTGAAGTCCAAGTCTTATTCGCCACTTTTTGCGCCCTTTTAAACACAAAAGCTATTTTGAATATTGCAAATTTTGGTCTACTTTTAATCGGCTTTATTAAAAATTGTATTGCAATTAGTAGTCGAACTCTAGACTCAATTATTCCAAATTAATGTACTCATTATTTGTAGTTTATCACCACATAAACTATTTATATGGGTACATTTCCCCTCGCTTCAGCCGATTTTGTCCGCTGTCTATAATTCTGTCTTTCAACCGGCACAAAAATATTAACCTGAGTTTGTCTTGGTATCTATCTTATCTGAAGTTTGGACAATAATCTGTGTCTTAATTTCAGAAAAAAATACATGCAATTTAATTACTTGAATTTAATTCATTGAATTGGATTTTTAAACAAATAAAAATAAATAATTTTGTATTAAAATTTAAATTTAAAAAATTATTTTATTTGTAAACAGGCCAATTTGTAAACAATCGCCATTTTTGATCGAAAATATAACTAATTTTTAACGGTTTGTAAGGGTTTTCCATAAAGTGGTCCAATTCGTATGGATTTTTTTAAATCTCCAAATTAAAAAAACGCTAAAATAAAAAAATGCCTATATCGCTAAAACTAAAATTTGTCGAATAAAAAATCGCTAAAACGCCATTATGTCTACATTTCGGAAACCAATTTTTCCAGGTTTCTAGGGGTTTTTCATAAAGTGGTCCCTATCTTATGGACGACTTGTTTTTAAAAGTCGCCAAAATAATCAAAATAACTATAACCCAGAAACGGGGCGTCCAAACGCAAAAATAATATTTCTTTTACCTCCATAGGAGGATTAACAAATAAATTCGTTAAAGTAAAATTTTTCATATAAAAAAATCGTTAAAACGCACATATGTGTTAGTGATTTGTTTAAAAATATGTGATACCGTATGAAAGACATCCATTGTTTACAGCCTCCTATAGAGGTAACAAAGTTAACGCACCGTTTCCGGGTTATAGCCATTTTTTATTTTAGCGATTTTCATATTTTATCCATTTTATGAAAAAAATTTTTACATACGTTTGGACCACTTTATTAAAAAATCCTTGGCAACCGTTAAAAATTCGATATTTTTTCGATTGGACGTTCTGTTTCCGAGGTGTTGGCTTAAGGGTGTTTTAGCGATTTTTGATTCGGAAAATTTTAGTTTTAGCGAGTTTTTTTTAACCGTATGCCGTATTCAAGACATTCATTGGTTAAAGCCTCTGGCGGAGGAATACAATTTATTATTTTTGCGATTGGACGTACCGTTTCCGAGTTATAGTAATTTTTTATTTTGGCGGTTATTTTTAAAAGAATTCTTCCATATGAATTGGACCACTATATGAAATCCCCTTAGACATTTTTTTCTAAATTTTTTAGATTTCCGATCAAAAATGGATCAGATTTCCGATCCTGGGTAACTAGTGTATTCAAAAAATCGGGTTTTCAAAACAGTCGGTTTTCGGTTTCTTCGAATATTCCGATTTTGGCGAAACCGGTTTTTGGTCAAACCGAGGTGTAGAAACCGGTAAATAACCGGTTTCGGTTTTTATGACAAAATGGGCAACTATGCGTTTTATAAACATCGTTTATTTTTAATTCGTCTCTTTGAGTACATAACCGTGAAATTGCTTGGCTAGATACCGTTCAGAAGCGGTGTAAAACTGCTGGTCCCAATCAAAGTGTGTGAGCATATTCCTTCATGGGATGTCATGGGAAACTAAATTTAAATTTAATTTCGCTTTAAAAAAAAATACTAATAGATATTTTTTTTACAAACTATGATTTTATGGTTTATCTATTCAATTTGTTACGCAATTTAAGGCCTCAAAGGACTCGGGATTGTTTGCGTAACACTTATATTTTACGGCGCTTCAGAGATAATAGTCTAACGGGTTCTAATCGCCAATGGACTTCGAGGTTTCGGCTGATTATGCGGTTTTCGAACACAGTCGCCCTATTTTCAACTTTTGGGAACAAAAATTGGCACGATAACGCTCGTCATTGACGGTTATGGCGGCTCCTTGCTAATTTTCAAACAAAATTGGGCCTATAATGCCGCCTGGCCAAAAACCGTTGATGCATCGGATTCTCCTCGACGACGTGTGGATATTCCGAGCCCCAAATGCGACAATTTTGTTTGGTAATGTAATCCCTGAGGTGAAAATGAGCTTCATTCGGAAACATGATTTTTCCGTAAAGCGCTTAAAATTTTGCGAAAAGAAGTGCGAGAATTGTTCAGTTCTGCGAACGGTGGCCAGTTGATGTTGATGGCTGTTCAAACACACTTCCAGCTAAAGCGACAATTATTTCCACTGAACGCACGGGACGAGCACGTACACGAGTAATTTTAGTTTAGTTAGATCCAGAACTTAGATCTAAATCGGAGTTGGCAGATCTGACTCCTAATGCCATTGGACAACCAATTTCAGCAAATTATCGGCGAAATAATTCGTTGGCAAAGTCTTTTGTGTCTGCCTGAAGGAGCCAGTAATCATACTGAGCTATGCAAAAGGCTTTAGGTGTGTAATTCTGCGGTGTTATATCAGTTGTGTAAAACCCGAAAAACCCGGTTAATCAACTTGAAATAATCGGTGAACCCGGTTCTTCGAAAATATAAATTTTTAGAAAACTGACATACGGTTAACCGACCGGAATTCGGTTAACCGGTTTCGGTTTTGAATGCACTATGGCTAACCCATTACCCATAGTCTTGGTTAACCACCCATTAGTTTCACCATTACCCTGAGTAATCGTGATGGGTAATTCCCCATCGTCATGAGTAACTTTGTAAATCATGGTAATGTTCGACTTACAGAAAATGCCGATTTTGCCAATAAAATCATATTTTCAGATGAAGCTCATTTTGATCTTGGCGGGTATGTAAACAAGCAAAATTGTCGCATTTGGGGCACAGAAAACCCGCACGCATAAATTTAAAAGCCGATGCACCCAAAACGAGTCACTGTTTGGTGCGGATTTTGGTCCAGAGGCATAATTGGGCCATTTTTCTTCGAAAATGAGCAAGGAGTGGCCGTTACAGTCAATGGCGATCGTTATCGGGCCATGTTGAACGATTTTTTGCTCACAAAAATTGAAGAGGAGGATATTGGCAACATTTGGTTTCAACAGGACGGCGCTACGTGCCACACAGCCGAAGCTACACTCGATGTTTTGCGCCCTGTTTTTGAAGATCGCATTATCAGCCGCAGAACTCATGTCGTTTGGCCACCTCGGAGCTGCGATTTGACACCGTTGGACTATTATTTGTGGGGGTGCCCTCAAAGTTAAGTGTTACGCCGACAAGCCAGAGACAATTGACGCTTTAAAGGACAATATTCGTGAAGCCATTGGTGAAATACAGCTGCACACAATCGATAATGTGCTTAAAAATTGGGCCGATCGTGTAGGCTACTGCATGGCCAGCCGAGGCAGCCATTTGAATGAAATTATTTTCCATTATTAACCGGAAGGATTGTACTTTCAAATAAAAAAGAAATTTGAGAAAATATTCAGTAGTTTTCTTTTATAGCATTTTCAAAAAAAAAAGAGTTATTTGGCGGACCCGTTATAATAAACCTATCATAGGGATTATGAATATACATTAGGGCGGGTTATTTTTTTTTTTTTTTTTGAAGCGTATAGCATAAACCTAATCTATAGGTGATTTTGAGAAATTTTGCTCAAGAGACCATAGCTCTAAGTCGGATTTGGAGCCCCCCCCCCATAAATAGATACATAAAATATAAGATAATAGATAATTTAATTAATTACGTCATAAAATCGGATAGAATTATAGTAGATTCCTCAATGTGGGCTTGTTTGAACGGTAGTTTTATCGCCTTTTAGAATCTGTATTGATACCAATATATTTTTTTATTTTTAGTAGAGATATTAGGAATTTTTTGTCGAAAAATAGCCTAAAATGACGACTTATTCTACAGGTATCAATACAGATTCTGAAAGGTGATAAAAATACCTTTTGGGGGCTCCAAATCCGACTTAGAGCTATGGTCTCTTGAGCAAAATTTCTCAGAATCACCTATAGATTACGTTTTTGCAATACGCTTCATCAGAAAAAAAATCTTTCCATACAATTTGACCCTCCCTAATTTACATGTATGTATTTATATGTATGTCCCTGAGAGCTCAGCAAGAATTGAAAAAATAAACTTTTTTTTTTTTAAATAAAAATTTAATTTTTCATTCTGACTTTTAATAAATTTTGTGACCCAACTAAACTACTGTGATGAGTGAATAAACTGAAGAATACCTAAATGCATTTTTCCGATTTTGACCCAAAAGTTTACCAACACCCACTTAATATTGAAATGAATTACGTTTTATGTAATTGATGAAAAACACAAAATCTACCGGTGCTTATTTCGATTCAATGGGATAAAATGGAAAACGTCCATATTTTAAATCCATTTATTTCAGTTCGACAGTCATATGGGTTAGGTCACTCTTGCTGCCAACGGTTGGTTTATGCATGAGCTCCGTGTGATTCTTGTGCGACCAAGTTCATTTGTGGAATTTTTTTTTTGTTGTGTGGGTCAAGTGGGACGTATTTTTAAAGTTTTTTTTGTTTTGAACTTATCTATTGCTGCAGGTAAATACTTTGCAGGGAGAGAAAACTGATTTGTTTCTCTGACGTATTTACATTTAAACTAGATTCAATGAAAATTGTATTTCGGCTTTATAATATTTACATATTTTTTGGAAATAATTCCAATTACATTTTATTATTTTCGATTACAAGCATAGAATTTTAATAGCCATGTGAGTTATTAACATTAGATTTTAAATTGTGTGATTGAATTAAATTTTAAATTGTGAATTGTGTGGCGGTCGGTGGTGCAATGGTAGTGTGCGCGGCTCTCGTGCATGAGGACGTGGGTTTGATCCCTACTCTGACCACCTAAAATTTCTTGCGACGGCGGTCACCTCGCTAAGTGACAGCGACACTATCGAGTATTTAGCCATGAAAAAGTACCGTCCAGAACCAGTGTAAAAATGTTTCGCCTACGCCGCACACTGATTTATTGTTGCTTTAGTCGCACTTACTAATTTTCGATCGGGAAAGTGCCACAAACGTTTTTTAATGCGCGTGGCATACTGTCGTATCATTTCTTCACGCAAAGAAAAAACTCGTTCCTCCCAAACGAAATCTCAGATAACTGAAGTTCGTTTGGGGACTGTAGTTGGAATACACGAACTTCTGTTAATCTATACTTGTCATTTCGTGTGGGAAAACCGAAAAATGTTTGCAGCAAACGAGTTGTGACAAATATAAGCTGAAAAAACGTTTGCGAGAAACGAAAAACGGTTTCCCCATCTGTACCCTCGGTTACAGCAACCGAGTTGTAATTCAAACTTTTAGTTACGGCTTCCATAAGCTCTTTTTTGAGTAAATTTCCAACTTTTATGAGTTTGGTTTTACCCATAAAGTTTGTTTTAAAAAAAAGGTTGGCATTTTTGTCCATTTTTTCACTGTCTACTTACACGTCTCGCCTTGCACTCAAATAACAACTAAAATCGCAGCAAACTACAACGCGTCAATTGTCTATCCAAGAGATATAGACAAGGTAGAAGCAGGGGGATTGTATGGCACAGCTGATCGAAAAGGTACTAGGGACATGATGGAGAATGAGAGACCAAAGAAGACAGGAACTAAGTTTAAATAGTGATTATTGATACTAATGACAGCTAAATGTTGTTTATGTTGTTTGCATTGAACGAAAATATGCATTCCCTTTGATTTCTGTCCGTTTTATGTCCAACGAAAGTGTAAAATTGATAAAATACAGCAGCAAATAAAACTGTATGAAATGGCCTACTACCTCGTTGTCATGAAGAGGCATCGAAGAGAGTAATGGAAACTCTTCGGTATTACTCTATGGTAGAAGCATTAGAGTGCGTGATCACATTTATGTGTATGCGTGAGTGTGTATGCCTAACGACCCTGTAGTAAATAAAATAATCGGTTGATAAAAACACTAACTATAAATTAACTATTTTGCAAATGACTACAAATTGGCTTAAATCTCATGCAGATATCAACCAAACATATTGTATAGAAACAAACGTAAGAAATTAATAAAAGCAAAATAAGTAAATGAAAAGAAAATAAGAAAACCAAAGAAGCATGTCATCAATTCAAATGTCACATGTCAATCAAAGCAAACGAGGACTTAGAGAGAAACAGTGCTCAATATTAATCAAGTGAGAAAAAACACTTAAATAATGAAAGATTATAACAAAATTAATAAAAGTGATATTGGTATATTATAAAATAATTAATTAAAAATGGAAATAAAAAAATGTACTGTAAAAGAAAAATATGAACAAAAATTAAGAAAAGAGAATCGTGGAAAAAGTGCCAGGAAAAAAACAATGCGGCAATTAAGAATGGTTTTCCAATATTTTTCATCTTACTTGTTTTCATTACAACTTTTATTTTTAGTCATAAAATGTAATGTAATTTTCATTTAATGAAAATTAAATTTAATGAAATTGTATAAATTATTTCTGTTTATAAATATGTATAATATATATAGATTTATAAGTATGTATATATTTTTGGGCAAAAATGAATTTGACTGAATGAAAACTGTTTACTAATAAATTAAAACAAAGTAGTTTTTAAATAATAATTTACTAATTAACTATAAATTGGGTGAAAAATAAGTAATTAGTAGCCAATTAAAAAGTCATGCAGATATGGCCAATTGACTATCGCCTATGGCATGCCCATGTTAAAATAGTGAGTCGGCGACAAGGAAAATAGTCAATTAATCAACTAGATGTGGTTATTAAAAAACCAGTTTGAAGTTACTTAAAAATGTGTTTGACTTCCTACAGGGGAGTGGATACGACTGGGTATACCGCAGTGTTGCCAGAAGCCGTCGAAAAAATTATGCTAAATGACCAAAAAAATTGTGCAAAATGCAAAAACATTATGGTAAAATTACAAAAAGTAAATTTTGTATATATTCGCCTCTGTGTGTATTATATAGTACCTACTAAAGCGTTTTTAAGCATGATTTTTATTCACAAATTCGTATAATTTTTATAAACAAAGAAAAAAACATTTTCAAATCAGAGATATGTATTTTTGATAGAAAAAATTCCATAAAAACATTAAAATAAAAAATCAGCTTTGTTTCAAAAATGTTGTTTTTTTATAAAACAAAAGCTCCGATAATTTATCAGAAGTTTTAATTTTAAGACCATTTCCATTTTCAGTTTTCGTTTGTAGCTACAATTATTAGTAGGAAGTCCTGAAATTTTAATCTGGGATCCATAACTTTTTGAGAAACAATGCAAACATACCTACGGGTTTGTGCTTTTCATATTAAATGTTTGAAAAACATTACTCTATGATAAGGATTTTTGAAATATTTTTTATTTTCTGTATAAGTGTATTCACATTTTTGGCATTAATGAAAATTTCATTAATTCATTTCGTTCAAAAGTATAACCCATAGAATAACACATACGTAGATAAACTTATTCTCTCATCTGACGTTTCATTTCACACTATTCATCGTAGGTTTGTGGAAATGAGAGCAATTAATTTTAAAATTAACTTACACCAGGTGGAGTTACAAAATATGTTCACTTAACTTTTTCCTGTCGTTTTGGTGTAGAACTGAAAAATTTAAATATATTTTGCACTTTTTTGTTGACTTGTATAGTTGGTATACATTTGTATTGTATTTAACACAACTAGTTTGCCACAAAAACACTAAATTCGGTTGCTGTTCCCTTGTTGATCGCTGTATACTATTGCCACCATCTGGTATTATTGAACCCATATTTTCCACCATCCAATGTTTACTTTCCATCGTACCTATGACGTTTAATTTATTGAGCGAATAAAAGTTTCTATGGTATGTATTATTCTATGGTATAACCTGTTGATAAGTTAAAACTGTCAGAAATTCAGAGCGAAACCCTAACGGTAATATTTTCATACTTTAGTATTGCATTTCCGTCCATATTAAATTGGAAGTGCCCACATGTACGCTTTACATTGGTTTAAAAAAAAATGTTGATACATAAAACTAGAAAAATCAGGGGAACATTTTTTTGGGAAAGTATTTACACTGGTTTTCATAGCTTTTTAAATTCGCGGAATATATTGTGTTTACTAGCTATTATAAAACATAAAAAACTTCATCTTCGCAAAATTGGAATACTTAATACATTTATTTTTCCCAAATAATTGGATTAATAATGTTTAATTTTTCTTTTGCCAAAAAGATTCCGAAATCTTTACATCCTAGAGGTCACTACAACAATTTTGCACGGAATGTAATGTAAAAGTGTGAAATAATTAGCATAGAAATAAATGTTTCTTACTTTATTAATGGTGCGGGAGAAATCCGCCTTCAAGACTGAGAAAACAGAAGCAGCCAAATCGTTTTTGATGTGTTTTGGTGTGTGTTGGCTCGTAAGAAAGAATGTATTGTTCCATGAATCAAAATGTAAACGTCCGATGTGTTTTGAGCCTTAAGAATCTATATTTATTCAGAAATATACCTGTTACATGTTTTTAGAAAGTAAAATACAAAAAAAAATTGATTGAAAATTGTGCAATATCTAAAAAATTATGCTAAAAATTAAACATAAAATTATGCTGACGCAAAAAAAATTATGCTAAAAAAGTATTTATTATGCTAAACTGGTATACCGTCAACATAATGAGAACTTGAGAGAAATTTACGTTCTTTTCATTAGAAAAATGGCTAATTTCAGTTATCGCAAACGTTTTTTTAAATTAGAGGCAAATGTAATTTTGTACGCGTTTGATGCAAACGAGAACTCGTTTGCAACAACATGATACACATTTGCAATATATGAGTTTATTTGTTCTAATGTTTCAAAAGGTTCTAATGTTTCATATTTGACATTTGCGAACTAGAAAGCTGCAGTATAGTCGTACAAACAGAAAAGTAATGGAGGGCAATACTGGGCAGGAGCGTCGAATAATTGTGTAGATATTTTTGCCCAATAGCAGTGTGGAGCATAACAAAATTAAAAGGTTTGACAACAGATTCTAGTAGAGAGGGTACAAAAATTAAATGTGTATCAACGGTTTTAAACATTACATCTGAATTTGTTTTTAAGGGGGGTGAAGTTTTCCCCTTTTGCACATTCTTATAATGAATCGACATAGGAAACCATGTGATCCTTACATTTTAGGTATTGGATGTGTTCAGCAATTTTGTGTAGAACTTGACGAGAAATATTTTTGTGGAACATTTTAACCCTCTAGCTCCTTTTATGCCCCTTTTGCGGAAAAGAGCAAAAAAACACTCCAAAAACAGAGGCGTAACGGGTTACAATGTACAACAAAAATACACATTTGTCGTAAAATTCTACTATAACTCCCTGAATGCACCAAAGCTCAAAACTCAACCTAAATGCCAGAAATAAATCAAAAATGAAAATGTCTCTAATGGGTTAATTTCATACTTATTCCGAATTGGTGCTAAAATGTTTCAAAAATTTGAATTTTAGGGGAATGGTGTGTATGGAAACAAGATTATACGCAAAATTTCACTATAAGTCATTGAACGAAAGATATCGTTTCTTTGTCCATATAATTTGTATACATCTAAGGCATGTTTGGTCAGCATTTCTTACCAAATAGCCTCTTAGTTGACGTCCTTTTCACATAACCTCAAAATTGCATCATAGTAGCTAAGAAGGAATAGTATTCTGTTACACGCTCTTTACGGCGCCCTTCATAAGCTGGAAATGTTATGAGTCATCCAGTATTCATCTTTCGAAAATCCCATCATTATTTGATGTCAAGGCACTTCTTTTTGCCGTGCTCAATTTCAGTAGTATCTTGTTTTGACGGAAAAAAATAAACAAATATAAGGTCCTGTTTTGATGTTACGTTCTTGTTTCGCGTTCACAATTAGAATTGAGGTAAATTGTTGCCCATATTAATATTTTCTTAATTTTAAATATATTTTACTTTGTAATTTTTTTATTATATTCCCCTAATTTCATGATGCTGGCTTCACCGCTTTGGTGCGAATTTTGATTCATGTGATTTTGTCCCACGCCTTTAATTTATTGCCCGACTTACATTTTTAAATATCTGACCATGACTAAATACTATGGTATAAGTGAAACATGTTTCCTAAATTAGTGATTCTAGTTTGGCACGTTTGGATTTGAGCAGAATGATAAATCTGATTCAATGCCACGTGTCGATTCAATAGGCCCTAATTCATTTCCGCAGGTCCCAATTCGAATATTGACAAATGTCTTCTAGACTGAGGTCTACCACATTAGCGGAATATGAACCATGTGTTTAATCACTCCAGCTCCTACCGTTTCTCTAAAACTATTAATAATCAAATATACTTTCAACCTCGCTGCTCCAGCATTTGCTCCGAACTCTCATTGATCCGGGTTAACTCCAAGCCCCCAATGCTACCGTCCCCAATTATAAACAAAAAAAAAGAAGATTTAAAATTCCTTTTTCTGCTAACTTCTTCATCCTAGATGATTCTTATTCTTATTCTGGTTATTCTGGTTCTCTGGCAACACTGGTTACAAGCAAGCAAGCGATAATCGCTACTCTGTGTAAATAACAAAGCAATTTATTTATTCCAGCTGCAAACCAAATTTCCAAAAAAAAAAAAAAAGTATCCCGAATTTTCGGTGGCAAAAATGACGCCTACATACATTGGGGGATTTCTGAAACAAAATGGAAACAATTCAACCGCTCTAAACGGCTGGACCGATCAAGATGAAATTTCAGGTTGGCATAGCTTAGGCTAGAAAAATTGACATATTGGAGAATCATAGATCCCATAGGGCCGCACAGTGGGAGTCTATAGTCGACTACAAAGCAATTTAGTTTTGAAGTTCGAATAATTTTTTTTTATTGAAAATAGTTTTGCTCTTATTGTCCTTGAGATATTTGGGAAAATATTTTTTTTTCATTTTATAAAAGTTCCTATTGTCGAAAGACTAATAAACATTATTTTCCTTAATGAATATGTGATTTTTTTATTTTTTCTTAATTTTAAAAAATGTATTCCCAAAACATTGTTATTTTTAATGCTCTATTTAAAAACATTTGTGAATTTTAATATTGAAATAATAAAATAACTTGAAATGATTATAAATCTTCAGTTGCATGAGACCGGCGTCACCATTAATCAAAGTCAAATTTGCGTGACCATTGGCGGGTTAACCCTCTAACGTGTAAGGCAGCCTCATGGCTACCATTCGTTTTTCTCTCATTGTGGTCTCAGAGAAAATGTTTGAAGAGTTTACTTTTTTCTCTTCTATTACTTACTATTCTATTTACAGTTAGAAACTAATTTTGTTGCGGTACAATGATTTTTGTTCATTCTGTGATCATTTTTGTGGAACACAACAGTGTTAGTGGAAAAAAAATTATTGTGAAATAAATTTCAAATTCACTAGACAAAAAAACACACTTGGAGTTGTGCTGTTACCCTGAATAATTTTTGGTGAGTGGTGCGGTAAGGTGCGATCTATAGGCTAAATTCTAATAGCGGCCTCAGAGCACCCTTACCCGTTTATGCCAAATTTCGTGACATATGCCATATTCACAGAGATAACGTTTTTTGTTATTGTATAGTGCATATTGCGGCAGAGAAATGGACGGAAAAAACATATTTCGCCGAAATAAAAGATTTAATCTTGCGGAATTGTCAGATGAATGCATTTTTACTGTTTTTTTTTAAATAAAATTCATATTATCAATGAAACTGCACCTGTCGTTTAATTTTACTTTAAACTGGCAAGGATGCCCTCAGGCAGCCTTTAATTTTGCTTTAAATTGGCAAGGATGCCCTCAGGCAGCCTTTAATTTTGCTTTAAACTGGCAAGGATGCCCTCAGGCAGCCTTTAATGTTTTTCACCTGGCGGCTCAAAAAACCGAAATTTTTAATTTCTGACTTCAAATTATATGTTTCTAAACCAAAATTCGTTAGGAAAAAAATTCCCGAACGTTTTACTTCAAAAACTAGCTTCTGCCAGTTAGAGGATTAAAGCAGTGTTGCCAGGTGGGCGCTATTTGTCTTTTTTAGAACATTGTTTTTGATAACGGCATATTTTTTGATGATGGATGCCTTTTGAAAAAATTACACTCTTTATAGCATCCTTTTTAAACAAAATTCGCACATTTTGTCCCGTGTGTATTTTTGTCAGTCTACAAAATTACTTTAAATGCATTATCTTATACGGAGCTTACATACAACTAGATTATTGCATTGTCGGTGATTTTCCTTATGGAATTTGACTGTAGTAGTTGTCCTAATGCTCTAATCTCCGTATGTGCACTTGCCACAATATATCACAAAAGAGATAATATAATCGTTTAATACTCGTACTACGGGAAACATTTACCAACTACGGATAAATAAAAACAACGAGGAATTGCAAATTTACGGTTAATTTAAAATATGTATGTATTACCATGATTTTGAGGTCAGTGAAAAAACTAGTGTTCAAACAAAAATTGGACTGACCCCCGTTGTTACCATCTGAAGTTTTCGTGAAGTTAAACCTGACTAAAAGTTTTAGCTGTCAGATTGTATGGATTTTGAAAATTTTAACAGCTAGTTGGCTCTAGCGATGCCAGAATTTTTTTCTACGAAGAAAGAAAGAAAAGAGAAAAACAACTAAAAAAGCAACAAACAAATCTAAAAAAAAAACTGGACCAGTTTGTGAAAATTGGGGTAATTATAAAAAAAGTGGTTTCCCATTACATCCCATGAAGGAATTGGGGAGAGCTTCTCACAACCAGTGAGCTGTGCGCTTTATAGTTTTGTACTCACTGATTGGGACCTACAGTTTTACACCGGTTCCGAACGGTATTTTGAGACGCTTTTTCATGGTTAAGTACTCGATAGTTTCGTCGTCACTAAGCGAGGTGACCGTCGTCGAAAGAAATTTTAAGGTAGTCGGAGCGGGGATCGAACCCAGGATCTCCTGTACAAGAGGCGCGCACACTAACCATTGCACCACCGACGGCCACACATTATTCTATAAACACGTATTATTAGCACTGTACATAAAACAAAATCACAATAATCCGAACCATCTTAGAAATATCGCGCCAGCCCAGCTGATTTGTGGTTTTTTCGCCTTTTCCGTGGGTAAGCTGTCATATTTGAGTTTGTTTATCTTCGTTTGTTAATAAATTGCTAAGAATTTCCATCAAAACGCAATTTACAGCATAGACTTTGTATCAAGTAAGACAAGATTATTAAATTTTTCACATTTTGTGTATTTGTAACCACCGAATTTCTAATGCAACTGCCTAATATGTAATTCTGCCATGATCCGAACTAAGGTTCAAATGAAGCAATTTAAAGGCTCTTTCTAAGAGAAACCGCATCATTGACGCACAGTATACAATAAACAACACTAGTGATTTTATTGGGCGGAAAAATAATTCGGTTGTAATTTGATATTCAACGGGAAGAATTTAATAATCAGCCGGAAGAATAGCAGTCTAATATTAAAATTTTATATAAACATCACTAATATAAACACTTTTGTAAAATATTTATTTTTGAAAGTAGTTTTTAAGTTAATATGATTTTAGCACCCCTTTTTTAATTTTGCACTTTTTTAGTCATTTAGGAAATTTTTTTTTGATTTCTTTGGCAACACTGTTTTAAAGTCATTGGCCTACAGAAATGTTGATAATCTCTCTCCGTCTCATTTATCGAATGCAATTAATATTTAATAATAATCTTCTTGGACGCGTGAGAGAAGAGATACACAGAACTTAGGGAGAGAGTGCAAAATACATCACTGCCAGATCACATAACAAGTGACCAGAAGAATACACTTCGAAAATACGGCGAAAGGTAAAAAAAGGAGATTAGAAAAAAGGAAACAATTTGCTTAAGAAAACCATTAGAGAAAAAAATCTATAAGATTGAAAGTTGAACCAACAACAATTGATGAAATTCATCGATTGTCATCTGCCAAAATTAAGGCTACAATAGCATATTTAATTGTGGTTTACGTAAAACGTGATCGAGCAAGGTTAGGTTATACCGTAAAAGCTAAGTTATTCTACATTTGTATGTATTTATATATATGAAAAACAACTAAAGATTTAAATATGTATTCGTTGTTGTCTTAATAGGTTTCATTCACAAAAAAAAAAACACTTACCTTTCTTTCTACTGTGTAACAGTTCTTGAAAACACTATTCTTACTATTTTTAGGAAATTTAATTAATTTGTGATATAGTAATTAGTTCTCAGTTAGAAATCTTTGCGTTTTGTGCCTGACTTAAGGTTTTTTTTCAATTCTACACTTCTACAAAGAAACACAATATTTTTAGAAAACTCTTGTAAATGAATTTGTTTCTTGTAAATCATTACGAAACACTAAACCAACACGTACGACTGCTTTACGCAACTTCGCGAAATACACAAAATTCTTCCGACAATACTCGGTACATGATGAAATTAATTAGGTGATAGCAGGAGGATTGTGTATGGATTAGTAGTACAGAGTTCTGTCAAACTCAGTTGATTTTTCTATTTTTTTAATTCTATCTTTAATTGTACAAACAACTTTTCATTTAATTAGCTAAATTAGTATGTGGTCAAACTGGATTTATATCGAATTTCTTGAAATCTGTTAAGTATTTATTGAATAAACAAACAAATTAGATAAAAATCTTGCTCTATAAAAAAATGCTATCGGAAGAAAAGCCCTCCAAAAAAAAATAAATACTTATTTGCATACTTCTCAGAGATGTACATTATCTCACTAGGGTTAAAAATTCCAATTTGTTTGATTAAAAGCAATAACCATAATTAGAGTTGCCGAAATACAACTATAGGTAATTTTGTCAACTGTGTGTTATTCTACATATAAAGACGTATTGTTAGTCACTGTAGCTTTACAGATGCCACAGAGCAAAACAAAAACACAATACTCCAAAACAATAATCCGAACCATGTTAGAATTATCTATCGCGTAAACGCGCCAGCCCCTCTGATTTGTGGTTTTTTCATCTTTTCCGTGGGTAAGCTGTCTTATTTGATTTTGTTTGTTAATAAAGTTCTACGAATTTCCATCAAACTGCAATTTACAGCATAGACTTTGTATCAAGTAAGACAACATTATTAAATTTTTCATATTTTGTGTATTTAGTTTTTTCATTATTCAGCTAATTTTGACAGCTTAGCCACGGAATTTCTAATGCAACTACGTAATATATAATTCTACCATGATCCGAACAAAGGTTTACAAAAAAAAATAAAGGCTCTTTCTAAGATAAACGCATCATGGAGGCACAGTATACAATAAACAATACTAGTGATTTTATTGGGGAAAAAATTTCTATTTTAAATTGATATTAAACGGGAAACTGTAAAAATCATCCAGAACAATAGCAATTTAATATTAAAATCAATAATATAAACACTTTTGTAAAATATGTATTTATTTTTAAAGTTGTTTTAAGTGGATCTGATTTTAGCATCCGTTTTTTAATGTTGCACCTTTTTTTGTCATCTAGCGTATATTTTTTGATTTCTTCTGGCAACACTGTTTAAAAGTCATTGGCCTACAGAAATGTTGATCATCTCTCTCTCATTTATCGAATGCAATTAATATGTAATAATAATCTTGTTGGACGTGTGAGAGAAGAGATACAAAGAACTTAGAGAGAGAGTGAAGAATACAAAATACGGTGAAAGGTAAATAAGGAAACAATTTGCTTAAAAAAACCATTAGAGAAAAAAGCAAAAAATCTATAAGATTGAAAGTTGAACCAACAACAACAAGTGATGAAATTAATGGATTGTCATCTGCCAAAATTAAGGGTACAAGAACATATTTCATTGTGGTTTACGTTTACATGATCGAACAAGTTTAGGTTATACCGCAAAAGCTAATTTATTCTACATTTGTATGGATGTGTGTATGTATATGAAAAACAACTAACGATTTAAATCTTCGTTGTTCTCTTAATAGGTTTCATTCACAAAAACACACTTACCTTTCTTTCTACTCTGTAACAGTTCTTGAAAACACTATTCTTACAATTTTTGGGAAATTTTATCAATTTGCGACATAGTAATCAGTTTTCAATTAGAAGTCTTTGCATTTCGTATTTGACTTCTTAATGGTTTTCTACAACAACCACTAATTTTTTTTCACTTTTACACTCTTTAAAGAATCACACTATTTTTAGAAAACTCGTACTGAATTTGTTACTTGTAAATTTTTACTCAACACTAAACCAACACGTACGACTGCTTTACGCAGCTTCGCGAAATACACTAAATTCTTCCGACAATATTCGGTATGTAAATTGGAGAATTTTTGGAGACAAACGATTATGGAAGAGCAGCTTAATGAGAACATGAACAGTTAGAATTAAGAGAGATAGACTAATGGAGAAGAACGACCAACAAGTGGTTAGGTACAAATAGTAAACAGATAGACAAAGTTGCAAAAAGGAAACAAAATAGACAATGTAATTTTAGAGAAAACACAACAAATCTGTACCATTGACAACAAATGATCGGCGGATTGATACGTAATACATACATACATACATATGTATGTGTCGACAAGGAAATTGACGATGCCACCTGCAGTTGTCATTGAAGTAAAACATGATAGGATATACGAGGAAGCTCGAAATGTGTAATTATTTGAAGTTTGAAGTTAATTAACGTTTGAGTTGTCTAATTCTCTTTGTTTTCAAAAATGACTTGAGAACCCATTCACAAAAACGACTTACCTTCGAATTCTGTTGTCTAAAGATTCGTTACCAAATTATTTTTAACATTTTAAGAAATTTTAACTGAGACATAATTTGTTGTTCTCACAGTTGGAAGACACTAGATTTATTACGTGGATTTCCTTATATTTTATTCTAAAGTACAACATCCACTACAATTTTGCACAACTTTATACTGTACATAGTATAAAGCAATCGTATTTTCTTTTTAATATTTTACATTTTTCACGAAACACTAACCCGAAACATTCGACTGCTTTAGGCAGCTTCGCGAAATGCACTAAATTCTTCTGCTAATGTTGGGTAGATGGGAGGAAGAATTTTTGGAGACAAAAACTATTAGAGACCCCAATTTATTAGAGTGAAAAATTAAAATGTAATATCTCTTTAATGGACGGTTGAGAGAGCAGAGAAGAATTAAAAGATATTGCGGAAAGAGGAAGTGACCAAAGGAGAAGAACCTGTGATGCCAACATAGCTAGATTTAACACTTTTCGACCTTGCAAAACTCGAAAAAAAAGTTATTGGTTTTTTTTTTGGAGAAACGCCTAATGGGAACACGTTTGGAGTTTTTATTTATTCGTTTAGCCCGTTTTGTATATAAACCCGATTTTGCTAAAGAATGTTAAGTTTGGTTTTGTATTTTGGACATTCTCGCTACAAGTTTTGTTTCTAAGGGCTTTGAACAACTGTTAATTTATATTTATAGTACCTTACTGTGAACGAAGAGTAACGTACATATTTTCAAAAATATATTCCTATTCATTGACCACACATGGTAAGGTCGCTTCTATTATGGTGTTGGTTATTACGCTTATGCATATAAATTCTTAGGTGGAAGTAAGTATGCCAAATTATGGAAAGCCCAAGAGCTTTTAAGAAGTGGTTAAACCACCCAATGATGAGTCCAAAGTAATATGTATTTATTAAAAATGTTTGGTTGCTGTAAAACAGTTCGATGTAACAAGCCTTTCTACAACACACAACGTGTTAAAGAAATTGAGCCTTTCGACGGCATTCCGTTGGTACAATCCCGTAGATGCGACAGAAAGACAAAAATGGATTTTCCAAAAGGGAATGTTAAAATGTAATAACACAACAATTTGAAAGACCTATCAACAGGATTATTTGGGGAAGCAGTAGTGGCGCGAATCCGAGAGGTTCAACTTTCGATGACTGGCGCATAGAGCAGGCTGTATTTGAGCGATGGCGCGGCCTTTTTTTATTTTGAGGGCACTAGTTTATTGGCATGGACCTGCGACTTAAGGAAACCCCACAAGGAAAGTCTAACTGTGTCAATTCACACGGTGTTTGTGGTCAGTGCACGTCGCGTCCGCGTGAGATAACGCTACTTTGGCTCGTTCAGAATGCCCATTGTGGCATCAGCTTTGTAGCCCGTAGCGACGTCCTGTTGGAATTATGTATCGTGATCGGTAGCGCTCTCCATTGATGGTGATAGCAATGCCATCATCGTTTTCGAAAAAGTACGGACCGATGATGCCACCGGCCCATAAATCAGGCCAAACAATGGATTTCTGTGCATGGCAAACTTGGTGGGAATCGTGTGGATTGGTATCGTCCTAAAACACGTAAGTAATGCTCCCCGTAATGTACCCGTTGATCCAAAAATGGGTGTAGGCGCAAAACGGGCGCAATGCGTGCATCGTTGCCTTTAGAGAACACCCATTTTGACAATAAAGGCCCATTCCATGATTTGATATACCAAAGGGGTAAAATTTCAAACTAACAAATTGATAAAACTAATGTCTCATTATAGTGTAAAATAATTTAATTTTTCAAATTTGCTAATGATTTGGACCAAAAAAATTAATTAATACTCTAAAATTGACTATTTTATTACACTATTTGTTTCACGAATTCTAATATGATTTTAACAGTCACCATTTTTTTTTGACTTTAAGATGATAAATATATTAAAATGATTAAAACTGGAGAAAAACAATAATATTATGGAATGTTTCAAAGGTAAACCACATGGTCTACAATTAATAAAAAATTTATTACATATGTTTACTGGTGGGAAAAGAAAAAAACTTTTTGATAGTCACACACGGCACATTCACTTTAAAAAGTTAATATAAAACAATAATGTGTGTGAGTATTAACTAAAAAACATAGTTTATAAATTAGTGTGCATCAAGATGGCTAAATCTATCAAGACTTTTAATTTTGTTACATATTTTACACTTTAAAATTAAATTTTAAAATGTCACACACGTCACATTGTGACTGGGTACTTACTTTAAAGTTATTGCTTTCACATTTTTTAAAGTTTTGTCTGGCAAATGACAATCTGGCAACACTAACTTGTTGTTGACACTAGAAATTCTAATTTTACCTGAGCACATGTTTCAATTATTCTCCAGCTACATACAAATTAAAGATTTTGATTAGTTCTTTTAAAAGTTTTATTCTTTTAAAGAAATTGGATTAATTTTGAGAGTTTTAAAATCATGGATGAAAAGAAACCAATGTCAGCAGCAGAAATCCAGAGCTAAAAAGGAAGCAAGTGATCCTGAATACCAGACAAAAGAAAATAAAAGAATTGAAGCAATCAGAAAAAATAGGTGTGAATGCACAAGAAAAAAAAAAGCATATAAGCTTAATGCAGCATTGCGTAAGAGGAAAAGTAGAGCTAAAAAGAATGAAGATGATGTTGTAAACAATGATGATTCTATTATTAGCATTTCTAAATCTGCTTATAGTAAACCTCAACCTCAATGTTGTGTATACTATGCCTGAAATGAATGATGAGATTACTGTATATGATAGTGGTGGAAAAGTTAAGCTGAGGAAGTATTACTTAACGATGTGTCTGAGAGAAGCCTACAGTTTATTTAAAATGGAGAATGATAACCTGGAAGTCGGATTTTCGAAGTTCTACTTCCTAAGACCGCCAACCGTTTTGCTTTAGCATGAACACCTGCAGATCAATGCAAGTGCAAGATACATGAAAACTTGCAATGCATGGTGGCAAAAAATTCACTTTGTTGGCAAGGCCAGTGCAATTAGTGCAAAGATGGCAGAAAGTTTCCAGAACAAGTTATATTTGGCAGGGAAAAACCTGTACAGTGGTATAATTGGGAAACACAGTTATGTGAAGAGAGAAGAGTTCTAAAGAAAGTACTGGAAGAGGGCTGTGTAGAACAGCTAATTGATTTAGTATTGGAAGATTTTGGCAAAATGCGAGGCCATACAAATATTAAGAGAATTCAAGCAAGTGAATTTCAAGCTGACCAAGAAGATAAACGAAACGAGTCTTGCAGATAGATTTTGCCATGTCATATTCAGCAGAATGTCAGCATGAAGTACAATCCGCATTGTGGAGCAGAGCAAGAGTTACACTGTTCACAGCAGCAGTCATATATGATAGTAAATGTCAAACATACTTAATATGTTCAGATGCACCTAGTAAGGACAAAGATACCATATTATGCTTCTTGATCCACTTGTATGAAAAGTTAGAGAAAATAAAAGATTCAATTCAACCGGAAGTGGATGTTATATGGAGTGATGGGCCATCAAGCGAATTTAAGAATCGCTTTATGGTACCGTCGGTGGTGCAATGGGTAGTGTGCGCGCCTCTTGTACAGGAGATCCTGGGTTCGATCCCTGCTCCAACCACCTTAAAAATTTCTTTCGACGACGGTCACCTCGCTTAGTGACGGCGACACTATCGAGTATATAGCCATGAAAAAGCTTCTCAAAATACCGTTCGGAATCGGTGTAAAACTGTAGGTCCCAATCAGTGAGTGAAAACTGGAAAGCGCACAGCTCAGTGATTGTGAGAAGTTCTCCCCGGTCCCTTCATGGGATGTAATGGTAAACCATTTATTTTTTTATATTTATGGTAAAATTACTAAAAGTGGTCTCTGCTAAATACTCTAGACCTTTCCATTGGAAGTATTTTGCCACTTCACATGGAAAAGGAATAGTGGATGGAATTGGTGGCTCTGCTAAATCTCTAGATCGGCAGCGGGTTATGAGTTGCTGTGATAAAGCAATTTTAGTTCAGAGTGCACAAGATTTTGCCAACGTAGCTGCGGAACTAATGCCAAAGACTCAGGTATTTTATATATCGCAAGCAGAAATTACTGAAAAGTCAATTTCCTCTGAAGGAAATATTAAACTTCCGAAGTCAGCACGAAGTAATAACTGAGAAAAAGCAGAAGAAATTGAAGTCTCTTGTATGATTAGATCTGGAAAGAAACTTTGAGAAACTATAAATTATAATATTCTTATTTAAAAATATGTATTTAAACCTTCTTTTACCTATTTTACTCAATTAATTTGTAAGTAGCTATTACCCATTTAAATTAAAATAAATATTATATATCAATATAAATCACAGAAAAAATTTAATTTGTAGATCAACCTGAAAATGTTCCTTACAAAATAGTCACACACGTCACATGACTTTAAAGTCGTTTTCTATTTAAAGCAACAACTAAAATTAAATGCTTTTCACACTAAAATTTCCTGTCACTCATGCATAACAAAACCATATTAACAAGCTTTTCCGATCAATTTTAGGAGAGTGTATTTTTATTGTAAAACATTGTAAAGTGACTCCAAATGTCACACACGTCACTATGGAATGGGCCTAAAGTTCTTTCATTCGCATTTGTTCCTTGAAGACGAAACTTGCAATGGGGATTTGCCTCTATTGTCTGTAAAATAATTAGCAGGAAAATTAACAAGAGATAAAACAAAATAACCCTCGTGAACTGTCAAAATCTAACTGTCTCTACACGCTGAAAAATAACGGCCCCAGCAACATATTGAAGGAACCATGTACATGTTTGCAAGCATTTCTTGCTATTTCGTTCTTCATTGTGACAGACATCAGTGTTTTCAGCAGTTTTCAACAAACAAAGCCACATTTGGGTCACCAATACATATATTGTAACCTAATAATCATTGTGTCCCAAACATGTTATATTGAATAGCAAACACAATGTGCTTGGACATAATTATACTATATTCGCGACAAGCTACAAACACGTTATATTTGCATCCAAACAACAAAACAAATACAATTTTTTCAGCGTGTATTGGAAAACCACTTACTTACTCATTTAGCGCATTTTAGTACTTTTGGAATCTTCCTAGTAGTTTTCGTTATTTGGCGCATTTTAGCACTTTTTGGGGACTTCGGCAGCGCGATTCGTTCGTGTAGAGTTGGCAAAAATATATCACAAAATAAAAAAAATTGAATTGAAAAAAAAGACATTAGCGGCATTCATGCAAACGTGAAAGCCGAGAACTTTTGCTCAGCGCAAGTTTCCCTCGCACCGTTGCATGAGGCACCAAGTAAAGTTGCTCAGCGTAGTTGTGCTCAAAACTATATCAGCTGACCAAGATGGATACATAAGGTGGTAGCAGTAGCAATTGCATGTATTATGTATGTGTACTTTTTCTACTGTTCTAGTGCTATCACCATATTTATCCATCCTAGTCAGATGACAACGAAATGTCAAAAGTTTACACGTTTCTCCATCCAAAGTTTGCGCAGCAAATCTGACTTGAAGACTTTCCACTTTTGTGCAAGTCGCTTTGTATGGGAAATTTCTTTGTTTTGACGTTTGCCGCGTAAGTTTGCGAGGATTACGCGTTTACGAGGCTCTTTCGAGTTTGCATGAGGACCACTATTGAAAAAAAAAATCCACACATAAGACAAAGTTGCAAAAAGGAAACCAAGAAAAAAGATCATTATTTTAGAGAAAAAAAATACAACAAATCTATAGGATTGACAGAACATTTTTAAATGATAGGCAAAATGATTTGAACTACATACATACATATATGTATATGTAAGTATCTACCGTAGATTACGATGGCAGTTATCATTGGCGGAAAATGTGATACGATATATCTACATTAGGGCGGATTACTTTTTTTTGATGAAGCGTTTAGAAAAAACGTAATCTATAGGTGATTTTGAGAAATTTTGCTCAAGAGACCATAGCTCTAAGTCGGATTTGGAGCCCCCCAAAATTTCAAAATAGATATTTTTCCATATATATGTACATAGAATAATTTAATTAAATTCGTCATAAAATCGGATAGAATTATAGTAGATTTCTCAATGTGGGCTTGTTTGAAAGGTATTTTTTATCACCTTTCTGGATATCTGTATTGATACCAATATTTTTTTTTATTTTCAGTAGAGATATGAAATATATTGTTGAAAAATAGCTTAAAATGAACTTTTAACTAATAAATTCTGAATTTTTTTCAATTTTTGCAGATTATGACAGTTCAGATAATTTCCAACAACTTTTATTACGATAAATTGGTTGTTTTCGATCTCCTTTTTGTAGGAAAATCGATCTGAAAAAATCAACATTTTGAAGGTTTCAACAAAAAAACACTATTAACACTAATATCTATTTTGAAAATTTGGAATCCCACTTAGAGCTATTGTCTCTTAAGCAAAATTTCTCAGAATCACCTATAGATTACGTTGTTGCTATTCGCTTCATACAATTTGACTCGCCCTAATCTACATACAAGGAATATTGAAATGTGTAATTATTCGAAGTTAAATAAAATTTAAGTTAATACAAAAAATAAATAAAATTCACAATTTAAACTGCCACAGAACTATTTTTTGTACACTCGACCGCATAAATCTGCGTACAAAGATACAAAAATATATCGCCATTAAATTGTGATGTGAAAATAATGGCCCTGAAGGAAACCTGCGATTAAGTGTCTCCAAGTCAACACTTTCGTCTACTATTTTGGGCGACTATGTGGTGACTTTGTCAAGCAAGTGTCTACACTTTTTTGGACTCTGATGGGTAGAGAAATTGTTGACAGCTTCTTTTTGATTTTTTATTGTTTCGTTTTGGTTTGTTGAAAATACACGTGGCTGCGCGAATATCAAAGGTTTTTATTAAAAAAAAAGTAGATAAAAGTGAAATAAGAAGGTGAAATTAACATAAAATTGTAAAAAAAAAACTATAATAAGCAAAAGACATTATAAAAGACTTGCAAAAAAAAACAAGCAAGTTTGTTTAAAAATAGAAATAGTGAAGAAGATGCAACAGTTTTTGATGACAATTGCGAGATTACACATTTTGCTCAGCCACTTCACGATTTTTCGGAGCCTATTGCAAATTGTAATGGGTCTTTTGAAGATAAGAAACGTGTACCTGTACCTAGACTAAAATGATCAAAGGTTTAGCCAGCCTTGAAGAAAATGAGCACCAGAAAAAGACCGCAACATACAACTTGTGCATTTTTAATTGTTGTTCTTTTTTTTATACTATCAAATTTTTTTTTGTTAAAAAAATTCTTAATAACGTCGAAATAAATGCCCTTGTTTGAATTTTTACCCCTCCCAATATTAGTACCTTGAAAATCTAGTCAACAGTTCCGAAAGTGTTGACAGGAATTACTTAAATGTACTACTGAATGCCTGCTTCCAGTGTCTCCAAGTGATTCCATAAGAACCACATAATCAATAGTTCTAAAATGAATAGTGCCTTCTGAATGACGAGCACATATTAAATGTCTATAGCAGAGAGAAAAAAATTACAAAAGTGTAGACTAAAATAAGGAGAATTTAGGCGATATGCAATAACCCCCAAATGAAACAAACTCCAATGAAATAACTGATTGTGGTTTTTTCGACTTTTCCGTGGGTAAGCTGTCATCTTTGAGTTTGTTTCTCTTCGTTTGTTAATAAAATTCTAAGAATTTCCATCAAAATGCAATTCACAGCATAGACTTTGAATCAAGTAAGACAAGATTATTAAATTTTTCACAGTTTGTGTATTTGTAACCACGGAATTTCTAATGCAACTACCTAATATGTAATTCTGCCATGATCCGAACTAAGGTTCAAATGAAACAATTTAAAGGCTCTTTCTAAGAGGAACCGCATCATGGACACACAGTATACAATAAACAACACTAGTGATTTTATTGGGGGGAAAAATAATTCGGTTGTAATTTGATATTCAACGGGAACAATTTAATAATCAGCCGGAAGAATAGCAGTCTAATATTAAAATTTTATATAAACATCAGTAATATAAACACTTTTGTAAAATATTTATTTTTGAAAGTAGATTTTAAGTTAATATGATTTTAGCACCCTTTTGTAATTTTGCACTTTTTTAGTCATTTAGGACATTTTTTTTTTTGATTTCTTTGGCAACACTGTTTTAAAGTCATTGGCCTACAGAAATGTTGATAATCTCTCTACGTCTCATTTATCGAATGCAATTAATATTTAATAATAATCTTCTTGGACGCGTGAGAGAAGAGATACACAGAACTTAGGGAGAGAGTGCAAAATACATCAGTGCCAGATCACATAACAAGTGACCAGAAGAATACAATTCGAAAATACGGCGAAAGGTAAAAAAAGGAGATTAGAAAAAAGGAAACAATTTGCTTAAGAAAACCATTAGAGAAAAAAGCTAAAAATCTATAAGATTGAAAGTTGAACCAACAACAAGTGGTGAAATTCATCGATTGTCATCTGCCAAAATTAAGGCTACAATAGCATATTTAATTGTGGTTTACGTAAAACGTGATGGAGCAAGGTTAGGTTATACCGTAAAAGCAAAATTATTCTACATTTGTATGTATGTATGTATGTACATATGTATATGACAAACAACTAAAGACTTAAATATTCGTTGTTCTTCTTAATAGGTTTCATTCACACAAAAAAAAACTCTTACCTTTCTTTCAACTGTGTAAAAGTTCTTGAAAACACTATTCTTACTATTTTTAGGAAATTTAATCAATTTGCGATATAGTAATTAGTTCTCAATTAGTTGCGTTTTGTGCCTGACTTCTGAATGGTTTTCTACAACAACCACTTTTACGCTCTTTAAAGAAACACAATATTTTTGGAAAACTCTTCATAATGAATTTTTTACTTGTAAATTTTTACGAAACATTAAACCAACACGCACGACGACTGCTTTACGCAGCTTCGCGAAATACACTATATTCTTCCGACAATATTCGGTATGTAAATAGGAGAATTTTTGGAGACAAACGATTATGGAAGAGCAGCTTAATGAGAACATGAACAGTTAGAATTAAGAGAGATAGACTAATGGAGAAGAACGACCAACAAGTGGTTAGGTACAAATAGCAAACACATAAGACAAAGTTGCAAAAAGGAAACAAAAAAGACTAATTTTAGAGAAAACACAACAAATCTGTACCATTGACAACAAATGATCGGCGGATTGATACGAAATACATACATACATACATATGTATGTATCGACAAGGAAATTGACGATGCCACCTGCAGTTGTCATTGAAGTAAAACATGATAGGATATACGAGGAAGCTCGAAATGCGTAATTATTTGAAGTTAATTAACGTTTGAGTTGTCTAATTCTCTTTGTTTTCAAAAATGACTTGAGAACCAATTCACAAAAACGACTTACCTTCGAATTCTGTTGTCTAAAGATTCGTTACCAATTTATTTTTAACATTTTAAGAAATGTTAACTGAGACATAATTTGTTGTTCTAACAGTTGGAAGACACTGGATTTTTTACGTTGATTTCCTTATATTTTATTCTCAAGTACAACATCCACTACAATTTTGCACAACTTTATACTGTACATATAAAGAAATCGTATTTTCTTTTTAATAATTTACATTTTTCACGAAACACAAACCCGAAACATTCGACTGCTTTAAGCAGCTTCGCGAAATGCACTAAATTCTTCTGCTAATGTTGGGTAGATGGAAGGAAGAATTTTTGGAGACAAAAACTATTAGAGACCCCAATTTATTAGAGTGAACAATTAAAATGTAATATCTCTGTAATAAACGGTTGAGAGAGCAGATAAGAATTAAAAGATATTGCGGAAAGAGAAAGTGACCAAAGGAGAAGAACCTGTGATGCCAACATAGCTAGATTTAACACTTTTCGACTTAATTTTAACTATCTTAGATTTAACACTATTTAACACTATTATTGTACCATGCTTTTCGACCTTGCAAAACTCGAAAAAAAAGTTATTGGTTTTTTTTTTTGGAGAAACGCCTAATGGGAACACGTTTGGAGTTTTTATTTATTCGTTTAGCCCGTTTTGTATATAAACCCGATTTTGCTAAAGAATGTTAAGCTTGTTTTTGTATGTTCGACATTCTCGCTATAATATGAAAGTTTTGTTTCTAAGGGCTTTGAACAACTGTTAATTTATATTTATAGTACCTTACTGTGAACGAAGGGTAACGTACATATTTTCAAAAATATATTCCTATTCATTGACCACACGTGGTAAGATCGCTTCTATTATGGTGTTGGTTATTACGCTTATGCATATAAATTCTTAGGTGGAAGTAAGTATGCCAAATTATGGAAAGCCCAAGAGCTTTTAAGAAGTGTTTAAACCACCCAATGATTAGTCCAAAGTAATATGTGCATACATATTTATTAAAAATGTATGGTTGCTGTAAAACAGTTCGATGTAACAAGCCTTTCTACAACACACAACGTGTTAAAGAAATAGAGCCTTTCGACGGCATTCCGTTGGTACAATCCCGTAGATGCGACAGAAAGACAAAAATGGATTTTCCAAAAGGGAATGTTAAAATGTAATAACACAACAATTTGAAAGACCTATCAACAGGATTATGTGGGGAAGCAGTAGTGGCGCGAATCCGAGAGGTTCAACTTTCGATTAGAGTTGAGAATTTTAGTTCATTCGAGTGAGCGCTCTTTTTAGTCCAGCTCAACAGAATGAACTAGTTCATTCATTTAGTTCATTGTATCATTTCATAACTTGTAGTTTTAGTTCAATCGGAGCGAACAATCGTGGAAATTTTCTGATTTTTGCAGAATTTTAAAGTGTTTTGGCTACTGTCATATTTGTTTGTAGCAAATCGCCCTGTAAAAGATCTACTTAACGATTGGGTTATTCCGTTTCTGAAATATTTTGGAATAAAAGTGGCGATTAGCGCTGTAGTTATTGTGTATAAGCCGGCAATATGTCCATTCCACAAAGATTGCAACATTAGGCACCCTTGTGGAAATTGAGTGAGACAAAGGGAGCATGAACTAGAAAATGGCGGAGAAACTGCACAATTGAAATACAAAAAACTACTGAAACAATTGAACTACTGAAACAAAAGAGCCGAAGAGTGTGAACTAGTTCATCTAGTTCACAAGAGTGAATCGTTCAATTGCACTAGTTCGTTCGTGAACTACACAACTCTACTTTCGATGACTGGCGCATATATCAGGCTGTATTTGGGCGATGGCGCGGGCTATTTTAATTTTGAGGGCACTAGTTTATCGGCATGGACCTGCGACTTAAGGAATCCCCACAAGTAAAGTCTAACTGTGTCAATTCACACGGTGTTTGTGGTCAGTGCACGTCGCCTCCGCGTGAGATAACGCTACTTTGGCTTGTTCAGAATGCCCATTGTGGCATCAGCTTTGTAGCCCGTAGCGACGTCCTGTTGGAATTATGTATCGTGATCGGTAGCGCTCTCCATTGATGGTGATAGCAATGCCATCATCGTTTTCGAAAAAGTACGGACCGATGATGCCACCGGCCCATAAATCAGGCCAAACAATGGATTTCTGTGCATGGCAAACTTGGTGGGAATCGTGTGGATTGGTATCGTCCTAAAACACGTAAGTAATGCTCCCCGTAATGTACCCGTTGATCCAAAAATGGGTGTAGGCGCAAAACGGGCGCAATGCGCGCATCGTTGCCTTTAGAGAACACCCATTTTGACAATAAAGTTCTTTCATTCGCATTTGTTCCTCGAAGACGAAACTTGCAATGGGGATTTGCCTCTATTGTCTGTAAAATAATTAGCAGGAAAATTAACAAGAGATAAAACAAAATAACCCTCGTGAACTGTCAAAATCTAACTGTCTCTACACGCTGAAAAATAACGGCCCCAGCAACATATTGAAGGAACCATGTACATGTTTGCAAGCATTTCTTGCTATTTCGTTCTTCATTGTGACAGACATCAGTGTTTTCAGCAGTTTTCAACAAACAAAGCCACATTTGGGTCACCAATACATATATTGTAACCTAATAATCATTGTGTCCCAAACATGTTATATTGAATAGCAAACACAATGTGCTTGGACATAATTATACTATATTCGCGACAAGCTACAAACACGTTATATTTGCATCCAAACAACAAAACAAATACAATTTTTTCAGCGTGTATTGGAAAACCACTTACTTACTTACTCATTTAGCGCATTTTAGTACTTTTGGAATCTTCCTAGTAGTTTTCGTTATTTGGCGCATTTTAGCACTTTTTGGGGACTTCGGCAGCGCGATTCGTTCGTGTAGAGTTGGCAGTCATCAAAAAAATATATCACAAAATAAAAAAAATTTAATTGAAAAAAAAAAAACATTAGCGGCATTCATGCAAACGTGAAAGCCGAGAACTTTTGCTCAGCGCAAGTTTCCCTCGCACCGTTGCATGAGGCACCAAGTAAAGTTGCTCAGCGTAGTTGTGCTCAAAACTATATCAGCTGACCAAGATGGATACATAAGGTGGTAGCAGTAGCAATTGCATGTATTATGTATGTGTAATTTTTCTACTTTTCTAGTGCTATCACCTTATTTATCCATCCTAGTCAGATGACAACGAAATGTCAAAAGTTTACACGTTTCTCCATCCAAAGTTTGCGCAGCAAATCTGACTTGAAGACTTTCCACTTTTGTGCAAGTCGCTTTGTATGGGAAATTTCTTTGTTTTGACGTTTGCCGCGTACGTTTGCGAGGATTACGCGTTTACGAGGCTCTTTCGAGTTTGCATGAGGACCACTATTGAAAAAAAACAAATCCACACATAAGACAAAGTTGCAAAAAGGAAACCAAGAAAAAAGAGCATTATTTTAGAGAAAAAAAATACAACAAATCTATAGGATTGACAGAACATTTTTAAATGATAGGCAAAAAGATTTGAACTACATACATATATGTATATGTAAGTATCTACCGTAGATTACGATGGCAGTTATCATTGGCGGAAAATGTGATACGATATATCTACATTAGGGCGGATTACTTTTTTTTTGATGAAGCGTATAGAAAAAACGTAATCTATAGGTGATTTTGAGAAATTTTGCTCAAGAGACCATAGCTCTAAGTCGGATTTGGAGCCCCCCAAAATTTCAAAATAGATATTTTTCCATATATATGTACATAGAATAATTTAATTAAATTCGTCATAAAATCGGATAGAATTATAGTAGATTTCTCAATGTGGGCTTGTTTGAAAGGTATTTTTTATCACCTTTCTGGATATCTGTATTGATACCAATATTTCTATTTTATTTTCAGTAGAGATATTATGAAATATATTGTTGAAAAATAGCTTAAAATGAACTTTTAACTAATAAATTCTGAATTTTCTTCAATTTTTGCAGATTATGAAAGTTCAGATAATTTCCAACAACTTTTATTACGATAAATTTTTTGTTTTCGATCTCCTTTTTGTAGGAAAATCGATCTGAAAAAATCAACATTTTGAAGGTTTCAACAAAAAAACACTATTAACACTAATATCTAGTTTGAAAATTTGGAATCCCACTTAGAGCTATTGTCTCTTAAGCAAAATTTCTCAGAATCACCTATAGATTACGTTGTTGCTATTCGCTTCATACAATTTGACTCGCCCTAATCTACATACAAGGAATATTGAAATGTGTAATTATTCGAAGTTAAATAAAATTTAAGTTAATACAAAAAATAAATAAAATTCACAATTTAAACTGCCACAGAACTATTTTTTGTACACTCGACCGCATAAATCTGCGTACAAGGATACAAAAATATATCGCCATTAAATTGTGATGTGAAAATAATGGCCCTGAAGGAAACCTGCGATTAAGTGTCTCCAAGTCAACACTTTCGTCTACTATTTTGGGCGACTATGTGGTGACTTTGTCAAGCAAGTGTCTACACTTTTTTGGACTCTGATGGGTAGAGAAATTGTTGACAGCTTCTTTTTGATTTTTTATTGTTTCGTTTTGGTTTGTTGAAAATACACGTGGCTGCGCGAATATCAAAGGTTTTTATTAAAAAAAAAGTAGATAAAAGTGAAATAAGAAGGTGAAATTAACATAAAATTGTAAAAAAAAAACTATAATAAGCAAAAGACATTATAAAAGACTTGCAAAAAAAAACAAGCAAGTTTGTATAAAAATAGAAATAGTGAAGAAGATGCAACAGTTTTTGATGACAATTGCGAGATTACACATTTTGCTCAGCCACTTCACGATTTTTCGGAGCCTATTGCAAATTGTAATGGGTCTTTTGAAGATAAGAAACGTGTACCTGTACCTAGACTAAAATGATCAAAGGTTTAGCCAGCCTTGAAGAAAATGAGCACCAGAAAAAGACCGCAACATACAACTTGTGCATTTTTAATTGTTGTTCTTTTTTTTATACTATCAAATTTTTTTTTGTTAAAAAAATTCTTAATAACGTCGAAATAAATGCCCTTGTTTGAATTTTTACCCCTCCCAATATAAGTACCTTGAAAATCTAGTCAACAGTTCCGAAAGTGTTGACAGGAATTACTTAAATGTACTACTGAATGCCTGCTTCCAGTGTCTCCAAGTGATTCCATAAGAACCACATAATCAATAGTTCTAAAATGAATAGTGCCTTCTGAATGACGAGCACATATTAAATGTCTATAGCAGAGAGAAAAAAATTACAAAAGTGTAGACTAAAATAAGGAGAATTTAGGCGATATGCAATAACCCCCAAATGAAACAAACTCCAATGAAATAACTGATTGTGGTTTTTTCGACTTTTCCGTGGGTAAGCTGTCATCTTTGAGTTTGTTTCTCTTCGTTTGTTAATAAAATTCTAAGAATTTCCATCAAAATGCAATTCACAGCATAGACTTTGAATCAAGTAAGACAAGATTATTAAATTTTTCACAGTTTGTGTATTTGTAACCACGGAATTTCTAATGCAACTACCTAATATGTAATTCTGCCATGATCCGAACTAAGGTTCAAATGAAACAATTTAAAGGCTCTTTCTAAGAGGAACCGCATCATGGACACACAGTATACAATAAACAACACTAGTGATTTTATTGGGGGGAAAAATAATTCGGTTGTAATTTGATATTCAACGGGAACAATTTAATAATCAGCCGGAAGAATAGCAGTCTAATATTAAAATTTTATATAAACATCAGTAATATAAACACTTTTGTAAAATATTTATTTTTGAAAGTAGATTTTAAGTTAATATGATTTTAGCACCCTTTTGTAATTTTGCACTTTTTTAGTCATTTAGGACATTTTTTTTTTTGATTTCTTTGGCAACACTGTTTTAAAGTCATTGGCCTACAGAAATGTTGATAATCTCTCTACGTCTCATTTATCGAATGCAATTAATATTTAATAATAATCTTCTTGGACGCGTGAGAGAAGAGATACACAGAACTTAGGGAGAGAGTGCAAAATACATCAGTGCCAGATCACATAACAAGTGACCAGAAGAATACAATTCGAAAATACGGCGAAAGGTAAAAAAAGGAGATTAGAAAAAAGGAAACAATTTGCTTAAGAAAACCATTAGAGAAAAAAGCTAAAAATCTATAAGATTGAAAGTTGAACCAACAACAAGTGGTGAAATTCATCGATTGTCATCTGCCAAAATTAAGGCTACAATAGCATATTTAATTGTGGTTTACGTAAAACGTGATGGAGCAAGGTTAGGTTATACCGTAAAAGCAAAATTATTCTACATTTGTATGTATGTATGTATGTACATATGTATATGACAAACAACTAAAGACTTAAATATTCGTTGTTCTTCTTAATAGGTTTCATTCACACAAAAAAAAACTCTTACCTTTCTTTCAACTGTGTAAAAGTTCTTGAAAACACTATTCTTACTATTTTTAGGAAATTTAATCAATTTGCGATATAGTAATTAGTTCTCAATTAGTTGCGTTTTGTGCCTGACTTCTGAATGGTTTTCTACAACAACCACTTTTACACTCTTTAAAGAAACACAATATTTTTGGAAAACTCTTCATAATGAATTTTTTACTTGTAAATTTTTACGAAACATTAAACCAACACGCACGACGACTGCTTTACGCAGCTTCGCGAAATACACTATATTCTTCCGACAATATTCGGTATGTAAATAGGAGAATTTTTGGAGACAAACGATTATGGAAGAGCAGCTTAATGAGAACATGAACAGTTAGAATTAAGAGAGATAGACTAATGGAGAAGAACGACCAACAAGTGGTTAGGTACAAATAGCAAACACATAAGACAAAGTTGCAAAAAGGAAACAAAAAAGACTAATTTTAGAGAAAACACAACAAATCTGTACCATTGACAACAAATGATCGGCGGATTGATACGAAATACATACATACATACATATGTATGTATCGACAAGGAAATTGACGATGCCACCTGCAGTTGTCATTGAAGTAAAACATGATAGGATATACGAGGAAGCTCGAAATGCGTAATTATTTGAAGTTAATTAACGTTTGAGTTGTCTAATTCTCTTTGTTTTCAAAAATGACTTGAGAACCAATTCACAAAAACGACTTACCTTCGAATTCTGTTGTCTAAAGATTCGTTACCAATTTATTTTTAACATTTTAAGAAATGTTAACTGAGACATAATTTGTTGTTCTAACAGTTGGAAGACACTGGATTTTTTACGTTGATTTCCTTATATTTTATTCTCAAGTACAACATCCACTACAATTTTGCACAACTTTATACTGTACATATAAAGAAATCGTATTTTCTTTTTAATAATTTACATTTTTCACGAAACACAAACCCGAAACATTCGACTGCTTTAAGCAGCTTCGCGAAATGCACTAAATTCTTCTGCTAATGTTGGGTAGATGGAAGGAAGAATTTTTGGAGACAAAAACTATTAGAGACCCCAATTTATTAGAGTGAACAATTAAAATGTAATATCTCTGTAATAGACGGTTGAGAGAGCAGATAAGAATTAAAAGATATTGCGGAAAGAGAAAGTGACCAAAGGAGAAGAACCTGTGATGCCAACATAGCTAGATTTAACACTTTTCGACTTAATTTTAACTATCTTAGATTTAACACTATTTAACACTATTATTGTACCATGCTTTTCGACCTTGCAAAACTCGAAAAAAAAGTTATTGGTTTTTTTTTTTGGAGAAACGCCTAATGGGAACACGTTTGGAGTTTTTATTTATTCGTTTAGCCCGTTTTGTATATAAACCCGATTTTGCTAAAGAATGTTAAGCTTGTTTTTGTATGTTCGACATTCTCGCTATAATATGAAAGTTTTGTTTCTAAGGGCTTTGAACAACTGTTAATTTATATTTATAGTACCTTACTGTGAACGAAGGGTAACGTACATATTTTCAAAAATATATTCCTATTCATTGACCACACGTGGTAAGATCGCTTCTATTATGGTGTTGGTTATTACGCTTATGCATATAAATTCTTAGGTGGAAGTAAGTATGCCAAATTATGGAAAGCCCAAGAGCTTTTAAGAAGTGTTTAAACCACCCAATGATTAGTCCAAAGTAATATGTGCATACATATTTATTAAAAATGTATGGTTGCTGTAAAACAGTTCGATGTAACAAGCCTTTCTACAACACACAACGTGTTAAAGAAATAGAGCCTTTCGACGGCATTCCGTTGGTACAATCCCGTAGATGCGACAGAAAGACAAAAATGGATTTTCCAAAAGGGAATGTTAAAATGTAATAACACAACAATTTGAAAGACCTATCAACAGGATTATGTGGGGAAGCAGTAGTGGCGCGAATCCGAGAGGTTCAACTTTCGATTAGAGTTGAGAATTTTAGTTCATTCGAGTGAGCGCTCTTTTTAGTCCAGCTCAACAGAATGAACTAGTTCATTCATTTAGTTCATTGTATCATTTCATAACTTGTAGTTTTAGTTCAATCGGAGCGAACAATCGTGGAAATTTTCTGATTTTTGCAGAATTTTAAAGTGTTTTGGCTACTGTCATATTTGTTTGTAGCAAATCGCCCTGTAAAAGATCTACTTAACGATTGGGTTATTCCGTTTCTGAAATATTTTGGAATAAAAGTGGCGATTAGCGCTGTAGTTATTGTGTATAAGCCGGCAATATGTCCATTCCACAAAGATTGCAACATTAGGCACCCTTGTGGAAATTGAGTGAGACAAAGGGAGCATGAACTAGAAAATGGCGGAGAAACTGCACAATTGAAATACAAAAAACTACTGAAACAATTGAACTACTGAAACAAAAGAGCCGAAGAGTGTGAACTAGTTCATCTAGTTCACAAGAGTGAATCGTTCAATTGCACTAGTTCGTTCGTGAACTACACAACTCTACTTTCGATGACTGGCGCATATATCAGGCTGTATTTGGGCGATGGCGCGGGCTATTTTAATTTTGAGGGCACTAGTTTATCGGCATGGACCTGCGACTTAAGGAATCCCCACAAGTAAAGTCTAACTGTGTCAATTCACACGGTGTTTGTGGTCAGTGCACGTCGCCTCCGCGTGAGATAACGCTACTTTGGCTTGTTCAGAATGCCCATTGTGGCATCAGCTTTGTAGCCCGTAGCGACGTCCTGTTGGAATTATGTATCGTGATCGGTAGCGCTCTCCATTGATGGTGATAGCAATGCCATCATCGTTTTCGAAAAAGTACGGACCGATGATGCCACCGGCCCATAAATCAGGCCAAACAATGGATTTCTGTGCATGGCAAACTTGGTGGGAATCGTGTGGATTGGTATCGTCCTAAAACACGTAAGTAATGCTCCCCGTAATGTACCCGTTGATCCAAAAATGGGTGTAGGCGCAAAACGGGCGCAATGCGCGCATCGTTGCCTTTAGAGAACACCCATTTTGACAATAAAGTTCTTTCATTCGCATTTGTTCCTCGAAGACGAAACTTGCAATGGGGATTTGCCTCTATTGTCTGTAAAATAATTAGCAGGAAAATTAACAAGAGATAAAACAAAATAACCCTCGTGAACTGTCAAAATCTAACTGTCTCTACACGCTGAAAAATAACGGCCCCAGCAACATATTGAAGGAACCATGTACATGTTTGCAAGCATTTCTTGCTATTTCGTTCTTCATTGTGACAGACATCAGTGTTTTCAGCAGTTTTCAACAAACAAAGCCACATTTGGGTCACCAATACATATATTGTAACCTAATAATCATTGTGTCCCAAACATGTTATATTGAATAGCAAACACAATGTGCTTGGACATAATTATACTATATTCGCGACAAGCTACAAACACGTTATATTTGCATCCAAACAACAAAACAAATACAATTTTTTCAGCGTGTATTGGAAAACCACTTACTTACTTACTCATTTAGCGCATTTTAGTACTTTTGGAATCTTCCTAGTAGTTTTCGTTATTTGGCGCATTTTAGCACTTTTTGGGGACTTCGGCAGCGCGATTCGTTCGTGTAGAGTTGGCAGTCATCAAAAAAATATATCACAAAATAAAAAAAATTTAATTGAAAAAAAAAAAAACATTAGCGGCATTCATGCAAACGTGAAAGCCGAGAACTTTTGCTCAGCGCAAGTTTCCCTCGCACCGTTGCATGAGGCACCAAGTAAAGTTGCTCAGCGTAGTTGTGCTCAAAACTATATCAGCTGACCAAGATGGATACATAAGGTGGTAGCAGTAGCAATTGCATGTATTATGTATGTGTACTTTTTCTACTTTTCTAGTGCTATCACCTTATTTATCCATCCTAGTCAGATGACAACGAAATGTCAAAAGTTTACACGTTTCTCCATCCAAAGTTTGCGCAGCAAATCTGACTTGAAGACTTTCCACTTTTGTGCAAGTCGCTTTGTATGGGAAATTTCTTTGTTTTGACGTTTGCCGCGTACGTTTGCGAGGATTACGCGTTTACGAGGCTCTTTCGAGTTTGCATGAGGACCACTATTGAAAAAAAACAAATCCACACATAAGACAAAGTTGCAAAAAGGAAACCAAGAAAAAAGAGCATTATTTTAGAGAAAAAAAATACAACAAATCTATAGGATTGACAGAACATTTTTAAATGATAGGCAAAAAGATTTGAACTACATACATATATGTATATGTAAGTATCTACCGTAGATTACGATGGCAGTTATCATTGGCGGAAAATGTGATACGATATATCTACATTAGGGCGGATTACTTTTTTTTTGATGAAGCGTATAGAAAAAACGTAATCTATAGGTGATTTTGAGAAATTTTGCTCAAGAGACCATAGCTCTAAGTCGGATTTGGAGCCCCCCAAAATTTCAAAATAGATATTTTTCCATATATATGTACATAGAATAATTTAATTAAATTCGTCATAAAATCGGATAGAATTATAGTAGATTTCTCAATGTGGGCTTGTTTGAAAGGTATTTTTTATCACCTTTCTGGATATCTGTATTGATACCAATATTTCTATTTTATTTTCAGTAGAGATATTATGAAATATATTGTTGAAAAATAGCTTAAAATGAACTTTTAACTAATAAATTCTGAATTTTCTTCAATTTTTGCAGATTATGAAAGTTCAGATAATTTCCAACAACTTTTATTACGATAAATTTTTTGTTTTCGATCTCCTTTTTGTAGGAAAATCGATCTGAAAAAATCAACATTTTGAAGGTTTCAACAAAAAAACACTATTAACACTAATATCTAGTTTGAAAATTTGGAATCCCACTTAGAGCTATTGTCTCTTAAGCAAAATTTCTCAGAATCACCTATAGATTACGTTGTTGCTATTCGCTTCATACAATTTGACTCGCCCTAATCTACATACAAGGAATATTGAAATGTGTAATTATTCGAAGTTAAATAAAATTTAAGTTAATACAAAAAATAAATAAAATTCACAATTTAAACTGCCACAGAACTATTTTTTGTACACTCGACCGCATAAATCTGCGTACAAGGATACAAAAATATATCGCCATTAAATTGTGATGTGAAAATAATGGCCCTGAAGGAAACCTGCGATTAAGTGTCTCCAAGTCAACACTTTCGTCTACTATTTTGGGCGACTATGTGGTGACTTTGTCAAGCAAGTGTCTACACTTTTTTGGACTCTGATGGGTAGAGAAATTGTTGACAGCTTCTTTTTGATTTTTTATTGTTTCGTTTTGGTTTGTTGAAAATACACGTGGCTGCGCGAATATCAAAGGTTTTTATTAAAAAAAAAGTAGATAAAAGTGAAATAAGAAGGTGAAATTAACATAAAATTGTAAAAAAAAAACTATAATAAGCAAAAGACATTATAAAAGACTTGCAAAAAAAAACAAGCAAGTTTGTATAAAAATAGAAATAGTGAAGAAGATGCAACAGTTTTTGATGACAATTGCGAGATTACACATTTTGCTCAGCCACTTCACGATTTTTCGGAGCCTATTGCAAATTGTAATGGGTCTTTTGAAGATAAGAAACGTGTACCTGTACCTAGACTAAAATGATCAAAGGTTTAGCCAGCCTTGAAGAAAATGAGCACCAGAAAAAGACCGCAACATACAACTTGTGCATTTTTAATTGTTGTTCTTTTTTTTATACTATCAAATTTTTTTTTGTTAAAAAAATTCTTAATAACGTCGAAATAAATGCCCTTGTTTGAATTTTTACCCCTCCCAATATTAGTACCTTGAAAATCTAGTCAACAGTTCCGAAAGTGTTGACAGGAATTACTTAAATGTACTACTGAATGCCTGCTTCCAGTGTCTCCAAGTGATTCCATAAGAACCACATAATCAATAGTTCTAAAATGAATAGTGCCTTCTGAATGACGAGCACATATTAAATGTCTATAGCAGAGAGAAAAAAATTACAAAAGTGTAGACTAAAATAAGGAGAATTTAGGCGATATGCAATAACCCCCAAATGAAACAAACTCCAATGAAATAACTGATTGTGGTTTTTTCGACTTTTCCGTGGGTAAGCTGTCATCTTTGAGTTTGTTTCTCTTCGTTTGTTAATAAAATTCTAAGAATTTCCATCAAAATGCAATTCACAGCATAGACTTTGAATCAAGTAAGACAAGATTATTAAATTTTTCACAGTTTGTGTATTTGTAACCACGGAATTTCTAATGCAACTACCTAATATGTAATTCTGCCATGATCCGAACTAAGGTTCAAATGAAACAATTTAAAGGCTCTTTCTAAGAGGAACCGCATCATGGACACACAGTATACAATAAACAACACTAGTGATTTTATTGGGGGGAAAAATAATTCGGTTGTAATTTGATATTCAACGGGAACAATTTAATAATCAGCCGGAAGAATAGCAGTCTAATATTAAAATTTTATATAAACATCAGTAATATAAACACTTTTGTAAAATATTTATTTTTGAAAGTAGATTTTAAGTTAATATGATTTTAGCACCCTTTTGTAATTTTGCACTTTTTTAGTCATTTAGGACATTTTTTTTTTGATTTCTTTGGCAACACTGTTTTAAAGTCATTGGCCTACAGAAATGTTGATAATCTCTCTACGTCTCATTTATCGAATGCAATTAATATTTAATAATAATCTTCTTCGACGCGTGAGAGAAGAGATACACAGAACTTAGGGAGAGAGTGCAAAATACATCAGTGCCAGATCACATAACAAGTGACCAGAAGAATACAATTCGAAAATACGGCGAAAGGTAAAAAAAGGAGATTAGAAAAAAGGAAACAATTTGCTTAAGAAAACCATTAGAGAAAAAAGCTAAAAATCTATAAGATTGAAAGTTGAACCAACAACAAGTGGTGAAATTCATCGATTGTCATCTGCCAAAATTAAGGCTACAATAGCATATTTAATTGTGGTTTACGTAAAACGTGATGGAGCAAGGTTAGGTTATACCGTAAAAGCAAAATTATTCTACATTTGTATGTATGTATGTATGTACATATGTATATGACAAACAACTAAAGACTTAAATATTCGTTGTTCTTCTTAATAGGTTTCATTCACACAAAAAAAAACTCTTACCTTTCTTTCAACTGTGTAAAAGTTCTTGAAAACACTATTCTTACTATTTTTAGGAAATTTAATCAATTTGCGATATAGTAATTAGTTCTCAATTAGTTGCGTTTTGTGCCTGACTTCTGAATGGTTTTCTACAACAACCACTTTTACACTCTTTAAAGAAACACAATATTTTTGGAAAACTCTTCATAATGAATTTTTTACTTGTAAATTTTTACGAAACATTAAACCAACACGCACGACGACTGCTTTACGCAGCTTCGCGAAATACACTAAATTCTTCCGACAATATTCGGTATGTAAATTGGAGAATTTTTGGAGACAAACGATTATGGAAGAGCAGCTTAATGAGAACATGAACAGTTAGAATTAAGAGAGATAGACTAATGGAGAAGAACGACCAACAAGTGGTTAGGTACAAATAGCAAACACATAATACAAAGTTGCAAAAAGGAAACAAAAAAGACTAATTTTAGAGAAAACACAACAAATCTGTACCATTGACAACAAATGATCGGCGGATTGATACGAAATACATACATACATACATATGTATGTATCGACAAGGAAATTGACGATGCCACCTGCAGTTGTCATTGAAGTAAAACATGATAGGATATACGAGGAAGCTCGAAATGCGTAATTATTTGAAGTTAATTAACGTTTGAGTTGTCTAATTCTCTTTGTTTTCAAAAATGACTTGAGAACCAATTCACAAAAATGACTTACCTTCGAATTCTGTTGTCTAAAGATTCGTTACCAATTTATTTTTAACATTTTAAGAAATGTTAACTGAGACATAATTTGTTGTTCTAACAGTTGGAAGACACTGGATTTTTTACGTTGATTTCCTTATATTTTATTCTCAAGTACAACATCCACTACAATTTTGCTTGCACAACTTTATACTGTACATATAAAGAAATCGTATTTTCTTTTTAATAATTTACATTTTTCACGAAACACAAACCCGAAACATTCGACTGCTTTAGGCAGCTTCGCGAAATGCACTAAATTCTTCTGCTAATGTTGGGTAGATGGAAGGAAGAATTTTTGGAGACAAAAACTATTAGAGACCCCAATTTATTAGAGTGAACAATTAAAATGTAATATCTCTGTAATAGACGGTTGAGAGAGCAGAGAAGAATTAAAAGATATTGCGGAAAGAGAAAGTGACCAAAGGAGAAGAACCTGTGATGCCAACATAGCTAGATTTAACACTTTTCGACTTAATTTTAACTATCTTAGATTTAACACTATTATTGCACCATGCTTTTCGACCTTGCAAAACTCGAAAAAAAAGTTATTGGTTTTTTTTTTGGAGAAACGCCTAATGGGAACACGTTTGGAGTTTTTATTTATTCGTTTAGCCCGTTTTGTATATAAACCCGATTTTGCTAAAGAATGTTAAGCTTGTTTTTGTATGTTCGACATTCTCGCTATAATATGAAAGTTTTGTTTCTAAGGGCTTTGAACAACTGTTAATTTATATTTATAGTACCTTACTGTGAACGAAGGGTAACGTACATATTTTCAAAAATATATTCCTATTCATTGACCACACGTGGTAAGATCGCTTCTATTATGGTGTTGGTTATTACGCTTATGCATATAAATTCTTAGGTGGAAGTAAGTATGCCAAATTATGGAAAGCCCAAGAGCTTTTAAGAAGTGTTTAAACCACCCAATGATTAGTCCAAAGTAATATGTGCATACATATTTATTAAAAATGTATGGTTGCTGTAAAACAGTTCGATGTAACAAGCCTTTCTACAACACAACGTGTTAAAGAAATAGAGCCTTTCGACGGCATTCCGTTGGTACAATCCCGTAGATGCGACAGAAAGACAAAAATGGATTTTCCAAAAGGGAATGTTAAAATGTAATAACACAACAATTTGAAAGACCTATCAACAGGATTATGTGGGGAAGCAGTAGTGGCGCGAATCCGAGAGGTTCAACTTTCGATTAGAGTTGAGAATTTTAGTTCATTCGAGTGAGCGCTCTTTTTAGTCCAGCTCAACAGAATGAACTAGTTCATTCATTTAGTTCATTGTATCATTTCATAACTTGTAGTTTTAGTTCAATCGGAGCGAACAATCGTGGAAATTTTCTGATTTTTGCAGAATTTTAAAGTGTTTTGGCTACTGTCATATTTGTTTGTAGCAAATCGCCCTGTAAAAGATCTACTTAACGATTGGGTTATTCCGTTTCTGAAATATTTTGGAATAAAAGTGGCGATTAGCGCTGTAGTTATTGTGTATAAGCCGGCAATATGTCCATTCCACAAAGATTGCAACATTAGGCACCTTTGTGGAAATTGAGTGAGACAAAGGGAGCATGAACTAGAAAATGGCGGAGAAACTGCACAATTGAAATACAAAAAACTACTGAAACAATTGAACTACTGAAACAAAAGAGCCGAAGAGTGTGAACTAGTTCATCTAGTTCACAAGAGTGAATCGTTCAATTGCACTAGTTCGTTCGTGAACTACACAACTCTACTTTCGATGACTGGCGCATATATCAGGCTGTATTTGGGCGATGGCGCGGGCTATTTTAATTTTGAGGGCACTAGTTTATCGGCATGGACCTGCGACTTAAGGAATCCCCACAAGTAAAGTCTAACTGTGTCAATTCACACGGTGTTTGTGGTCAGTGCACGTCGCCTCCGCGTGAGATAACGCTACTTTGGCTCGTTATTAATGCCCATTGTGGCATCAGCTTTGTAGCCCGTAGCGACGTCCTGTTGGAATTATGTATCGTGATCGGTAGCGCTCTCCATTGATGGTGATAGCAATGCCATCATCGTTCTCGAAAAAGTACGGACCGATGATGCCACCGGCCCATAAATCAGGCCAAACAATGGATTTCTGTGCATGGCAAACTTGGTGGGAATCGTGTGGATTGGTATCGTCCTAAAACACGTAAGTAATGCTCCCCGTAATGTACCCGTTGATGCAAAAATGGGTGTAGGCGCAAAACGGGCGCAATGCGCGCATCGTTGCCTTTAGAGAACACCCATTTTGACAATAAAGTTCTTTCATTCGCATTTGTTCCTCGAAGACGAAACTTGCAATGGTGATTTGCCTCTATTGTCTGTAAAATAATTAGCAGGAAAATTAACAAGAGATAAAACAAAATAACCCTCGTGAACTGTCTAAATCTAACTGTCTCTACACGCTGAAAAATAACGGCCCCAGCAACATATTGAAGGAACCATGTACATTAGCTATGGAATAGTGTTATATGGAAATTCTTAGTAACGACTTTTTTACATCGCGGAACCTCTTATTTTGTGAGGTTCGGTAAAAAAATGCTGGAGCCAAAAAATGGTGGTGGTGGGGTCAGGTTTAACCGTCCCGCATTGGGGTCAAAGTTCAGGAAAATTTGGAAAAAATGTACAACAGTCCTCCTAACTACCAAGGAGTTGTCGTTAGGGGGTTGGGATGTATGGCAGACCTTCATGAATTTCTTTTGCCAACATTTTCTCCGAACATACTTACCCCCTTTCTCCACTCCTTGGGGGGGCTCCCGTACAAATTTTTAATTACCCCCTTATTACTCCGTATAATGTTCCCGAAGCTCTAACTTCACCAGGGTCACCCCTAGGGGGTTGGGATGTATGGCAGACCTTCATGAATTCATGTACATACTTACCCCCTATTTTCTCTCCTTAGGGGGGCTCCCATACAAATTGCACGAAAACCCTCCCTCAATATGAGAAAAACCGCCCTACCTATCCAGGAGTTGTCCCTAGGGGATTATGATGTATGGCGGACCTTCATGATTTTTTTCCCCCAATATTTTCTCCAAACATACTTACCCCCTACCTCCCCTCCTTATACCGGCTCCCATACAAAATGCACCAAATATTGGGATGAATCAAATCAATTTATTTTTATCGTGCGACGGATATTTCAAGAATTGTTTCTCATTTTCGTTTCGACATAAAACATTGTTGTAATCCTGCATTAATTTGACACCTCTCTCTGCAGTGTCGTTAACAACATGCAAGGTGCTTACGATCTGCTTCGCTTTGTTGTAGTCTTCCCGGTTTTCCCAGGTTTTTGGATCGGTTGAAATGAACTCATTTGGTAATCCAAAGCGATCGAATAATTTAACTGTGTCTGTCGTCACGAAATGGCTCAAATCTTTTGCAATGAATTCTTTCACTTGTTTCGAATGCAATCCAATTTTTGTCACGCCTTTGGAGCCGACAACAATAGCTGAACGTGAACAAGCAGACTTAACGCCTTGATTTTCATCCTCATCCTCGCTCTCTTCCTCCTCAGTGTCTTCTCCCTCGTTTTCCTCGTCATCAGATTGAGATTCTACGTTTTCGTCGTCTTCTTGGAATGAAAGAATTACATTCGCCATTTTTTGCTTGATATTATGGGACGCAAAGACATTTTGGTATGCTCGTTATCAATTGCGTTTGGATCACTGTCTATTTCAGTCGAATCGGTAGATGAGAGTCTCTCAACTAAAATTACACCAACATAAGAGGTTGCTTTACTCTCAATGTAACAAAAACTCACCCGCAGTTGCGATCTGCGCATCAAGTTTAGCGCGTTTTGCTCGCAATTCGTTTTGCGTTTCACGTTCCTGACGTCTTTTTTGCTGACGGAATAAGCTTGCGTCAACACCGAGCATACATCCCGGCCGGCCTTTCAACATTTGCTGACGCAAGAATTCGGCGTATTCCTCATTCACAATCATTTGCAATGCGTCCTCATGTTGAATGTCAAACAAATTATCTAAATCCCCAACAAAATCCTTTTCTTTCTTTTGTTGTGTTTGGGACTTTTTTCTATGTGTACTCTTTTGCAGGACTTCCCATTCGCCGTGCAAAGATAACACTTTCTTTTTGACATCGTGTTTGTACTTCGTTGGGATAAACGCTTGACGCCAAAATATCATTACCGTATCGGTCACTAAGTCTGCGCTGTCTTCGTTCTTCAATCCGCGGATACGAGTGCCATAGAAAAACTTTTTTAATACTTGTTTTTTAGACGGCAATTTCGTTCCCAATATGTTCGCACATGGTTGGCCGACCAAATTAATTTCGGTTTTGGATCTCAAATTGCTCGTACTCGACTTTTTCGATGCCATTTTGAATATGATTAAGAATTTTTAATTTTCACTCACACAAAAAACCGGTTATGTTGTTTTCACCAAAGTAGGATTCACACTGAAATTGGTTTGATTCATCCCAATATTTGGTGCATTTTGTATGGGAGCCGGTATAAGGAGGGGAGGTATGGGGTAAGTATGTTTGGAGAAAATATTGGGGGGAAAAAATCATGAACGTCCGCCATACATCATAATCCCCTAGGGACAACTCCTGGATAGGTAGGGCGGTTTTTCTCATATTGAGGGAGGGTTTTGGTGCAATTTGTATGGGAGCCCCCCTAAGGAGAGAAAATAGGGGGTAAGTATGTTCGAAGAAAATGTTGGCAAAATAAATTCATGAAGGTCTGCCATACATCCCAACCCCATAGGGGTGACCCTGGTGAAGTTAGGGCTTCGGGAACATTATGCGGAGTAATAAGGGGGTAATTAAAAATTTCTACGGGAGCCCCCCGAAGGAGTGGAGAAAGGGGGTAAGTATGTTCGGAGAAAATGTTGGCAAAAGAAATTCATGAAGGTCTGCCATACATCCCAACCCCCTAACGACAACCCCTTGGTAGTTAGGAGGACTGTTGTACATTTTTTCCAAATTTTCCTGAACTTTGACCCCAATGCGGGACGGTTAAACCTAACCCCACCACCACCATTTTTTGGCTTCAGCATTTTTTTACCGATCCTCACAAAATAAGAGGTTCCGCCGTATAAAAATCGAGAATTGGCGCACTATTCCATAGCTAATGTACATGTTTGCAAGCATTTCTTGCTATTTCGTTCTTCATTGTGACAGACGTCAGTGTTTTCAGCAGTTTTCAACAAACAAAGCCACATTTGGGTCACCAATACATATATTGTAACCTAATAATCATTGTGTCCCAAACATGTTATATTGAATAGCAAACACAATGTGCTTGGACATAATTATACTATATTCGCGACAAGCTACAAACACGTTATATTTGCATCCAAACAACAAAACAAATACAATTTTTTCAGCGTGTATTGGAAAACCACTTACTTACTCATTTAGCGCATTTTAGTACTTTTGGAATCTTCCTAGTAGTTTTCGTTATTTGGCGCATTTTAGCACTTTTTGGGGACTTCGGCAGCGCGATTCGTTCGTGTAGAGTTGGCAGTCATCAAAAAAATATATCACAAAATAAAAAAAATTGAATTGAAAAAAAAAAACATTAGCGGCATTCATGCAAACGTGAAAGCCGAGAACTTTTGCTCAGCGCAAGTTTCCCTCGCACCGTTGCATGAGGCACCAAGTAAAGTTGCTCAGCGTAGTTGTGCTCAAAACTATATCAGCTGACCAAGATGGATACATAAGGTGGTAGCAGTAGCAATTGCATGTATTATGTATGTGTACTTTTTCTACTGTTCTAGTGCTATCACCATATTTATCCATCCTAGTCAGATGACAACGAAATGTCAAAAGTTTACACGTTTCTCCATCCAAAGTTTGCGCAGCAAATCTGACTTGAAGACTTTCCACTTTTGTGCAAGTCGCTTTGTATGGGAAATTTCTTTGTTTTGACGTTTGCCGCGTAAGTTTGCGAGGATTACGCGTTTACGAGATTACGTTGTTGCTATTCGCTTCATACAATTTGACTCGCCCTAATCTACATACAAGGAATATTGAAATGTGTAATTATTCGAAGTTAAATAAAATTTAAGTTAATACAAAAAATAAATAAAATTCACAATTTAAACTGCCACAGAACTATTTTTTGTACACTCGACCGCATAAATCTGCGTACAAGGATACAAAAATATATCGCCATTAAATTGTGATGTGAAAATAATGGCCCTGAAGGAAACCTGGGATTAAGTGTCTCCAAGTCAACACTTTCGTCTACTATTTTGGGCGACTATGTGGTGACTTTGTCAAGCAAGTGTCTACACTTTTTTGGACTCTGATGGGTAGAGAAATTGTTGACAGCTTCTTTTGATTTTTTAATTGTTTCGTTTTGGTTTGTTGAAAATACACGTGGCTGCGCGAATATCAAAGGTTTTTATTAAAAAAAAAGTAGATAAAAGTGAAATAAGAAGGTGAAATTAACATAAAATTGTAAAAAAAAACTATAATAAGCAAAAGACATTATAAAAGACTTGTAAAAAAAACAAGCAAGTTTGTATAAAAATAGAAATAGTGAAGAAGATGCAACAGTTTTTGATGACAATTGCGAGATTTCACATTTTGCTCAGCCACTTCACGATTTTTCGGAGCCTATTGCAAATTGTAATGGGTCTTTTGAAGATAAGAAACGTGTACCTGTACCTAGACTAAAATGATCAAAGGTTTAGCCAGCCTTGAAGAAAATGAGCACCAGAAAAAGACCGCAACATACAACTTGTGCATTTTTAATTGTTGTTCTTTTTTTTATACTATCAAATTTTTTTTTGTTAAAAAAATTCTTAATAACGTCGAAATAAATGCCCTTGTTTGAATTTTTACCACTCCCAATATTAGTACCTTGAAAATCTAGTCAACAGTTCCGAAAGTGTTGACAGGAATTACTTAAATGTACTACTGAATGCCTGCTTCCAGTGTCTCCAAGTGATTCCATAAGAACCACATAATCAATAGTTCTAAAATGAATAGTGCCTTCTGAATGACGAGCACATATTAAATGTCTATAGCAGAGAGAAAAAAATTACAAAAGTGTAGACTAAAATAAGGAGAATTTAGGCGATATGCAATAACCCCCAAATGAAACAAACTCCAATGAAATAACTGATTGTGGTTTTTTCGACTTTTCCGTGGGTAAGCTGTCATCTTTGAGTTTGTTTCTCTTCGTTTGTTAATAAAATTCTAAGAATTTCCATCAAAATGCAATTTACAGCATAGACTTTGAATCAAGTAAGACAAGATTATTAAATTTTTCACAGTTTGTGTATTTGTAACCACGGAATTTCTAATGCAACTACCTAATATGTAATTCTGCCATGATCCGAACTAAGGTTCAAATGAAACAATTTAAAGGCTCTTTCTAAGAGGAACCGCATCATGGACACACAGTATACAATAAACAACACTAGTGATTTTATTGGGGGGAAAAATAATTCGGTTGTAATTTGATATTCAACGGGAAAAATTTAATAATCAGCCGGAAGAATAGCAGTCTAATATTAAAATTTTATATAAACATCAGTAATATAAACACTTTTGTAAAATATTTATTTTTGAAAGTAGATTTTAAGTTAATATGATTTTAGCACCCTTTTTTAATTTTGCACTTTTTTAGTCATTTAGGACATTTTTTTTTTGATTTCTTTGGCAACACTGTTTTAAAGTCATTGGCCTACAGAAATGTTGATAATCTCTCTACGTCTCATTTATCGAATGCAATTAATATGTAATAACAATCTTCTTGGGCTCGTGAGAGAAGAGATACACAGAACTTAGGGAGAGAGTGCAAAATACATCACTGCCAGATCACATAACAAGTGACCAGAAGAATACAATTCGAAAATACGGCGAAAGGTAAAAAAAGGAGATTAGAAAAAAGGAAACAATTTGCTTAAGAAAACCATTAGAGAAAAAAGCTAAAAATCTATAAGATTGAAAGTTGAACCAACAACAAGTGATGAAATTCATCGATTGTCATCTGCCAAAATTAAGGCTACAATAGCATATTTAATTGTGGTTTACGTAAAACGTGATGGAGCAAGGTTAGGTTATACCGTAAAAGCAAAATTATTCTACATTTGTATGTATGTATGTATGTTGTGGCCGTCGGTGGTGCAATGGATAGTGTGCGCGGCTCTTGTACATGAGATCCAGGGTTCGAAACCTGCTTAGACCACCTAAAATTTCTTTCGGCGGCGGTCACCTCGCATAGTGACGGCGACACTATCGAGTATATAGCCATGAAAAAGCTTCTCAAAATACCGTTCGGAATCGGTGTAAAACTGTAGGTCCCAATCAGTGAGTGAAAACTGGAAAGCGCACAGCTCAGTGATTGTGAGAAGTTCTCCCCGGTCCCTTCATGGGATGTAATGGGAAACCAATTATTAATTATTATGTATGTACATATGTATATGACAAACAACTAAAGACTTAAATCAGAGGTGACCAAAAATTTTTATGGTGTAGTATAGGTGAGAAAAACGATGTTGCTTCAGTCGTCGTTTAGACAGCGACAAATGCACATGAGTACGGGTGTATGAATTTTTTGCTGATATATCAGCAAAAGATGCATATGTCCGCTACTTGTTTACACATCGCTTTCTCAACGACGACTGAATGGAAGAGCATAAGAATAAGTGTGACTTTGTTTATGTGTTGGTCTCCGCAATTGCGGTATGGGCTGGTCACCAGTGACTTAAATATTCGTTGTTCTTCTTAATAGGTTTCATTCACACAAAAAAAAAACTCTTACCTTTCTTTCAACTGTGTAAAAGTTCTTGAAAACACTATTCTTACTATTTTTAGGAAATTTAATCAATTTGCGATATAGTAATTAGTTCTCAATTAGTTGCGTTTTGTGCCTGACTTCTGAATGGTTTTCTACAACAACCACTTTTACACTCTTTAAAGAAACACAATATTTTTGGAAAACTCTTCATAATGAATTTTTTACTTGTAAATTTTTACGAAACATTAAACCAACACGCACGACGACTGCTTTACGCAGCTTCGCGAAATACACTAAATTCTTCCGACAATATTCGGTATGTAAATAGGAGAATTTTTGGAGACAAACGATTATGGCAGAGCAGCCTAATGAGAACATGAACAGTTAGAATTAAGAGAGATGGACTAATGGAGAAGAACGACCAACAAGTGGTTAGGTACAAATAGCAAACACATAAGACAAAGTTGCAAAAAGGAAACAAAAAAGACTAATTTTAGAGAAAACACAACAAATCTGTACCATTGACAACAAATGATCGGCGGATTGATACGAAATACATACATACATACATACATACTTGGAAAAAATAATAGGGACACCGATGTTTTTCTAATACTTTTTTTTTTTTTCTATAATATTTAAATATTTAAATTAATTAAATTAAAAGCGTTAAGTACTTCATATACGCTAACAAAAAATATCAAACTCCAATATGATTTTCAAATAAATAATTAAAAAATTGAATTTTTTGTTATATGGTCTTGGAAAAAATAATAGGGACAAGAATTAAAACGTTGCTATTTCTATAGAATACTATTTTAGTTTTAAATTATTAAAGTAAAATATTAATATTTAGTGGTAGATCCTTTTGCATTAATCACTGCTTGGCATCTGCGAGGCATGGATTCTAGAAGATGTAGGCACGTTTCCATCGGTATGGAGTACCAAGCGTTCTTAACTTTTTCCCACAATTCCTTTAAACTTGTGGATTTCTGGAGTCCAATATTGCTTTTTAAGACGCCCCAGAGGTGTTCAATGGGGTTAAGGTCCGGAGATTGTGAGGGCCATTCCAAAATTGTTACGCTTTTCTCTTGGAGCCAGGTTTTAACCAGTCTGGAGGAGTGCTTTGGGTCGTTATCATGCATGAACTGCCAACTAAGTGGCATTTCTTCCTCGGCAAACGGAAGCATTTCATTATTTAGAATGCCAACATAATCGACAGCACACATCTTATTCTTAATCCAAAAAATAGGACCCACTCCGGATGCAGAAAAACAGCCCCATACCAGCATTGACCCGCCACCATGTTTCACAGTCTGTTTGGTGTACTTGGGATCATATTCTTTGTTCTTCGGTAGACGGACGTAAGTCTTCCCGTCAGAACCAAACAAATTAATTTTTGTTTCGTCTGACCAAAGTATATTTTTCCAGTTTGAACGGTGTTGGTGTTGCTTGGCGAAAATTAATCTCTTTTGTATATTTTTTTTGCTCTACAACGGTACTTTCCTTGGGCTTCTTCCCATTAATCCTGCGTCCATAAGCCTGTTTCTTACTGTCCGACTGGTAACTGGTGCATTTAAACTCAGTTGTAGTTCCTTGGAAGACATAAAAGGGTAGTTTCTTGATAGGCGCACTAAATGTTGATCGAAACGGGATGATGTTTTCCGCTTTCTTCCTCAGGTTTCCATAGTGCGTTTTGAATGGATAGCATTAAAAACTTTGTTCCTCGAAAAGTTCATGATACTTGCTATTTCTCTAATAGATTTTCCCGCATTGTTTAATTTTTTAATCACTTTTTTCTCCTCTTCGGTTGTATGAACTCCGCGACCCATTTTTAAACACTAATATGTCAATTTACAAAGCACATGTTGTAACAAAGCAAGCAAACGATTATTAACCGTTATTTTTTCTCTCCTCTCAGAGATTGAGCTAACACTAAAATAGCATTCTATAGAAATAGCAACGTTTTGATTCTTGTCCCTATTATTTTTTCCAAGGCCATATTACAAAAAATTCAATTTTTTAATTATTTATTTGAAAATCATATTGGAGTTTGATATTTTTTGTTAGCGTATATGAAGTACTTAACGCTTTTAATTTAATTAATTTAAATATTATAGAAAAAATAAAAAAAATATTAGACAAACATCGGTGTCCCTGTTATTTTTTCCAACACTGTATGTATGTATCGACAAGGAAATTGACGATGCCACCTGCAGTTGTCATTGAAGTAAAACATGATAGGATATACGAGGAAGCTCGAAATGCGTAATTATTTGAAGTTAATTAACGTTTGAGTTGTCTAATTCTCTTTGTTTTCAAAAATGACTTGAGAACCAATTCACAAAAACGACTTACCTTCGAATTCTGTTGTCTAAAGATTCGTTACCAATTTATTTTTAACATTTTAAGAAATGTTAACTGAGACATAATTTGTTGTTCTAACAGTTGGAAGACACTGGATTTTTTATAGAGCAAGAGCCAGCGACGGCCAGACCTTCGTTATTTTATAAAAGCTAAAATTTTTTTTATAGATGTTCCTAACCCAGGTAAGAAGGATCCCCAAATATGAAATTTGGGTGGTGGTGGCTTTGGCAGGCAACAGGTAGTAAAGGTGTAAAAAATTGCACCCCAAATTCGTTATAGTATAAAGGTCAATTTTTGTAACATTTTCTTCGGAATAATATTAGAAATCACGTCGTTCATTGCCAGACACTTAGTACGATTCCAACCCCCTGCCAGACACCCTTAAACATGAATAAATTGTAATTAAACTTTCGTTATAGTATCAAAGCTGATTTTTATATATGTCACTTGGGGAACTATCAAAAGATGTTTCCTAAGTTGCCGGACAGTTTAGATAGTTCCTTCATCTTGCCAGACGCATTTAAAACCTACCGTCGGAGAGGGCGAGGAGTACATATGCATGCGGATGCGAGTGAGATAGAGCGTTCGGTCCATTGGGATATTTTACTGCACATCATCTGTCGATTCCTCGTCACTACTACTCCAGTCCATGGATTGATCGTGATCAATATCGCCTTCTCCGTCAGTATCTCTAATAATTTAACCAAGTTAATACAATTATGAATGACTTTCAAAACCGATTGACATTTTTTTAATGTCTGCTCAGAAAACAATATTACTTTGCCATCACTTTTTTTACAAACAACACACATTAAAACGTCTCCCATGATAACACTTAATTACAACTGACTTACTTCTACAGTGCGCTGTAGTGTAGTGTGTTCATAAATTAAAACCACGCGCGACTTCTACGAGAACAAGAAAGCAACTAAACAGAAAAAGACAATAACTACAGTTCTATACATATAAGGGGAACCCCCAAATTCTGTACTATTATATGTGTATGTATTTTGTAAAAGATCGCTCTATCTCACTCGCACCCGCAAGCATATGTACTCCTCGCGCTCTCTCCCACGGTAGGTTTTAAATGCGTCTGGCAAGATGCAGGAACTATCGAAACTGTCTGGCAACTTAGGAAACATCTTTTGATAGTTCCCCAAGTGACATATATAAAAATCAGCTTTTATACTATAACGAAAGTTTAATTACAATTTATTCATGTTTAAGGGTGTCTGGCAGGGGGTTGGAATCGTACTAAGTGTCTGGCAATGAACGACGTGCTTTCTAATATTATTCCGAATAAAATGTTATAAAAATTTACCTTTATACTATAACGAATTTGGGTGCAATTTTTTACACCTTTACTACCTGTTGCCTGCCAAAGCCACCACCACCCAAATTTCATATTTGGGGAACGTTCTTACCTGTGTTAGGAACATCTATAAAAAAAATTTCAGCTTTTATAAAATAACGAAGGTCTGGCCGTCGCTGGCTCTTGGTCTATTACGTTGATTTCCTTATATTTTATTCTCAAGTACAACATCCACTACAATTTTGCACAACTTTATACTGTACATATAAAGAAATCGTATTTTCTTTTTAATAATTTACATTTTTCACGAAACACAAACCCGAAACATTCGACTGCTTTAGGCAGCTTCGCGAAATGCACTAAATTCTTCTGCTAATGTTGGGTAGATGGAAAGAAGAATTTTTGGAGACAAAAACTATTAGAGACCCCAATTTATTAGAGTGAACAATTAAAATGTAATATATCTGTAATAGACGGTTGAGAGAGCAGAGAAGAATTAAAAGATATTGCGGAAAGAGAAAGTGACCAAAGGAGAAGAACCTGTGATGCCAACATAGCTAGATTTAACACTTTTCGACTTAATTTTAACTATCTTAGATTTAACACTATTATTGTACCATGCTTTTCGACCTTGCAAAACTCGAAAAAAATGTTATTGGTTTTTTTTTTGGAGAAACGCCTAATGGGAACACGTTTGGAGTTTTTGTTTATTCGTTTAGCCCGTTTTGTATATAAACCCGATTTTGCTAAAGAATGTTAAGCTTGTTTTTGTATGTTCGACATTCTCGCTATAATATGAAAGTTTTGTTTCTAAGGGCTTTGAACAACTGTTAATTTATATTTATAGTACCTTACTGTGAACGAAGGGTAACGTACATATTTTCAAAAATATATTCCTATTCATTGACCACACGTGGTAAGATCGCTTCTATTATGGTGTTGGTTATTACGCTTATGCATATAAATTCTTAGGTGGAAGTAAGTATGCCAAATTATGGAAAGCCCAAGAGCTTTTAAGAAGTGTTTAAACCACCCAATGATGGCGGTACGAACTAAGTCCCCAATGAACTAAGTCCCCAAAACGAAAATGTATTAACCCCCCAAAATTGGGCATTTATTTCATAATGAAATAAATCCCCAATTTAGAAAATGAAATAAACCCCCAATAAAATGAAATAAATCCCCAAAATAAAAATTAACTAACTCCCCACTTTCTGGGGAGTTAGTTCATAATGAATTTATTCCGCATTTTTAAAATGAAATAAGTCCCCATTTTTTTGATATATTTTATTATAAAAAATTCAAAAATTTTCTGTAAAAGGCGCATAATATTCTTCAAAATATTTTTAATGCGCCTTTTACAGAAATTTTTTTTAATAACCTTTAGTGATACGATAACCGTACAGCAATTATTAAAGAATTTTCGCCAAATTTTCGAATATTTCCAATATTTATTTGTAAAAGGCGCATAATTCTACAGTTTTGGGGAATGGAATTTTTAATAACTTTGGTATTTAGTGAAAATGAACTAATTCCCCAAAAATAATTTTGGGGATTTATTTCGTTCCTTGGAATTGGGGAGTTGGTTCATTGTGAACTAACTCCCTACATTTGAAACTGAAATAAATCCCCAAATAATGAACTAAGTCCCCAAAAGACGTTGTTGTTTCCTCCTGTATAAAATTTTGGGGAGTTAGATCTTTTTCGTTTTGGGGACTTAGTTCATTGGGGACTTAGTTCATACCGCCCCCAATGATTAGTCCAAAGTAATATGTGCATACATATTTATTAAAAATGTATGGTTGCTGTAAAACAGTTCGATGTAACAAGCCTTTCTACAACACACAACGTGTTAAAGAAATAGAGCCTTTCGACGGCATTCCGTTGGTACAATCCCGTAGATGCGACAGAAAGACAAAAATGAATTTTCCAAAAGGGAATGTTAAAATGTAATAACACAACAATTTGAAAGACCTATCAACAGGATTATGTGGGGAAGCAGTAGTGGCGCGAATCGGAGAGGTTCAACTTTCGATTAGAGTTGAGAATTTTAGTTCATTCGAGTGAGCGCTCTTTTTAGTCCAGCTCAACAGAATGAACTAGTTCATTCATTTAGTTCATTGTATCATTTCATAACTTGTAGTTTTAGTTCAATCGGAGCGAACAATCGTGGAAATTTTCTGATTTTTGCAGAATTTTAAAGTGTTTTGGCTACTGTCATATTTGTTTGTAGCAAATCGCCCTGTAAAAGATCTACTTAACGATTGGGTTATTCCGTTTCTGAAATATTTTGGAATAAAAGTGGCGATTAGCGCTGTAGTTATTGTGTATAAGCCGGCAATATGTCCATTCCACAAGGATTGCAACATTAGGCACCTTTGTGGAAATTGAGTGAGACAAAGGGAGCATGAACTAGAAAATGGCGGAGAAACTGCACAATTGAAATACAAAAAACTACTGAAACAATTGAACTACTGAAACAAAAGAGCCGAAGAGTGTGAACTAGTTCATCTAGTTCACAAGAGTGAATCGTTCAATTGCACTAGTTCGTTCGTGAACTACACAACTCTACTTTCGATGACTGGCGCATATATCAGGCTGTATTTGGGCGATGGCGCGGGCTATTTTAATTTTGAGGGCACTAGTTTATCGGCATGGACCTGCGACTTAAGGAATCCCCACAAGTAAAGTCTAACTGTGTCGCCTCCGCGTGAGATAAGGCTACTTTGGCTCGTTCAGAATGCCCATTGTGGCATCAGCTTTGTAGCCCGTAGCGACGTCCTGTTGGAATTATGTATCGTGATCGGTAGCGCTCTCCATTGATGGTGATAGCAATGCCATCATCGTTTTCGAAAAAGTTCGGACCGATGATGCCACCAGCCCATAAATCAGGCCAAACAATGGATTTCTGTGCATGGCAAACTTGGTGGGAATCGTGTGGATTGGTATCGTCCTAAAACACGTAAGTAATGCTCCCCGTAATGTACCCGTTGATGCAAAAATGGGTGTAGGCGCAAAACGGGCGCAATGCGCGAGTTATATAGCTTTTGCTATATTTCCCAAAAAAAATAAAACGAAATTTATCTTTCTGGATTGAAGTTGAGTTTATTACTGATTTTCTTTTTGTTATTTACAATACTTTATAATATAAAATTGCACATTAAACATTTTACTTTATTTATGTCCAAAATACAAGAATTGCTTTTATTTGTTTTATACGGAAATTGAGCAAGTTAATATAATTACAAGATTGCATTTTATTTGTTCTTTACGGAAATTGGGTAAGTTAATTCTTTGTATTATTTAAGTTTATGCTAACGTAGTGTCTAGACAGAATACAACATAAATATATATACATACATTGGTAATGGTGTTATTGATATTAATACGTACATACATTTGTAAATGTGTCAACGACACGTTTATATATTATCACTCATAACTCCTCCCTCCCTAAAATGAAGTGACGGCCAAAGGGGCTTAGGACAATTTGTTGCCGGAACTTCATTAATTTTTTGATCAAGTGAATATGTTATTGTCATTGGTTTCCTTTTTATCATTGCAATTACCAGTATTATGACAAGTATCGTTACCGACCCGAAGGCTGAGTATGTAACTTTTTCATGAACTTCTGTATTTGTCTGTAGATTTTCAATTATTCTTTTATCTTGAAATCTGTATTCATTCAATTTTGGGAGTGTTATTTCATCTTTATTAGAAAGAGTTGTAATATTATTGTCGATGCTGGGTGGCATTTCGATAAAATTGCCATTATCCCAATAGATATTGTTTTCGCTGTTGTACCATATGTTATTGATTTCGACTTTACAGTTGATGAATTGAATTAGAGTTGTGCTGTTAATTATATGTTGTTTGGTCACATTGTTGCATATGGTAGTTATCTGTTGCATTAGAGGGTTAATGAGGATAAGATAGTTAGGTTCTGGATGTATGATATCAATTTTCTGTCCTATATCTCGTAAATGGCAGGAGGCAGTTTCGTTTTTATTTACTATGTTTCTAATACAATTTGTGTTCATATTATATTCTGTTGCATGGATATTCTTACAATAAAATTGATTCTCTATAGTTTTACATTTTTCTTTATAAAATATCAAATTATCTTCATTTATTAATGCGTATTCTTCGCTTATAATTTCCAAAGTTTTATTTATTGGTGTTGGAACAATATGATATAATGTAAATACATTGTCTGATATTATTGGAATTTGTATGTTAAATATAATATTAGTATTGTTGTAGTAGGCGTTTAATTCTAAAAGTTCAAATATGTGTTCAGAGGAGAGTATATTTATCGTGTTATTTAATGTGTTATGGATTTGCATTAGTTCTGTATGATCTAATATTAATTTAGGAATAATGTTTAATTTAGATAGTACTATTGCTTCGGCAATATTGTTAAGGTGTTGTGTAAGTATATCTATGTTGTAGTTTATCTGATTTAGTTGTTGAATTTGTGTTATTGTGTTAATTGTAGGGTTTAGTGAATTACGGGTTTGATCTTGAATGTTTTTTATGGACTCTGTAATGATATTTTGTTCTTTGTTTATGTGATTTGTTATGTTTTCAAATCTCTTGATCATATTGGTATTGAGGATTAGTTGCTGGTTTAGTGTTGTATTAATTTGTCCATTTTTCGTTAATAAATATTCAATTTCCCTATTTAGTTTCTCTGCATCGTCGTAATCCATATTTCCAGTTATAAATTTTATCGTTGAACCCAGTGCATTTATCAGTCCTCTTTTCCGTCTATTTCCTGGGGTTAATAGGTTAAGTTTCGTATTGAGTTCTTTTAATTTTAATTTAGTCGTTCCCAAGGCGATTTTAGCGAATTGTGTGGTTTCAAAATGCGTTATAGTTTTCTCTATTTCTCTTATATTCTCAGTGTAGGACTCGAGGTTAATTATATGTATAAGGTGCTTATAGTCAGTTATTGTTTTACCAGTTCCCAATTTCAATGGTATGATACCCTGTGTTGGGGAAACATCTACAATTTTTACATCGGCCTGTGCCAGCATGAATCTAAAAGAAAAGTGAGTTTAAGTTTTATGTTTCTTTTTTATTTTAGATTTATGAAGTTTTTGGTTATCTAGTGTTAAAAGTGTCACTCTATTATTTCGTTTAACTACTCTTTTTGAAAATCTGGGGGTCAATTTGTTTCTCTTACATTCTTTTCTATAAATGTTATCATTTTCCATAAGGATTTCGGGATCTTCCCTATTTTGGTTTAACCGTTCGATGCGTTTGTCTGTGTCATGTGTCAGTTTTTCTTTAATCAGTTCATGTAATTTGTTTTGGAAATCTTTTAGTTGTTGTAAGTACTCGTGTTGTGTATTATATTTTAAATCTTTTTCAAATGCGGGTGTTCTCCCATAGAACAATTCAAATGGTGTTAACTTTGTCGCTGTGTGTATTGAGTTATTATATGTCATAATTACTTCGAAAAGTATTTCATCATGATCTAATGGTATTTCCGAATCTTTATATTTCTCCACAATTATTCTATAAGTTTCCGTTATCGTTGAGTGGAGTCTTTCTACTGGAGAGTTACCAGTACTTTGTTGAAATGATGTGTAGTGTATATTAATTTTGTTAATCTTGCAAAAGTCTTTTATGATACTCGCATTGAACTCTGAGCCTTGATCACAAATAATTTTTTTAGGAATGCCGTGTAGGCTTATGTAATGCTTAATGCTTTTTAAAATTGAAATGCTATTTCTAGATTCTAACGGGTATGCCGATCCGAATTTGGAGAATTTGTCGATAAGTGTGAGAATATTTCGCTTATTAATACAATATATGTCAATGTGAACAATATCTAATGGTTTTGTCGGTATTTCCGGGGTTTCAAATTTGGGTTTTGGAGGTCTTCTGTCATATTTTAGAGTTTGGCATATATTACAATGATTAATACATTTTGTTATCTTTTCTTTCATATAAGGGAAAAAATATTCTCGTTTCAAATGTTCGAATGTTTCCTGTATACCTCTATGATTGTGGTCGGTGTGGTAATCGTTTACAAGTTTATCCTGATCGTCGATATTTCGGATATCTTGTAATAAGATTTTACAACGTATAAGTTTAAAAAGTTTACTATTTGCAAAAAATTTAGAATATGTGCTTTGAACAATTTTGAAAGTGTAGTCGTCTGTCATTATCGCAGAAAGTTTATTGGGGGCAAGGTAACGTTTAAAGATATCAGTCATTATAGTTTCATTATATTCCGGTCTACGTATTATCTTTCTTAATTTGTTCTTAAACACGGTCTCAAGTGTTAGAGGAGAACCTTCGTTTTTCACCTGTAAGATAATCTGGATGTTAAATCCGTTTATTGCCTTTTCCGAAATTGGGATACCATCGTCGTTATTTTCCTCTGCAGAGTGAATTGTCGTTCCCGCTGTACCTTGAATTGAGTCATTGTCAACTGTATTAATGTTAACTTCTTCGATATTTGGAATTTTGCCATCGTCGATTCTAATGCGGCTTAAAGCGTCTGCATTTGTATTAAGTGTGCCTTTTTTGTAAAGAATTTCATAATCAAATTCCTCTAACTTTAACCTCCAGCGTACTAATTTTGAATTCGGCTCTTTAAGACTCATAATCCAAGTGAGCGGCCTGTGATCGGTTACTATTTTAAATTTATGTCCGAATAAGTAGGGCCTGAAATATTTTGTTGCCCAAACAATGGCTAACAATTCTTTCTCTATTGTCGAGTAGTTTATTTCACTGCTCGTCAGTGTCCTACTGGCATAACATATCGGCTTATCACTTCCGATTGGACCTTGTGAAAGAATTGCTCCTAAAGCAAAGTCGCTCGCATCAGTAGTTAAGATAAAAGGTTTTGAGAAGTCTGGGTACTGAAGTAAAGGGTCATTGATCAATAGATTCTTGCATATTTCGAATGTTTTCCGATATCTGTCATTTAAAATAATTTTCCTTCCTTTTTTTAAACATTCGGTTAAGGGTTTTGTTAACTTCGAAAAGTCTTGTATAAATTTTCGATAATAGCCTAATAGTCCCAAAAATGATTTGATCTCTTTTTGTGTTTCTGGAATAGGAAATTTCTTTATTGCGTGAATCTTTTCAGGATTTGGCTTTATTCCCTCGGTGGAAACAATGTGTCCTAAAAACGCACATTCCTTATGTAAAAACTCTGATTTATCCAACTGGATTTTTAAATTTGATTCTCTTAGCCTTTCGAAAACTTTCTTTAAATTTAACATATGTTCTTGTAACGAGGTGGAGTAGACAATTATGTCGTCTAAATATACAAGACAAACCGTACCTATTAAGTCTTTCAACACATTATCCATTATTCTCTGGAATGTGGACGGGGCGTTTTTAAGGCCGAATGGCATTCTAACAAATTCAAAGTGACCGCCATCTACAGAAAATGCAGTTTTTCCCACATGCTCGGGGTGCATTTCTATTTGGTGAAAACCACTGGCAAGATCTAATGTTGTGAAGTACATACTCCTGCCTAATTTGTCTAATATATCTGTGATATTGGGTATAGGATATTTGTCGCAAATTGTTTTCTCATTCAACTTACGATAATCTATAACTAGTCTCCATTTTTGTACATTACTAGCATCCTTTTTTTTCGGTACTATCCATACAGGAGCACTCCAAGGTGAAAAACTTGGTTTTATAATGCCCTGTTGTAGCATTTTGTCTATTTGTTTCCGTACCTCCTCTTTGTGGACGTAGGGATACCTATAGGACTTTGTGAAGATAGGGATATCATCGGTAGTTTTAATCCGATGTTTAATTTGGTTAGAAAAACTAAGAGGATTTCCCTCTTTGAAAAATATGTCATCAAAGTCCTTACAAATTTTAGTTAAAGCTTTTTTCTCTTCGCTATTTAAATGATCCGTTCTCAAAAATTTTGTTATATTATCCTCATGATAGGATGTGTCTGAATCTATTGTGAAGTTATTAACTTCAATAAAATTTTGGTTTTCATATGGAGTAGTTTTCATAGGCTGTTCGATACAAATTACTTTCTCTTGGTCTGATGTGTTGACTATCTCAACAAAACTGTACCATTCTCTTGAGGTATAGATACCCTCCGAGATAAATAAGTCCGGTTCAAAAAATGTTCTTTGCATGAAAAAATCACCGTTTCGGCAATCGACAGGAACTTTAATAATAAATTTTGAACAAGGTGGAATTAGAATTTTTCCAGAAGTTAGATTGGGTTTAAATTGCAACGGTATTACAGAATTGTTTGTGATTAGTGTTTTATTGCCTAAATCTACTTTAGCCTTTAATGCATTTAAAACATCTAGTCCTATTAATCCATCGAAATAATTATGGAATCTAAAGACAAATAGTTCCATTTCACCTTTCTCTTTGAACTCCACAAAGTATGGTAGTTGGATTTTCTTATCTAAGGAATGTTTATTTAAAATCGTGGTGATAGTAATTGGTTCACAATTTTGACAATCGTCCTGGTCAACAAATTCTGGATTTATAAACGAAGATGAGGCTCCAGTGTCGATCAAAAATTTTAATGGTCTATTAAAAGGGGAAGATATATTTATATAAGGTAATGTATGTCCATGTTTATTTATATCTAAATATCCGGTTGATCCGGGGAGGCATTCACTTGAAAATTTTCGTTATCATCAATTTCATTCTTATTGTTATGTTCGTACTGGTTATTTTGTCCGAAAATAAAGTTATGATCAAAATTGTTCTGAGTATTCATATCATCCTGTGGAACATAATCGTTCTGGTGATAATAGTAGTATTCGTCTAAATTTGTGTACGGGTAAGGAGTGTCTTCAGTGTCAATGTTATGAATCTCTTGAGGTTTAAAAGTATTCACTGTTCTTTGTGTCTGCATACTTGGCGGTTTCCTCAAATGAGTAAAGCCTGAGCTGACATCCATTGGTTCAGGGGGTGGAAGATTTTGTGGACGATATTGTCTTTGTCCGAAATTAGGATTAAAAGGATTATTATTATTATTCAAATTTGGTGTATACTTCTGAGGTATGTTAAATTGTCTATTCTGTCCAAAATTATTATTAGGTACACTAAAGTGGGGATTCTGACCGTTACCGACTGGATTCTGATATCTAGTAGTATTATTTTGATATGGAGTTACAGGCTGTCTAGGAAACTGTTGTGAAAGTCTGTTCGGATTGTTCACTATTGGTTGGTATGATTGAGTAGGTGTATAATTTTGGTAGTTTGGTGGAAAATATCTAACATTCTGTTGGGGAGTAGAATATATGTTAGCAAATGGCTTTTTAGTATAATAAATATTTTGTTCTTGTACGCAAAAGGAAAGAGCTTCAGCCATTGACCCAGGTCTCATTGATCTAATGTTTGAGCCTAAAGGTTCTTTAAGGCCAGATAAAAATGTATTTAAACACATGTCGGCAAAGAGTTTCCGTTTCGCTTCTATGACACTTGGATTTGATTCATGAATTAAAATATTGTTATTAATTGACGACTGTATTTCTACTATTGAACTGTAGAAATGTTGGACTGACTGAGTCGTTTGTCTCAAATTATGTAGGTCCTTTATAAGGGATGTTTCGTTCCGTTTATCCGAATAGTGTAGAATAAGATTACCCTTTATATTCTCCCAAACTAGAGGAGTACCATAAACATTAAGAACTTCGTTGGCTGGACCAACTATTTTATTTCGTATTGCCCTTAAGATAATTCTCGCATAACTTGTCCCATCTACGTTATTTAAGTATCCTAAAATTTCCTCAACATTTGCTAAAAATTCGTATAACAATCTCGGATTTCCGTCGAACTTCGGAAGATCTTTTACCGCATCCGGGATTCTCAATGACTCAAATATTTGATTCATAGGTGGATGTTGGGCTTGCACTTGTGTATTAGAAGGTGATGGATTATCGTTAGTTACTGACATTTCCCTGTTTTCTGGAATAGGTGTTAGTTGTCTAAAAATGCGTGTGTAAGGTTTGGTTCTATGTATTTTTCGCATGGATGGACCAACTTTATTTTAAATATATGTTTATATGTTACTTAATAATTAAAGTGTTACTTATTTACCCTAATGTTATTATAAATATCTCCATATCCAATTGTAGTAGTTCTTTGTTGGTTGATGTTGCTGCTATTGTTGGTGTTTTCTGCTCTTGCTGTTGTTGTTGATGTTTTTGTTTTCTGCTTTTGCTGCTGGTGGTTTGATGTTGTTTCTTGCTGTTGATGGTTTGATGTTGGTTTCTGGTGGTAGGTTGATATTGTTGTGTATATTTTTTTGTATATTTGCCGTATTTACAGCGGACAATATTGAAACTATTGAAACTTTTAGCTTTATGGTTTCTACAAGTGAGTTTATGGTGTGATTTTCTAGATATGTTATAGTTTCTTCTTATTATTTTTTTTTTATTTATTTGTTAAAAATTTTCTTACTTTTAGTTCAAAGTCTTATTTTCACTAAACTATATTTAATTGTTCACTATTATATTCACTAATAGTATTTTAGTCACTATTATTTGCACTAATAGTTTTATTCACTTATAATTATCTTCATTAACTGTATATTCACTAACAATTATATGCACTAATTGTTCGCGGATTTTTATACTATTATGTACTTTAATAGTTTTAATCGAGAGCGAAAGTTGATATTCCGTCAACTTTTTTTTCGACTGCGCCAGTTATATAGCTTTTGCTATATTTCCCAAAAAAAATAAAACGAAATTTATCTTTCTGGATTGAAGTTGAGTTTATTACTGATTTTCTTTTTGTTATTTACAATACTTTATAATATAAAATTGCACATTAAACATTTTACTTTATTTATGTCCAAAATACAAGAATTGCTTTTATTTGTTTTATACGGAAATTGAGCAAGTTAATATAATTACAAGATTGCATTTTATTTGTTCTTTACGGAAATTGGGTAAGTTAATTCTTTGTATTATTTAAGTTTATGCTAACGTAGTGTCTAGACAGAATACAACATAAATATATATACATACATTGGTAATGGTGTTATTGATATTAATACGTACATACATTTGTAAATGTGTCAACGACACGTTTATATATTATCACTCATAACTCGCGCATCGTTGCCTTTAGAGAACACCCATTTTGACAATAAAGTTCTTTCATTCGCATTTGTTCCTCGAAGACGAAACTTGCAATGGGGATTTGCCTCTATTGTCTGTAAAATAATTAGCAGGAAAATTAACAAGAGATAAAACAAAATAACCCTCGTGAACTGTCAAAATCTAACTGTCTCTACACGCTGAAAAATAACGGCCCCAGCAACATATTGAAGGAACCATGTACACGTTTGCAAGCATTTCTTGCTATTTCGTTCTTCATTGTGACAGACATCAGTGTTTTCAGCAGTTTTCAACAAACAAAGCCACATTTGGGTCACCAATACATATATTGTAACCTAATAATCATTGTGTCCCAAACATGTTATATTGAATAGCAAACACAATGTGCTTGGACATAATTATACTATATTCGCGACAAGCTACAAACACGTTATATTTGCATCCAAACAACAAAACAAATAAAATTTTTTCAGCGTGTATTGGAAAACCACTTACTTACTCATTTAGCGCATTTTAGTACTTTTTCGTTATTTGGCGCATTTTAGCACTTTTTGGGGACTTCGGCAGCGCGATTCGTTCGTGTAGAGTTGGCAGTCATCAAAAAAATATATCACAAAATAAAAAAAATTGAATTGAAAAAAAAGACATTAGCGGCATTCATGCAAACGTGAAAGCCGAGAACTTTTGCTCAGCGCAAGTTTCCCTCGCACCGTTGCATGAGGCACCAAGTAAAGTTGCTCAGCGTAGTTGTGCTCAAAACTACATCAGCTGACCAAGATGGATACATAAGGTGGTAGCAGTAGCAATTGCATGTATTATGTATGTGTACTTTTTCTACTGTTCTAGTGCTATCACCTTATTTATCCATCCTAGTCAGATGACAACGAAATGTCAAAAGTTTACACGTTTCTCCATCCAAAGTTTGCGCAGCAAATCTGACTTGAAGACTTTCCACTTTTGTGCAAGTCGCTTTGTATGGGAAATTTCTTTGTTTTGACGTTTGCCGCGTAAGTTTGCGAGGATTACGCGTTTACGAGGCTCTTTCGAGTTTGCATGAGGACCACTATTGAAAAAACACAAATCCACACATAAGACAAAGTTGCAAAAAGGAAACCAAGAAAAAATAACATTATTTTAGAGAAAAAAATACAACAAATCTATAGGATTGACAGAACATTTTTAAATGATAGGCAAAATGATTTGAACTACATACATATATGTATATGTAAGTATCTACCGTAGATTACGATGGCAGTTATCATTGGCGGAAAATGTGATACGATATATCTACATTACGGCGGATTAATTTTTTTTTGATGAAGCGTATAGCAAAAACGTAATCTATAGGTGATTTTGAGAAATTTTGCTCAAGAGACCATAGCTCTAAGTCGGATTTGGAGCCCCCCAAAATTTCAAAATAGATATTTTTCCATAATTAAATTCGTCATAAAATCGGATAGAATTATAGTAGATTTCTCAGTGTGGGCTTGTTTGAAAGGTATTTTTTATCACCTTTCTGGATATCTGTATTGATACCAATATTTTTTTTTTATTTTCAGTAGAGATATTATGAAATATATTGTTGAAAAATAGCTTAAAATGAACTTTTAACTAATAAATTCTGAATTTTCTTCAATTTTTGCATATTATGAAAGTTCAGATAATTTCCAACAACTTTTATTACGATAAATTTTTTGTTTTCGATCTCCTTTTTGTAGGAAAATCGATCTGAAAAAATCAACATTTTGAAGGTTTCAACAAAAAAACACTATTAACACTAATATCTATTTTGAAAATTTGGAATCCCACTTAGAGTTATTGTCTCTTAAGCAAAATTTCTCAGAATCACCTATAGATTACGTTGTTGCTATTCGCTTCATACAATTTGACTCGCCCTAATCTACATACAAGGAATATTGAAATGTGTAATTATTCGAAGTTAAATAAAATTTAAGTTAATACAAAAAATAAATAAAATTCACAATTTAAACTGCCACAGAACTATTTTTTGTACACTCGACCGCATAAATCTGCGTACAAGGATACAAAAATATATCGCCATTAAATTGTGATGTGAAAATAATGGCCCTGAAGGAAACCTGGGATTAAGTGTCTCCAAGTCAACACTTTCGTCTACTATTTTGGGCGACTATGTGGTGACTTTGTCAAGCAAGTGTCTACACTTTTTTGGACTCTGATGGGTAGAGAAATTGTTGACAGCTTCTTTTTGATTTTTTATTGTTTCGTTTTGGTTTGTTGAAAATACACGTGGCTGCGCGAATATCAAAGGTTTTTATTAAAAAAAAAGTAGATAAAAGTGAAATAAGAAGGTGAAATTAACATAAAATTGTAAAAAAAAAACTATAATAAGCAAAAGACATTATAAAAGACTTGTAAAAAAAACAAGCAAGTTTGTATAAAAATAGAAATAGTGAAGAAGATGCAACAGTTTTTGATGACAATTGCGAGATTTCACATTTTGCTCAGCCACTTCACGATTTTTTGGAGCCTATTGCAAATTGTAATGGGTCTTTTGAAGATAAGAAACGTGTACCTGTACCTAGACTAAAATGATCAAAGGTTTAGCCAGCCTTGAAGAAAATGAGCACCAGAAAAAGACCGCAACATACAACTTGTGCATTTTTAATTGTTGTTCTTTTTTTTATACTATCAAATTTTTTTTTGTTAAAAAAATTCTTAATAACGTCGAAATAAATGCCCTTGTTTGAATTTTTACCACTCCCAATATTAGTACCTTGAAAATCTAGTCAACAGTTCCGAAAGTGTTGACAGGAATTACTTAAATGTACTACTGAATGCCTGCTTCCAGTGTCTCCAAGTGATTCCATAAGAACCACATAATCAATAGTTCTAAAATGAATAGTGCCTTCTGAATGACGAGCACATATTAAATGTCTATAGCAGAGAGAAAAAAATTACAAAAGTGTAGACTAAAATAAGGAGAATTTAGGCGATATGCAATAACCCCCAAATGAAACAAACTCCAATGAAATAACTGATTGTGGTTTTTTCGACTTTTCCGTGGGTAAGCTGTCATCTTTGAGTTTGTTTCTCTTCGTTTGTTAATAAAATTCTAAGAATTTCCATCAAAATGCAATTTACAGCATAGACTTTGAATCAAGTAAGACAAGATTATTAAATTTTTCACAGTTTGTGTATTTGTAACCACGGAATTTCTAATGCAACTACCTAATATGTAATTCTGCCATGATCCGAACTAAGGTTCAAATGAAACAATTTAAAGGCTCTTTCTAAGAGGAACCGCATCATGGACACACAGTATACAATAAACAACACTAGTGATTTTATTGGGGGGAAAAATAATTCGGTTGTAATTTGATATTCAACGGGAAAAATTTAATAATCAGCCGGAAGAATAGCAGTCTAATATTAAAATTTTATATAAACATCAGTAATATAAACACTTTTGTAAAATATTTATTTTTGAAAGTAGATTTTAAGTTAATATGATTTTAGCACCCTTTTTTAATTTTGCACTTTTTTAGTCATTTAGGACATTTTTTTTTTGATTTCTTTGGCAACACTGTTTTAAAGTCATTGGCCTACAGAAATGTTGATAATCTCTCTACGTCTCATTTATCGAATGCAATTAATATGTAATAACAATCTTCTTGGGCTCGTGAGAGAAGAGATACACAGAACTTAGGGAGAGAGTGCAAAATACATCACTGCCAGATCACATAACAAGTGACCAGAAGAATACAATTCGAAAATACGGCGAAAGGTAAAAAAAGGAGATTAGAAAAAAGGAAACAATTTGCTTAAGAAAACCATTAGAGAAAAAAGCTAAAAATCTATAAGATTGAAAGTTGAACCAACAACAAGTGATGAAATTCATCGATTGTCATCTGCCAAAATTAAGGCTACAATAGCATATTTAATTGTGGTTTACGTAAAACGTGATGGAGCAAGGTTAGGTTATACCGTAAAAGCAAAATTATTCTACATTTGTATGTATGTATGTATGTTGTGGCCGTCGGTGGTGCAATGGTTAGTGTGCGCGGCTCTTGTACATGAGATCCAGGGTTCGAAACCTGCTTAGACCACCTAAAATTTCTTTCGGCGGCGGTCACCTCGCATAGTGACGGCGACACTATCGAGTATATAGCCATGAAAAAGCTTCTCAAAATACCGTTCGGAATCGGTGTAAAACTGTAGGTCCCAATCAGTGAGTGAAAACTGGAAAGCGCACAGCTCAGTGATTGTGAGAAGTTCTCCCCGGTCCCTTCATGGGATGTAATGGGAAACCAATTATTAATTATTATGTATGTACATATGTATATGACAAACAACTAAAGACTTAAATCAGAGGTGACCAAAAATTTTTATGGTGTAGTATAGGTGAGAAAAACGATGTTGCTTCAGTCGTCGTTTAGACAGCGACAAATGCACATGAGTACGGGTGTATGAATTTTTTGCTGATATATCAGCAAAAGATGCATATGTCCGCTACTTGTTTACACATCGCTTTCTCAACGACGACTGAATGGAAGAGCATAAGAATAAGTGTGACTTTGTTTATGTGTTGGTCTCCGCAATTGCGGTATGGGCTGGTCACCAGTGACTTAAATATTCGTTGTTCTTCTTAATAGGTTTCATTCACACAAAAAAAAAACTCTTACCTTTCTTTCAACTGTGTAAAAGTTCTTGAAAACACTATTCTTACTATTTTTAGGAAATTTAATCAATTTGCGATATAGTAATTAGTTCTCAATTAGTTGCGTTTTGTGCCTGACTTCTGAATGGTTTTCTACAACAACCACTTTTACACTCTTTAAAGAAACACAATATTTTTGGAAAACTCTTCATAATGAATTTTTTACTTGTAAATTTTTACGAAACATTAAACCAACACGCACGACGACTGCTTTACGCAGCTTCGCGAAATACACTAAATTCTTCCGACAATATTCGGTATGTAAATAGGAGAATTTTTGGAGACAAACGATTATGGCAGAGCAGCCTAATGAGAACATGAACAGTTAGAATTAAGAGAGATGGACTAATGGAGAAGAACGACCAACAAGTGGTTAGGTACAAATAGCAAACACATAAGACAAAGTTGCAAAAAGGAAACAAAAAAGACTAATTTTAGAGAAAACACAACAAATCTGTACCATTGACAACAAATGATCGGCGGATTGATACGAAATACATACATACATACATACATACTTGGAAAAAATAATAGGGACACCGATGTTTTTCTAATACTTTTTTTTTTTTCTATAATATTTAAATATTTAAATTAATTAAATTAAAAGCGTTAAGTACTTCATATACGCTAACAAAAAATATCAAACTCCAATATGATTTTCAAATAAATAATTAAAAAATTGAATTTTTTGTTATATGGTCTTGGAAAAAATAATAGGGACAAGAATTAAAACGTTGCTATTTCTATAGAATACTATTTTAGTTTTAAATTATTAAAGTAAAATATTAATACTTAGTGGTAGATCCTTTTGCATTAATCACTGCTTGGCATCTGCGAGGCATGGATTCTACAAGATGTAGGCACGTTTCCATCGGTATGGAGTACCAAGCGTTCTTAACTTTTTCCCACAATTCCTTTAAACTTGTGGATTTCTGGAGTCCAATATTGCTTTTTAAGACGCCCCAGAGGTGTTCAATGGGGTTAAGGTCCGGAGATTGTGAGGGCCATTCCAAAATTGTTACGCTTTTCTCTTGGAGCCAGGTTTTAACCAGTCTGGAAGAGTGCTTTGGGTCGTTATCATGCATGAACTGCCAACTAAGTGGCATTTCTTCCTCGGCAAACGGAAGCATTTCATTATTTAGAATGCCAACATAATCGACAGCACACATCTTATTCTTAATCCAAAAAATAGGACCCACTCCGGATGCAGAAAAACAGCCCCATACCAGCATTGACCCGCCACCATGTTTCACAGTCTGTTTGGTGTACTTGGGATCATATTCTTTGTTCTTCGGTAGACGGACGTAAGTCTTCCCGTCAGAACCAAACAAATTAATTTTTGTTTCGTCTGACCAAAGTATATTTTTCCAGTTTGAACGGTGTTGGTGTTGCTTGGCGAAAATTAATCTCTTTTGTATATTTTTTTTGCTCTACAACGGTACTTTCCTTGGGCTTCTTCCCATTAATCCTGCGTCCATAAGCCTGTTTCTTACTGTCCGACTGGTAACTGGTGCATTTAAACTCAGTTGTAGTTCCTTGGAAGACATAAAAGGGTAGTTTCTTGATAGGCGCACTAAATGTTGATCGAAACGGGATGATGTTTTCCGCTTTCTTCCTCAGGTTTCCATAGTGCGTTTTGAATGGATAGCATTAAAAACTTTGTTCCTCGAAAAGTTCATGATACTTGCTATTTCTCTAATAGATTTTCCCGCATTGTTTAATTTTTTAATCACTTTTTTCTCCTCTTCGGTTGTATGAACTCCGCGACCCATTTTTAAACACTAATATGTCAATTTACAAAGCACATGTTGTAACAAAGCAAGCAAACGATTATTAACCGTTATTTTTTCTCTCCTCTCAGAGATTGAGCTAACACTAAAATAGCATTCTATAGAAATAGCAACGTTTTGATTCTTGTCCCTATTATTTTTTCCAAGGCCATATTACAAAAAATTCAATTTTTTAATTATTTATTTGAAAATCATATTGGAGTTTGATATTTTTTGTTAGCGTATATGAAGTACTTAACGCTTTTAATTTAATTAATTTAAATATTTAAATATTATAGAAAAAATAAAAAAAAAATTAGACAAACATCGGTGTCCCTATTATTTTTTCCAACACTGTATGTATGTATCGACAAGGAAATTGACGATGCCACCTGCAGTTGTCATTGAAGTAAAACATGATAGGATATACGAGGAAGCTCGAAATGCGTAATTATTTGAAGTTAATTAACGTTTGAGTTGTCTAATTCTCTTTGTTTTCAAAAATGACTTGAGAACCAATTCACAAAAACGACTTACCTTCGAATTCTGTTGTCTAAAGATTCGTTACCAATTTATTTTTAACATTTTAAGAAATGTTAACATAATTTGTTGTTCTAACAGTTGGAAGACACTGGATTTTTTGATTGATTACGTTGATTTCCTTATATTTTATTCTCAAGTACAACATCCACTACAATTTTGCACAACTTTATACTGTACATATAAAGAAATCGTATTTTCTTTTTAATAATTTACATTTTTCACGAAACACAAACCCGAAACATTCGACTGCTTTAGGCAGCTTCGCGAAATGCACTAAATTCTTATGCTAATGTTGGGTAGATGTGTAGGTGTTATACAATGTGTTTATGTACTTGGTAGTTTTAGTTTTTAATTTGACATAGGACCCAGTCAAACAATTGTTTTGTTCCTAATCAATTTTGTTAAAATAATGTTTATTCTATTTTCAACCTTCAAACAATAAATATTGTTCCTTCCTTTCTTTAATTGAAATATTATAAATTTTATTGAGCAATCACTACAACTGGCGATCCTGCCAGGAGCCATTGACGACCAACTAGGTATTACTGGCAATATATACATTTATATAGTGGCAATATATAAATGCAGGACAAGAATTACCGTGAGCAAAGAATCGAGATTTTAAATCCATAACCCCAACATCGATGAACGAAGCTGATTTAGGATAAGGTTACGAAGCTCTATTTTTGCATTCCTCTCCTCTGCAATATTGATTTATTGGAATACATTGGATTTATTGGAATACAAATTTCCAGCTGAAGAGTTCAAATAATTTCTACAAGCCTAAGAATATTCTAAGGGAATCAAGCAGGTCAAACATCTGAGGGAGCCTAATCAAAGTTAACGTTCAAATTGATATCTAAGATCCTGTAAATTATCATTTACCAATCGGACTTAGAAAATATAACAGATTTAAGTTAGTAATTAAGTAATTTACGTTAAATTTAAATAAGTTTTTAGTGTCAAAGTTATTGTAGGGAGTAGCTGTAAACCCCCCTCCTGCGAATATGGTTATGCGGTCGCCAACACATTCGGCGATACAAGCGAACTTTTCGCAATCAATTACAGAAAATAACACCGAAAACTGTAATATGCAGGCTTCAGGTCAGCCAATTCAACAAGTCTGTAATCCTCCTACCGGTTTTAATGCAAACGAACCACATATAAACGCGGAAATTGCTTCCGTGTCTGTAAAGCTTCCCCAGTTTTGGACTAACTGTCCAGAAGCTTGGTTTGTTCACGTAGAAATGCAATTTGCAACAAAAGGGATCACCCGAGGTACGACAAAGTTTGAACACGTTGTTACATCGCTACCCCAGGAAGTTATCATGACAGTTCTGGATATCGTCCAAAAACCAGTATGTAGTAGCTCATATGAAGATTTGAAGAAGTGTTTAATCGAACGTCACTCCATGAGTGAAAATAGAAGATTAGATAAAGTACTATCGGACGCAGAGATTGGCGATCGACGACCTTCCGAATTTTATCGATCATTATCATTACTCGCAGGTTCAAATTTTAGCAGAGACGTTTTAATTAAACTGTGGTTTAGAAAGTTGCCAAAGAGTCTAAACGTTGCATTAACTGGCGCGAATGTGTCTGACCATGACGAACAACTTAAGCTGGCTGATAGAATTTGGGATGTATTACACGGAGATGAAATTGCTGAAATTAAGGGAAATTCTTTAGAATCGACACAAACGATTTCATCAAACTTTGGGAAAATAGTCGAAAATCTTGTGCTAGCTACGACGAATATATGCGAAAGTGTAAAGACCCTTTCAATAGAAGTATCTTCTTTAAGACGACGAATTGACGAGGAACCATATACGTCACGAAGAAGATTTGGCCCAAACAGGTCTCGATCCCGAAATAGATCGAACAGCAGAACCTGGCTATGTAGGTTCCACTATAGATTTGGCAATAAGGCCAATAAATGTGAACAGCCATGTTCGTTTACCGAAACTGGTGGACAGTCGACAAACTAAAGAGTACCATTGTAGCAGCGACGGACAATGGGTACATGACTTCTACAACTCGTCGCCTCTTCATATACGACAAGGTCAATAAATTAAAATTTTTAGTTGACAGTGGAGCGGATATTTCTGTATTACCCTCTACAAAGTTTAAGAATTTCAAGACTGAATCTGATGTGGTTTTGACGGCGGCTAACGGTTCTACGATCAAAACTTACGGGCGGAAAATGTTGAATATTAATCTCGGATTACGACGTGATTTTCCTTTTGTGTTTACTATTGCGAACATCTCAAAACCTATTATAGGTGCTGATTTTTTACACAAGTATGGTTTACTTGTAGACATTAAAAACCAGACTTTAGTTGACCCTCTTACTAAATTATCGAGCAACGTACGTTCACAAGTTTGCGATTTGTCTCTTCCGAAAATATTTATAGTTGATAACCAGTTTACGGAATTGCTAAGGCGATATCCAAAACTAACAGCCGAACCAGATTACTCAAAACCCGTTAAACACTCAACCGTGCATAAACTATCAACGAATGGGCCCCTTCCTTTTGTTAAGCCACGACGTTTAGACCCCATTAAATATAAAGCAGCTAAAACAGAGTTTGATTTTTTAGTGAAGTCGGGCATTTGCAGACCTTCGAATTCGTGCGCCTCGTCGGCGCTGCATTTGGTTCCGAAGAAGAATTCTGACGATTGGCGTCCATGTGGCGATTTTAGGCGTTTAAATTGTGTCACTGTTCCGGACAGATATCCGTTACCGCATATTCACGATTCAAACATGAATATGAGAAACAAACAGATATTTTCCAAGTTGGATTTGGTACGCGCGTATCATCAAATACCAATGGCGGAGGAAGATATATTTAAGACAGCGATAACCACACCGTTTGGAATGTTCGAATTTGTTCGAATGCCGTTTGGACTAAGAAACTCGGCCCAAACGTTTCAGAGGTTCATCAACGAAGTTTTTAGCGGTTTGGATTTCACTTTTGTCTACATTGACGATGTACTTGTCGCCAGCGACAATTTAGGAGAACATTTGCACCATTTAGATATTGTTTTTAGACGTTTGGAGGATTATGGGTTAAACATTAAGCCAGGTAAATGCGTGTTCGGAGTTTCAAATGTTGACTTCTTGGGACATAATATATCCGAGCAAGGGATTTGTCCATCGGAGGATAAAGTTGCCGATATTCGGAGGTTCGAGAGACCAACGTCAGTTAAACTTCTCCAGAAGTTTATAGGGATGGTGAACTACTATCACAGATACATACCCAAGTTAGCGGAATTGTCTGCTCCGATTTATGAAATCGTAACACACTCATTAAAAAGTAGGATTAAAACATTAGAATGGAATAACGAAGCGATTTCGGCTTTTGAGCAAATTAAAACTTGTTTTGCTTCAAGAGTGCTATTGAATCATTTTGCCAACGATTGCAAGTTAACATTGACAGTAGATGCCTCGAATGTAGCGGTCGGCGGTGTATTACACCAGGTTCGTGGCAAAATGTCCGAACCTTTAGCCTTCTTTTCAAGGAAACTGTCTAGTGCTGAGCGAAAATACAGTACATTTGACCGGGAGTTACTCGCAATTTTTCTGAATGTGAAACATTTCAGATACATGTTGGAAGGGAGAATATTTACAATATATACGGATCATATGCCATTAGCATCTGCGTTAGACTCGAAAACGGAAAGAAGCCCCAGGCAAACCAGGCACCTGGAGTATATATCACAGTTTACAAGTGACATCCAACATATTAAGGGTGATTCCAATATAGTCGCAGATACGCTTTCACGTTCATGGGAGGTCGATGCGTTGCAAGGTTCTAATATAAATTTGAAAATACTAAAGGAAAAGCAGGAAAGTGATTCAGAGCTAAGATCCATTTTGCAGAATATTGACGTACATTTAAATCTAAAATTGGTTAAGATGGGGGCATTAGATGGCGAGTTGTGGTGCGAGGTATCGTTGGGAAACCCAAGGCCTTTTGTACCGAAAGATTTACGGAAAGAGGTGTTCAAAAAATTACATTCAATATCACACCCAGGTATCAGAGCCACGCGCCGTCTGATTACCAGAAGATATTATTGGCCAGACATGAACAAAGAATTAAATGATTGGGCGAGAAGTTGTATTAATTGCCAAAAGTCAAAGGTCAGTCGGCACACGAAATCGCCGATCGTAAAAATAGACATTCCACAGGGTAGATTTGAGCATTTACATTTGGATATAGTCGGACCTCTTCCCCCTTCACGTGGCCATCGGTATATCTTAACTGTTATTGACAGATTCACACGTTGGCCAGAGGCATACCCTCTTAGGGACATTACTGCATTGACGATTGCGAAAACGTTCTTTTACAATTATGTCTGTCGTTTTGGTGTGCCGCTAACTTTGACAACCGATCGTGGAGCTCAGTTTACATCGAGCATGTTTTCAGAGTTGGCTAAGCTGATGGGTAGCCATAAAATAACGACAACCGCATATCACCCACAGGCCAATGGAATGGTCGAACGTTTCCACAGACAGTTAAAAGCGTCTTTATTGACCCAAGATCAATGCCAGAATTGGCATGAGTTGCTTCCTGTAGTGCTGCTTGGCCTCAGATCAGTGTTCAAGGAGGACTTGCAAGCTACTCCCGCGGAAATGGTTTATGGACAATCTGTGCGGTTACCGGGGGAAATTGTCGTTTCGGGTTCATCGGTTACAAATTATACATTTCTGGATAAATTAAAAGATCACTTTAAGTGTGTTCGTTCATATTTGTCTCATCACGGTAATACAGATAAGGATGTCTACATCCCAAAGGATCTCTTTAGTTGCAAATATGTATTTCTGCGGGTGGGGGAAAAGCGTGCGTTACAACATCCCTATCAGGGGCCATACGAAGTAATCGAAAAATGCGACAAACATTTTAAAATTCACATGGATGGCAGGATAACTACTGTTTCGATTGACAGGCTGAAGCCTGCATATTTTGAGAAAGCTGCTGACAAGGGCTCCCATATTACGCGGAATGCAACCAAACGGGTCACTTTTAATATTCTTGACATCAATGCTCCGGGAGGGGGAGTATTGTAGGTGTTATACAATGTGTTTATGTACTTGGTAGTTTTAGTTTTTAATTTGACATAGGACCCAGTCAAACAATTGTTTTGTTCCTAATCAATTTTGTTAAAATAATGTTTATTCTATTTTCAACCTTCAAACAATAAATATTGTTCCTTCCTTTCTTTAATTAAAATATTATAAATTTTATTGAGCAATCACTACAGATGGAAGGAAGAATTTTTGGAGACAAAAACTATTAGAGACCCCAATTTATTAGAGTGAACAATTAAAATGTAATATCTCTGTAATAGACGGTTGAGAGAGCAGAGAAGAATTAAAAGATATTGCGGAAAGAGAAAGTGACCAAAGGAGAAGAACCTGTGATGCCAACATAGCTAGATTTAACACTTTTCGACTTAATTTTAACTATCTTAGATTTAACACTATTTAACACTATTATTGTACCATGCTTTTCGACCTTGCAAAACTCGAAAAAAAAGTTATTGGTTTTTTTTTTGGAGAAACGCCTAATGGGAACACGTTTGCAGTTTTTATTTATTCGTTTAGCCCGTTTTGTATATAAACCCGATTTTGCTAAAGAATGTTAAGCTTGTTTTTGTATGTTCGACATTCTCGCTATAATACGAAAGTTTTGTTTCTAAGGGCTTTGAACAACTGTTAATTTATATTTATAGTACCTTACTGTGAACGAAGGGTAACGTACATATTTTCAAAAATATATTCCTATTCATTGACCACACGTGGTAAGATCGCTTCTATTATGGTGTTGGTTATTACGCTTATGCATATAAATTCTTAGGTGGAAGTAAGTATGCCAAATTATGGAAAGCCCAAGAGCTTTTAAGATGTGTTTAAACCACCCAATGATTAGTCCAAAGTAATATGTGCATACATATTTATTAAAAATGTATGGTTGCTGTAAAACAGTTCGATGTAACAAGCCTTTCTACAACACACAACGTGTTAAAGAAATAGAGCCTTTCGACGGCATTCCGTTGGTACAATCCCGTAGATGCGACAGAAAGACAAAAATGGAGTTTCCAAAAGGGAATGTTAAAATGTAATAACACAACAATTTGAAAGACCTATCAACAGGATTATGTGGGGAAGCAGTAGTGGCGCGAATCCGAGAGGTTCAACTTTCGATTAGAGTTGAGAATTTTAGTTCATTCGAGTGAGCGCTCTTTTTAGTCCAGCTCAACAGAATGAACTAGTTCATTCATTTAGTTCATTGTATCATTTCATAACTTGTAGTTTTAGTTCAATCGGAGCGAACAATCGTGGAAATTTTCTGATTTTTGCAGAATTTTAAAGTGTTTTGGCTACTGTCATATTTGTTTGTAGCAAATCGCCCTGTAAAAGATCTACTTAACGATTGGGTTATTCCGTTTCTGAAATATTTTGGAATAAAAGTGGCGATTAGCGCTGTAGTTATTGTGTATAAGCCGGCAATATGTCCATTCCACAAAGAGTGCAACATTAGGCACCTTTGTGGAAATTGAGTGAGACAAAGGGAGCATGAACTAGAAAATGGCGGAGAAACTGCACAATTGAAATACAAAAAACTACTGAAACAATTGAACTACTGAAACAAAAGAGCCGAAGAGTGTGAACTAGTTCATCTAGTTCACAAGAGTGAATCGTTCAATTGCACTAGTTCGTTCGTGAACTACACAACTCTACTTTCGATGACTGGCGCATATATCAGGCTGTATTTGGGCGATGGCGCGGGCTATTTTAATTTTGAGGGCACTAGTTTATCGGCATGGACCTGCGACTTAAGGAATCCCCACAAGTAAAGTCTAACTGTGTCAATTCACACGGTGTTTGTGGTCAGTGCACGTCGCCTCCGCGTGAGATAACGCTACTTTGGCTCGTTCAGAATGCCCATTGTGGCATCAGCTTTGTAGCCCGTAGCGACGTCCTGTTGGAATTATGTATCGTGATCGGTAGCGCTCTCCATTGATGGTGATAGCAATGCCATCATCGTTTTCGAAAAAGTACGGACCGATGATGCCACCGGCCCATAAATCAGGCCAAACAATGGATTTCTGTGCATGGCAAACTTGGTGGGAATCGTGTGGATTGGTATCGTCCTAAAACACGTAAGTAATGCTCCCCGTAATGTACCCGTTGATCCAAAAATGGGTGTAGGCGCAAAACGGGCGCAATGCGCGCATCGTTGCCTTTAGAGAACACCCATTTTGACAATAAAGTTCTTTCATTCGCATTTGTTCCTCGAGGACGAAACTTGCAATGGGGATTTGCCTCTATTGTCTGTAAAATAATTAGCAGGAAAATTAACAAGAGATAAAACAAAATAACCCTCGTGAACTGTCAAAATCTAACTGTCTCTACACGCTGAAAAATAACGGCCCCAGCAACATATTGAAGGAACCATGTACATGTTTGCAAGCATTTCTTGCTATTTCGTTCTTCATTGTGACAGACATCAGTGTTTTCAGCAGTTTTCAACAAACAAAGCCACATTTGGGTCACCAATACATATATTGTAACCTAATTGTGTCCCAAACATGTTATATTGAATAGCAAACACAATGTGCTTGGACATAATTTTACTATATTCGCGACAAGCTACAAACACGTTATATTTGCATCCAAACAACAAAACAAATACAATTTTTTCAGCGTGTATTGGAAAACCACTTACTTACTTACTCATTTAGCGCATTTTAGTACTTTTGGAATCTTCCTAGTAGTTTTCGTTATTTGGCGCATTTTAGCACTTTTTGGGGACTTCGGCAGCGGGATTCGTTCGTGTAGAGTTGGCAGTCATCAAAAAAATATATCACAAAATAAAAAAAATTGAATTGAAAAAAAAGACATTAGCGGCATTCATGCAAACGTGAAAGCCGAGAACTTTTGCTCAGCGCAAGTTTCCCTCGCACCGTTGCATGAGGCACCAAGTAAAGTTGCTCAGCGTAGTTGTGCTCAAAACTATATCAGCTGACCAAGATGGATACATAGGGTGGTAGCAGTAACAATTGCATGTATTATGTATGTGTACTTTTTCTACTGTTCTAGTGCTATCACCTTATTTATCCATCCTAGTCAGATGACAACGAAATGTCAAAAGTTTACACGTTTCTCCATCCAAAGTTTGCGCAGCAAATCTGACTTGAAGACTTTCCACTTTTGTGCAAGTCGCTTTGTATGGGAAATTTCTTTGTTTTGACGTTTGCCGCGTAAGTTTGCGAGGATTACGCGTTTACGAGGCTCTTTCGAGTTTGCATGAGGACCACTATTGAAAAAAAACAAATCCACACATAAGACAAAGTTGCAAAAAGGAAACCAAGAAAAAATAACATTATTTTAGAGAAAAAAATACAACAAATCTATAGGATTGACAGAACATTTTTAAATGATAGGCAAAATGATTTGAACTACATACATATATGTATATGTAAGTATCTACCGTAGATTACGATGGCAGTTATCATTGGCGGAAAATGTGATACGATATATCTACATTAGGGCGGATTAATTTTTTTTTGATGAAGCGTATAGCAAAAACTTAATCTATAGGTGATTTTGAGAAATTTTGCTCAAGAGACCATAGCTCTAAGTCGGATTTGGAGCCCCCCAAAATTTCGAAATAGATATTTTTCCATATATACATAGAATAATTTAATTAAATTCGTCATAAAATCGGATAGAATTATAGTAGATTTCTGAATGTGGGCTTGTTTGAAAGGTATTTTTATCACCTTTCAGAATCTGTATTGATACCAATATTTTTTATTTATTTTTAGTAGAGATATTATGAAATATATTGTTGAAAAATAGCTTAAAATGAACTTTTAACTAATAAATTCTGAATTTTCTTCAATTTTTGCAGATTATGAAAGTTCAGATAATTTTCAACAACTTTTATTACGATAAATTTTTTGTTTTCGATCTCCTTTTGATAGGAAAATCGATCTGAAAAACTAAACATTTTCAAGGTTTCAACAAAAAAACACTATTAACACTAATATCTATTTTGAAAATTTGGGGGGCTCCAAATCCCACTTCGAGCTATGGTCTCTTGAGCAAAATTTCCCAGAATCTAGATTACGTTTTTGCTATACGCTTCATCAAAAAAAATCGTTCCATACAATTTGACCCGCCCTAATCTACATACAAGGAATATTGAAATGTGTAATTATTCGAAGTTAAATAAAATTTAAGTTAATCCAATAAAATACAAAAAATAAATAAATTTCACAATTTAAACTGCCACAGAACTATTTTTTGTACACTCGACCGCATAAATCTGCGTACAAGGGATACAAAAATATATCGCCATTAAATTGTGATGTGAAAATAATGGCCCTGAAGGAAACCTGGGATAAAGTGTCTCCAAGTCAACACTTTCGTCTACTATTTTGGGCGACTATGTGGTGACTTTGTCAAGCAAGTGTCTACACTTTTTTGGACTCTGATGGGTAGAGAAATTGTTGACAGCTTCTTTTTGATTTTTTATTGTTTCGTTTTGGTTTGTTGAAAATACACGTGGCTGCGCGAATATCAAAGGTTTTTATTTAAAAAAAAGTAGATAAAAGTGAAATAAGAAGGTGAAATTAACATAAACTTGTAAAAAAAAAACTATAATAAGCAAAAGACATTATAAAAGACTTGTAAAAAAAACAAGCAAGTTTGTATAAAAATAGAAATAGTGAAGAAGATGCAACAGTTTTTGATGACAATTGCGAGATTACACATTTTGCTGAGCCACTTCACGATTTTTCGGAGCCTATTGCAAATTGTAATGGGTCTTTTGAAGATAAGAAACGTGTACCTGTACCTAGACTAAAATGATCAAAGGTTTAGCCAGCCTTGAAGAAAATGAGCACCAGAAAAAGACCGCAACATACAACTTGTGCAGTTTTAATTGTTGTTCTTTTTTTTATACTATCAAATTTTTTTTGTTAAAAAAATTCTTAATAACGTCGAAATAAATGCCCTTGTTTGAATTTTTACCCCTCCCAATATTAGTACCTTGAAAATCTAGTCAACAGTTCCGAAAGTGATTCCATAAGAACCACATAATCAATAGTTCTTAAATGAATAGTGCCTTCGGAATGACGAGCACATATTAAATGTCTACAGTGGAGAGAAAAAAATTACAAAAGTGTAGACTAAATATAAGGAGAATTTAGGCGATATGCAATAACCCCCAATTGAAATAAACACCAATGAAATAACGCCCAAAACAATATGAAATAAGACCCAGGAGAAAAAATTAAATAAAACCCAAATATAATGAAACAATTCCCAAAGAAGAAATGAAATAAGCCCCAAAATTCGGGCTTCTTTTTCATAATGAAATAATGACCCCCAAAAAGCATGATAAAATAACACCCAATGAAATAAACCCCAAAAAACGAAATAAGCCCCAAATCAATTTAAGTCACTAATAAATTATTTAAATTGTTATTTATTGAATACAAGCTTCACTTGTCCAAATATATAAAAACAAAATTACAAGAAAACTTGTATGGTATCGATAACTGACTGACGGCAAACTGAACATTCGAATATTTCATGTTCTTTTGCAATTGCATTTGCCTGCAGCTTCAGAACGCATGCACTGCATATTTTCATGTGCTTACAAGGTACCAGAAGTATGTTTGGCTCTTGTACAGTACAAACAACGCATAGTTTCACTTCTAAATTAGCCGTTTGTTCTGGTGTTTCTACTTCCTCCTCTTCACACTCTTCCTCCAAATAAGTGACGTTTTCAAACAAATCATCTTCTGGATTCGTGTCTGTGCAAGTGTGATTTTTGGGAAAAACCGCGCGGTTTAAAAATGCTGATGCAGTAATTTTAATCGTCTGCAACTCAATACTAGCTTTTTCAATGTTCGCAGCTTTGTCAATGGAAATTAAATGTGTATCAACGGTTTTAAACATTACATCTGAATTTGATTTTTAAGGGGGGTGAAGTTTTCCCCTTTTGCACATTCTTATAATGAATCGACATAGGAAACCATGTGATCTTTACATTTTAGGTATAGGATGCATTCAGCAATTTTGTGTAGAATGTTACGAGAAATATTTTTGTGGAACATTTTAACCCTCTAGCTCCTTTTATGCCCCTTTTGCGGAAAACAGCAAAAAAAAAACACTCCAAAAACAGGGGCGTAACGGGTTGCAGCGTACAGCAAAAATATTTGTACTAAAATTTTACTATAAGTTCCTGAATATACCAAAGCTCAAAACTCAACCTAAATACCAGAAATAAGTCAAAACTGAAAATGGCTCTAATGGGTTAATTTCATACTTATTCCGAATTGGTGCTAAAATGTTTCAAAAAACTGCATTTTAGGGGAATGGTGTGTATGGAAACAATATTCTACGCTAAATTTCACTATAAGTCATTGAACGAAAGAAATCGTTTCTTTGTCCACATAATTTTTATACATCTACTAAGGCATGTTTGGTCAGCATTTCATACCAAATAGCCTCTTAGTTGACGTCCTTTTCACATAACTTCAAAATTGCATCATAGTAGCTAAGAATGAATAGTATTCTGTTACACGCCCTTTACGGCGCCCTTCATAAACTCGAAATGTTATGAGTCTTCCAGTATTCATCTTTCGAAAATCCCATCATTATTTGATGTCAAGGCACTTTTTTTTTGCCGTGCTCAATTCGTGTTAGAGTTTCAGTAGTATCTTGTTTTGACGTAAAAAAATAAACAAATATAAGGTCCTGTTTTGATGTTACGTTCTTGTTTCGCGTTCCCAATTAGAATTGAGGTAAATTGTTGCCCATATTAATATTTTCTCAATTTTAAATATATTTTACTTTGTAATTTTTTTATTATATTCCCCTAATTTCATGATGCTGTCTTCACCGCTTTGGTGCGAATTTTGATTCATGTGATTTTGTCCCACGCCTTTAATTTATTGCCCCGACTTACATTTTTAAATATCTGACCATGACTAAAGACTATGGTATAAGTGAAACATTTTTCCTAAATTAGTGATTCTAGTTTGGCACGTTTGGATTTGAGTAGAATGATAAATCTGATTCAATGCCACGTGTCGATTCAATAGGCCCTAATTCATTTCCGCAGGTCCCAATTCGAATATTGACAAATGTCTTCTAGACTGAGGTCTACCACATTAGCGGAATATGAACCATGTGTTTAATCACTCCAGCTTCTACCGTTTCTCTAAAACTATTAATAATCAAATATACTTTCAACCTCGCTGCTCCAGCATTTGCTCCGAACTCTCATTGATCCGGGTTAACTCCAAGCCCCCAATGCTACCGTCCCCAATTATAAACAAAAAAAAAGAAGATTTAAAATTCCTTTTTCTGCTAACTTCTTCATCCTAGATGATTCTTATTCTTATTCTGGATATTCTGGTTCTCTGGCAACACTGGTTACAAGCAAGCAAGCGATAATCGCTACTCTGTGTAAATAACAAAGCAATTTATTTATTCCAACTGCAAACCAAATTTCCAAAAAAAAAAAAAAAGTATCCCGAAACGGCTGGACCGATCAAGATGAAATTTCAGGTTGGCATAGCTTAGGCTAGAAAAATTGACATATTGGAGAATCATAGATCCCATAGGGCCGCACAGTGGGAGTCTATAGTCGACTACAAAGCAATTTAGTTTTGAAGTTCGAATAATTTTTTTTTATTGAAAATAGTTTTGCTCTTATTGTCCTTGAGATATTTGGGAAAATATTTTTTTTTCATTTTATAAAAGTTCCTATTGTCGAAAGACTAATAAACATTATTTTCCTTAATGAATATGTGATTTTTTTATTTTTTCTTAATTTTAAAAAATGTATTCCCAAAACATTGTTATTTTTAATGCTCTATTTAAAAACATTTGTGAATTTTAATATTGAAATAATAAAATAACTTGAAATGATTATAAATCTTCAGTTGAAAACCCCGGTGCATGAGACCGGCGTCACCATTAATCAAAGTCAAATTTGCGTCACCATTGGCGGGTTAACCCTCTAACGGGTAATGCAGCCTCAGGGCTGCCATTCGTTTTTCTCTCATTGCGGTCTCAGAGAAAATGTTTGAAGAGTTTACTTTTTTCTCTTCTATTACTTACTATTCTATTTACAGTTAGAAACTAATTTTGTTGCGGTACAATGATTTTTGTTCATTCTGTGATCATTTTTGTGGAACACAACAGTGTTAGTGGAAAAAAAATTATTGTGAAATAAATTTCAAATTCAGTGGACAAAAAAAACACTTGGAGTTGTACTGTTACCCTGAATAATTTTTGGTGAGTGGTTGTGGTATATTAGTTTAATATAAAAACAAAGTGATCGTGAAAAACAAAATAAGGTGCGATCTGTAGGCTAAATTCTAATAGCGGCCTCAGGGCACCCTTACCCGTTTATGCCAAATTTCGTGACATATGCCATATTCACAGAGATAACGTTTTTTGTTATTGTATAGTGCATATTGCGGCAGAGAAATGGACGGAAAAAACATATTTCGCCGAAATAAAAGATTTAATCTTGCGGAATTGTCAGATGAATGCATTTTTACTGTTTTTTTTAAATAAAATTCATATTATCAATGAAACTGCACCTGTCGTTTAATTTTGCTTTAAACTGGCAAGGATGCCCTCAGGCAGCCTTTAATTTTGCTTTAAACTGGCAAGGATGCCCTCAGGCAGCCTTTAATGTTTTTCACCTGGCGGCTCAAAAAACCGAAATTTTTAATTTCTGACTTCAAATTATATGTTTCTAAACCAAAATTCGTTAGGAAAAAAATTCCCGAACGTTTTACTTCAAAAACTAGCTTCTGCCAGTTAGAGGGTTAAAGCAGTGTTGCCAGGTGGGCGCTATTTGTCTTTTTTAGAACATTGTTTTTGATAACGGCATATTTTTTTGATGATGGATGCCTTTTGAAAAAATTACACTCTTTATAGCATCCTTTTTAAACAAAATTCGCACATTTTGTCCCGTGTGTATTTTTGTCAGTCTACAAAATTTTTTAGACTACGTTTAAATGCATTATCTTATACGGAGCTTACATACAACTAGATTATTGCATTGTCGGTGATTTTCCTTATGGAATTTGACTGTAGTAGTTGTCCTAATGCTCTAATCTCCGTATGTGCACTTGCCACAATATATCACAAAAGAGATAATATAATCGTTTAATACTCGTACTACGGGAAACATTTACCAACTACGGATAAATAAAAACAACGAGGAATTGCAAATTTACGGTTAATTTAAAATATGTATGTATTACCATGATTTTTAGGTCAGTGAAAAAACTAGTGTTCAAACAAAAATTGGACTGACCCCCGTTGTTACCATCTGAAGTTTTCGTGAAGTTAAACCTGACTAAAAGTTTTAGCTGTCAGATTGTATGGATTTTGAAAATTTTAACAGCTAGTTGGCTCTAGCGGTGCCAGAATTTTTTTCTACGAAGAAAGAAATAAAAGAGAAAAACAACTAAAAAAGTAACAAAAAAATCTAAAAAAAAAACTGGACCAGTTTGTGAAAATTGAGGTAATTATAAAAAAAGTGGTTTCCCATTACATCCCATGAAGGAATTGGGGAGAGCTTCTCACAACCAGTGAGCTGTGCGCTTTATAGTTTTGTACTCACTGATTGGGACCTACAGTTTTACACCGGTTCCGAACGGTATTTTGAGACGCTTTTTCATGGTTAAGTACTCGATAGTGTCGTCGTCACTAAGCGAGGTGACCGTCGTCGAAAGAAATTTTAAGGTAGTCGGAGCGGGGATCGAACCCAGGATCTCCTGTACAAGAGGCGCGCACACTAACCATTGCACCACCGACGGCCACACATTATTCTATAAACACGTATTATTAGCACTGTACATAAAACAAAATCACAATAATCCGAACCATCTTAGAAATATCTATCGCGTAAGCGCGCCAGCCCAGCTGATTTGTGGTTTTTTCGCCTTTTCCGTGGGTAAGCTGTCATATTTGAGTTTGTTTATCTTCGTTTGTTAATAAATTTCTAAGAATTTCCATCAAAATGCAATTTACAGCATAGACTTTGAATCAAGTAAGACAAGATTATTACATTTTTCACATTTTGTGTATTTGTAACCACCGAATTTCTAATGCAACTACCTAATATGTAATTCTGCCATGATCCGAAGTAAGGTTCAAATGAAGCAATTTAAAGGCTCTTTCTAAGAGAACCCGAGTCATTGACGCACAGTATACAATAAACAACACTAGTGATTTTATTGGGCGGAAAAATAATTCGGTTGTAATTTGATATTCAACGGGAAAAATTTAATAATCAGCCGGAAGAATAGCAGTCTAATATTAAAATTTTATATAAACATCACTAATATAAACACTTTTGTAAAATATTTATTTTTGAAAGTAGTTTTTAAGTTAATATGATTTTAGCACCCCTTTTTTAATTTTGCACTTTTTTAGTCATTTAGGACATGTTTTTTTGATTTCTTTGGCAACACTGTTTTAAAGTCATTGGCCTACAGAAATGTTGATAATCTCTCTACGTCTCATTTATCGAATGCAATTAATATGTAATAATAATCTTCTTGGACTCGTGAGAGAAGAGATACACAGAACTTAGGGAGAGAGTGCAAAATACATCACTGCCAGATCACATAACAAGTGACCAGAAGAATACACTTCGAAAATACGGCGAAAGGTAAAAAAAGGAGATTAGAAAAAAGGAAACAATTTGCTTAAGAAAACCATTAGAGAAAAAAGCTAAAAATCTATAAGATTGAAAGTTGAACCAACAACAATTGATGAAATTCATCGATTGTCATCTGCCAAAATTAAGGCTACAATAGCATATTTAATTGTGGTTTACGTAAAACGTGATCGAGCAAGGTTAGGTTATACCGTAAAAGCTAAGTTATTCTACATTTGTATGTATTTATATATATGAAAAACAACTAAAGATTTAAATATGTATTCGTTGTTGTCTTAATAGGTTTCATTCACAAAAAAAAAACACTTACCTTTCTTTCTACTGTGTAACAGTTCTTGAAAACACTATTCTTACTATTTTTAGGAAATTTAATTAATTTGTGATATAGTAATTAGTTCTCAGTTAGAAATCTTTGCGTTTTGTGCCTGACTTAAGGTTTTTTTTCAATTCTACACTTCTACAAAGAAACACAATATTTTTAGAAAACTCTTGTAAATGAATTTGTTTCTTGTAAATCATTACGAAACACTAAACCAACACGTACGACTGCTTTACGCAACTTCGCGAAATACACAAAATTCTTCCGACAATACTCGGTACATGATGAAATTAATTAGGTGATAGCAGGAGGATTGTGTATGGATTAGTAGTACAGAGTTCTGTCAAACTCAGTTGATTTTTCTATTTTTTTATTTCTATCTTTAATTGTACAAACAACTTTTCATTTAATTAGCTAAATTAGTATGTGGTCAAACTGGATTTATATTGAATTTCTTGAAATCTGTTAAGTATTTATTGAATAAACAAACAAATTAGATAAAAATCTTGCTCTATAAAAAAATGCTGTCTGAAGAAAAGCCCTCCAAAAAAAAAATAAATACTTATTTGCATACTTCTCAGAGATGTACATTATCTCACTAGGGTTAAAAATTCCAATTTGTTTGATTAAAAGCAATAACCATAATTAGAGTTGCCGAAATACAACTATAGGTAATTTTGTCAACTGTGTGTTATTCTACATATAAAGACGTATTGTTAGTCACTGTAGCTTTACAGATGCCACAGAGCAAAACAAAAACACAATAGTCCAAAACAATAATCCGAACCATGTTAGAATTATCTATCGCGTAAACGCGCCAGCCCCTCTGATTTGTGGTTTTTTCATCTTTTCCGTGGGTAAGCTGTCTTATTTGATTTTGTTTGTTAATAAAGTTCTACGAATTTCCATCAAACTGCAATTTACAGCATAGACTTTGTATCAAGTAAGACAACATTATTAAATTTTTCATATTTTGTGTATTTAGTTTTTTCATTATTCAGCTAATTTTGACAGCTTAGCCACGGAATTTCTAATGCAACTACGTAATATATAATTCTACCATGATCCGAACAAAGGTTTACAAAAAAAAATAAAGGCTCTTTCTAAGATAAACGTATCATGGAGGCACAGTATACAATAAACAATACTAGTGATTTTATTGGGGAAAAAATTTCTATTTTAAATTGATATTAAACGGGAAACTGTAAAAATCATCCAGAACAATAGCAATTTAATATTAAAATCAATAATATAAACACTTTTGTAAAGTATGTATTTATTTTTAAAGTTGTTTTAAGTGGATCTGATTTTAGCATCCGTTTTTTAATGTTGCACCTTTTTTTGTCATCTAGCACATATTTTTTGATTTCTTCTGGCAACACTGTTTAAAAGTCATTGGCCTACAGAAATGTTGATCATCTCTCTCTCATTTATCGAATGCAATTAATATGTAATAATAATCTTGTTGGACGCGTGAGAGAAGAGATACAAAGAACTTAGAGAGAGAGTGAAGAATACAAAATACGGTGAAAGGTAAATAAGGAAACAATTTGCTTAAAAAAACCATTAGAGAAAAAAGCAAAAAATCTATAAGATTGAAAGTTGAACCAACAACAACAAGTGATGAAATTAATGGATTGTCATCTGCCAAAATTAAGGGTACAAGAACATATTTCATTGTGGTTTACGTTTACATGATCGAACAAGTTTAGGTTATACCGCAAAAGCTAATTTATTCTACATTTGTATGGATGTGTGTATGTATATGAAAAACAACTAACGATTTAAATCTTCGTTGTTCTCTTAATAGGTTTCATTCACAAAAACACACTTACCTTTCTTTCTACTCTGTAACAGTTCTTGAAAACACTATTCTTACAATTTTTGGTAAATTTTATCAATTTGCGACATAGTAATCAGTTTTCAATTAGAAGTCTTTGCATTTTGTATTTGACTTCTTAATGGTTTTCTACAACAACCACTAATTTTTTTTCACTTTTACACTCTTTAAAGAATCACACTATTTTTAGAAAACTCGTACTGAATTTGTTACTTGTAAATTTTTACTCAACACTAAACCAACACGTACGACTGCTTTACGCAGCTTCGCGAAATACACTAAATTCTTCCGACAATATTCGGTATGTAAATTGGAGAATTTTTGGAGACAAACGATTATGGAAGAGCAGCTTAATGATAACATGAACAGTTAGAATTAAGAGAGATAGACTAATGGAGAAGAACGACCAACAAGTGGTTAGGTACAAATAGTAAACAGATAGACAAAGTTGCAAAAAGGAAACAAAATAGACAATGTAATTTTAGAGAAAACACAACAAATCTGTACCATTGACAACAAATGATCGGCGGATTGATACGTAATACATACATACATACATATGTATGTGTCGACAAGGAAATTGACGATGCCACCTGCAGTTGTCATTGAAGTAAAACATGATAGGATATACGAGGAAGCTCGAAATGTGTAATTATTTGAAGTTAATTAACGTTTGAGTTGTCTAATTCTCTTTGTTTTCAAAAATGACTTGAGAACCCATTCACAAAAACGACTTACCTTCGAATTCTGTTGTCTAAAGATTCGTTACCAAATTATTTTTAACATTTTAAGAAATTTTAACTGAGACATAATTTGTTGTTCTCACAGTTGGAAGACACTAGATTTATTACGTGGATTTCCTTATATTTTATTCTAAAGTACAACATCCACTACAATTTTGCACAACTTTATACTGTACATAGTATAAAGCAATCGTATTTTCTTTTTAATATTTTACATTTTTCACGAAACACTAACCCGAAACATTCGACTGCTTTAGGCAGCTTCGCGAAATGCACTAAATTCTTCGGCTAATGTTGGGTAGATGGGAGGAAGAATTTTTGGAGACAAAAACTATTAGAGACCCCAATTTATTAGAGTGAAAAATTAAAATGTAATATCTCTTTAATGGACGGTTGAGAGAGCAGAGAAGAATTAAAAGATATTGCGGAAAGTGGAAGTGACCAAAGGAGAAGAACCTGTGATGCCAACATAGCTAGATTTAACACTTTTCGACCTTGCAAAACTCGAAAAAAAAGTTATTGGTTTTTTTTTGGAGAAACGTCTAATGGGAACACGTTTGGAGTTTTTATTTATTCGTTTAGCCCGTTTTGTATATAAACCCGATTTTGCTAAAGAATGTTAAGTTTGTTTTGTTTCTAAGGGCTTTGAACAACTGTTAATTTATATTTATAGTACCTTACTGTGAACGAAGAGTAACGTACATATTTTCAAAAATATATTCCTATTCATTGACCACACATGGTAAGGTCGCTTCTATTATGGTGTTGGTTATTACGCTTATGCATATAAATTCTTAGGTGGAAGTAAGTATGCCAAATTATGGAAAGCCCAAGAGCTTTTAAGAAGTGGTTAAACCACCCAATGATGAGTCCAAAGTAATATGTATTTATTAAAAATGTTTGGTTTCTGTAAAACAGTTCGATGTAACAAGCCTTTCTACAACACACAACGTGTTAAAGAAATTGAGCCTTTCGACGGCATTCCGTTGGTACAATCCCGTAGATGCGACAGAAAGACAAAAATGGATTTTCCAAAAGGGAATGTTAAAATGTAATAACACAACAATTTGAAAGACCTATCAACAGGATTATTTGGGGAAGCAGTAGTGGCGCGAATCCGAGAGGTTCAACTTTCGATGACTGGCGCATAGAGCAGGCTGTATTTGAGCGATGGCGCGGCCTTTTTTTATTTTGAGGGCACTAGTTTATTGGCATGGACCTGCGACTTAAGGAAACCCCACAAGGAAAGTCTAACTGTGTCAATTCACACGGTGTTTGTGGTCAGTGCACGTCGCGTCCGCGTGAGATAACGCTACTTTGGCTCGTTCAGAATGCCCATTGTGGCATCAGCTTTGTAGCCCGTAGCGACGTCCTGTTGGAATTATGTATCGTGATCGGTAGCGCTCTCCATTGATGGTGATAGCAATGCCATCATCGTTTTCGAAAAAGTACGGACCGATGATGCCACCGGCCCATAAATCAGGCCAAACAATGGATTTCTGTGCATGGCAAACTTGGTGGGAATCGTGTGGATTGGTATTGTCCTAAAACACGTAAGTAATGCTCCCCGTAATGTACCCGTTGATCCAAAAATGGGTGTAGGCGCAAAACGGGCGCAATGCGTGCATCGTTGCCTTTAGAGAACACCCATTTTGACAATAAAGGCCCATTCCATGATTTGATATACCAAAGGGGTAAAATTTCAAACTAACAAATTGATAAAACTAATGTCTCATTATAGTGTAAAATAGTTTAATTTTTCAAATTTGCTAATGATTTGGACCAAAAAAATTAATTAATACTCTAAAATTGACTATTTTATTACACTATTTGTTTCACGAATTCTAATATGATTTTAACAGTCACCATTTTTTTTGACTTTAAGATGATAAATATATTAAAATGATTAAAACTGGAGAAAAACAATAATATTATGGAATGTTTCAAAGGTAAACCACATGGTCTACAATTAATAAAAAATTTATTACATATGTTTACTGGTGGGAAAAGAAAAAAACTTTTTGATAGTCACACACGGCACATTCACTTTAAAAAGTTAATATAAAACAATAATGTGTGTGAGTATTAACTAAAAAACATAGTTTATAAATTAGTGTGCATCAAGATGGCTAAATCTATCAAGACTTTTAATTTTGTTACATATTTTACACTTTAAAATTAAATTTTAAAATGTCACACACGTCACATTGTGACTGGGTACTTACTTTAAAGTTATTGCATTCACATTTTTTAAAGTTTTGTCTAGCAAATGGCAATCTGGCAACACTAACTTGTTGTTGACACTAGAAATTCTAATTTTACCTGAGCACATGTTTCAATTATTCTCCAGCTACATACAAATTAAAGATTTTGATTAGTTCTTTTAAAAGTTTTATTCTTTTAAAGAAATTGGATTAATTTTGAGAGTTTTAAAATCATGGATGAAAAGAAACCAATGTCAGCAGTAGAAATCCAGAGCTAAAAAGGAAGCAAGTGATCCTGAATACCAGACAAAAGAAAATAAAAGAATTGAAGCAATCAGAAAAAATAGGTGTGAATGCACAAGAAAAAAAAAGCATATAAGCTTAATGCAGCATTGCGTAAGAGGAAAAGTAGAGCTAAAAAGAATGAAGATGTATACTATGCCTGAAATGAATGATGAGATTACTGTATATGATAGTGGTGGAAAAGTTAAGCTGAGGAAGTATTACTTAACGATGTGTCTGAGAGAAGCCTACAGTTTATTTAAAATGGAGAATGATAACCTGGAAGTCGGATTTTCGAAGTTCTACTTCCTAAGACCGCCAACCGTTTTGCTTTAGCATGAACACCTGCAGATCAATGCAAGTGCAAGATACATGAAAACTTGCAATGCATGGTGGCAAAAAATTCACTTTGTTGGCAAGGCCAGTGCAATTAGTGCAAAGATGGCAGAAAGTTTCCAGAACAAGTTATATTTGGCAGGGAAAAACCTGTACAGTGGTATAATTGGGAAACACAGTTATGTGAAGAGAGAAGAGTTCTAAAGAAAGTACTGGAAGAGGGCTGTGTAGAACAGCTAATTGATTTAGTATTGGAAGATTTTGGCAAAATGCGAGGCCATACAAATATTAAGAGAATTCAAGCAAGTGAATTTCAAGCTGACCAAGAAGATAAACGAAACGAGTTTTGCAGATAGATTTTGCCATGTCATATTCAGCAGAATGTCAGCATGAAGTACAATCCGCATTGTGGAGCAGAGCAAGTGTTACACTGTTCACAGCAGCAGTCATATATGATAGTAAATGTCAAACATACTTAATATGTTCAGATGCACCTAGTAAGGACAAAGATACCATATTATGCTTCTTGATCCACTTGTATGAAAAGTTAGAGAAAATAAAAGATTCAATTCAACCGGAAGTGGATGTTATATGGAGTGATGGGCCATCAAGCGAATTTAAGAATCGCTTTATGGTACCGTCGGTGGTGCAATGGGTAGTGTGCGCGCCTCTTGTACAGGAGATCCTGGGTTCGATCCCTGCTCCAACCACCTTAAAAATTTCTTTCGACGACGGTCACCTCGCTTAGTGACGGCGACACTATCGAGTATATAGCCATGAAAAAGCTTCTCAAAATACCGTTCGGAATCGGTGTAAAACTGTAGGTCCCAATCAGTGAGTGAAAACTGGAAAGCGCACAGCTCAGTGATTGTGAGAAGTTCTCCCCGGTCCCTTCATGGGATGTAATGGTAAACCATTTATTTTTTTATATTTATGGTAAAATTACTAAAAGTGGTCTCTGCTAAATACTCTAGACCTTTCCATTGGAAGTATTTTGCCACTTCACATGGAAAAGGAATATTGGATGGAATTGGTGGCTCTGCTAAATCTCTAGATCGGCAGCGGGTTATGAGTTGCTGTGATAAAGCAATTATAGTTCAGAGTGCACAAGATTTTGCCAACGTAGCTGCGGAACTAATGCCAAAGACTCAGGTATTTTATATATCGCAAGCAGAAATTACTGAAAAGTCAATTTCCTCTGAAGGAAATATTAAACTTCCGAAGTCAGCACGAAGTAATAACTGAGAAAAAGCAGAAGAAATTGAAGTCTCTTGTATGATTAGATCTGGAAAGAAACTTTGAGAAACTATAAATTATAATATTCTTATTTAAAAATATGTATTTAAACCTTCTTTTACCTATTTTACTCAATTAATTTGTAAGTAGCTATTACCCATTTAAATTAAAATAAATATTATATATCAATATAAATCACAGAAAAAATTTAATTTGTAGATCAACCTGAAAATGTTCCTTACAAAATAGTCACACACGTCACATGACTTTAAAGTCGTTTTCTATTTAAAGCAACAACTAAAATTAAATGCTTTTCACACTAAAATTTCCTGTCACTCATGCATAACAAAACCATATTAACAAGCTTTTCCGATCAATTTTAGGAGAGTGTATTTTTATTGTAAAACATTGTAAAGTGACTCCAAATGTCACACACGTCACTATGGAATGGGCCTAAAGTTCTTTCATTCGCATTTGTTCCTTGAAGACGAAACTTGCAATGGGGATTTGCCTCTATTGTCTGTAAAATAATTAGCAGGAAAATTAACAAGAGATAAAACAAAATAACCCTCGTGAACTGTCAAAATCTAACTGTCTCTACACGCTGAAAAATAACGGCCCCAGCAACATATTGAAGGAACCATGTACATGTTTGCAAGCATTTCTTGCTATTTCGTTCTTCATTGTGACAGACATCAGTGTTTTCAGCAGTTTTCAACAAACAAAGCCACATTTGGGTCACCAATACATATATTGTAACCTAATAATCATTGTGTCCCAAACATGTTATATTGAATAGCAAACACAATGTGCTTGGACATAATTATACTATATTCGCGACAAGCTACAAACACGTTATATTTGCATCCAAACAACAAAACAAATACAATTTTTTCAGCGTGTATTGGAAAACCACTTACTTACTCATTTAGCGCATTTTAGTACTTTTGGAATCTTCCTAGTAGTTTTCGTTATTTGGCGCATTTTAGCACTTTTTGGGGACTTCGGCAGCGCGATTCGTTCGTGTAGAGTTGGCAAAAATATATCACAAAATAAAAAAAATTGAATTGAAAAAAAAGACATTAGCGGCATTCATGCAAACGTGAAAGCCGAGAACTTTTGCTCAGCGCAAGTTTCCCTCGCACCGTTGCATGAGGCACCAAGTAAAGTTGCTCAGCGTAGTTGTGCTCAAAACTACATCAGCTGACCAAGATGGATACATAAGGTGGTAGCAGTAACAATTGCATGTATTATGTATGTGTACTTTTTCTACTGTTCTAGTGCTATCACCTTATTTATCCATCCTAGTCAGATGACAACGAAATGTCAAAAGTTTACACGTTTCTCCATCCAAAGTTTGCGCAGCAAATCTGACTTGAAGACTTTCCACTTTTGTGCAAGTCGCTTTGTATGGGAAATTTCTTTGTTTTGACGTTTGCCGCGTAAGTTTGCGAGGATTACGCGTTTACGAGGCTCTTTCGAGTTTGCATGAGGACCACTATTGAAAAAAAAAATCCACACATAAGACAAAGTTGCAAAAAGGAAACCAAGAAAAAATAACATTATTTTAGAGAAAAAAATACAACAAATCTATAGGATTGACAGAACATTTTTAAATGATAGGCAAAATGATTTGAACTACATACATATATGTATATGTAAGTATCTACCGTAGATTACGATGGCAGTTATCATTGGCGGAAAATGTGATACGATATATCTACATTAGGGCGGATTAATTTTTTTTTGATGAAGCGTATAGCAAAAACGTAATCTATAGGTGATTTTGAGAAATTTTGCTCAAGAGACCATAGCTCTAAGTCGGATTTGGAGCCCCCCAAAATTTCAAAATAGATATTTTTCCATATATATGTACATAGAATAATTTAATTAAATTCGTCATAAAATCGGATAGAATTATAGTAGATTTCTCAGTGTGGGCTTGTTTGAAAGGTATTTTTTATCACCTTTCTGGATATCTGTATTGATACCAATATTTTTTTTTTATTTTCAGTAGAGATATTATGAAATATATTGTTGAAAAATAGCTTAAAATGAACTTTTAACTAATAAATTCTGAATTTTCTTCAATTTTTGCAGATTATGAAAGTTCAGATAATTTCCAACAACTTTTATTACGATCAATTTTTTGTTTTCGATCTCCTTTTTGTAGGAAAATCGATCTGAAAAAATCAACATTTTGAAGGTTTCAACAAAAAAAACACTATTAACACTAATATCTATTTTGAAAATTTGGAATCCCACTTAGAGCTATTGTCTCTTAAGCAAAATTTCTCAGAATCACCTATAGATTACGTTGTTGCTATTCGCTTCATACAATTTGACTCGCCCTAATCTACATACAAGGAATATTGAAATGTGTAATTATTCGAAGTTAAATAAAATTTAAGTTAATACAAAAAATAAATAAAATTCACAATTTAAACTGCCACAGAACTATTTTTTGTACACTCGACCGCATAAATCTGCGTACAAGGATACAAAAATATATCGCCATTAAATTGTGATGTGAAAATAATGGCCCTGAAGGAAACCTGGGATTAAGTGTCTCCAAGTCAACACTTTCGTCTACTATTTTGGGCGACTATGTGGTGACTTTGTCAAGCAAGTGTCTACACTTTTTTGGACTCTGATGGGTAGAGAAATTGTTGACAGCTTCTTTTTGATTTTTTATTGTTTCGTTTTGGTTTGTTGAAAATACACGTGGCTGCGCGAATATCAAAGGTTTTTATTAAAAAAAAAGTAGATAAAAGTGAAATAAGAAGGTGAAATTAACATAAACTTGTAAAAAAAAAACTATAATAAGCAAAAGACATTATAAAAGACTTGTAAAAAAAACAAGCAAGTTTGTATAAAAATAGAAATAGTGAAGAAGATGCAACAGTTTTTGATGACAATTGCGAGATTACACATTTTGCTCAGCCACTTCACGATTTTTCGGAGCCTATTGCAAATTGTAATGGGTCTTTTGAAGATAAGAAACGTGTACCTGTACCTAGACTAAAATGATCAAAGGTTTAGCCAGCCTTGAAGAAAATGAGCACCAGAAAAAGACCGCAACATACAACTTGTGCATTTTTAATTGTTGTTCTTTTTTTTTTATACTATCAAATTTTTTTTTGTTAAAAAAATTCTTAATAACGTCGAAATAAATGCCCTTGTTTGAATTTTCACCCCTCCCAATATTAGTACCTTGAAAATCTAGTCAACAGTTCCGACAGTGTTGACAGGAATTACTTAAATGTACTACTGAATGCCTGCTTCCAGTGTCTCCAAGTGATTCCATAAGAACCACATAATCAATAGTTCTAAAATGAATAGTGCCTTCTGAATGACGAGCACATATTAAATGTCTATAGCAGAGAGAAAAAAATTACAAAAGTGTAGACTAAAATAAGGAGAATTTAGGCGATATGCAATAACCCCCAAATGAAACAAACTCCAATGAAATAACTGATTGCGGTTTTTTCGACTTTGCCGTGGGTAAGCTGTCATCTTTGAGTTTGTTTCTCTTCGTTTGTTAATAAAGTTCTAAGAATTTCCATCAAAATGCAATGTACAGCATAGACTTTGAATCAAGCAAGACAAGATTATTAAATTTTTCACAGTTTGTGTATTTGTAACCACGGAATTTCTAATGCAACTACCTAATATGTAATTCTGCCATGATCCGAACTAAGGTTCAAATGAAACAATTTAAAGGCTCTTTCTAAGAGGAACCGCATCATGGACACACAGTATACAATAAACAACACTAGTGATTTTATTGGGCGGAAAAATAATTCGGTTGTAATTTGATATTCAACGGGAAAAATTTAATAATCAGCCGGAAGAATAGCAGTCTAATATTAAAATTTTATATAAACATCAGTAATATAAACACTTTTGTAAAATATTTATTTTTGAAAGTAGATTTTAAGTTAATATGATTTTAGCACCCTTTTTTAATTTTGCACTTTTTTAGTCATTTAGGACATGTTTTTTTGATTTCTTTGGCAACACTGTTTTAAAGTCATTGGCCTACAGAAATGTTGATAATCTCTCTACGTCTCATTTATCGAATGCAATTAATATTTAATAATAATCTTCTTGGACGCGTGAGAGAAGAGATACACAGAACTTAGGGAGAGAGTGCAAAATACATCACTGCCAGATCACATAACAAGTGACCAGAAGAATACAATTCGAAAATACGGCGAAAGGTAAAAAAAGGAGATTAGAAAAAAGGAAACAATTTGCTTAAGAAAACCATTAGAGAAAAAAGCTAAAAATCTATAAGATTGAAAGTTGAACCAACAACAAGTGATGAAATTCATCGATTGTCATCTGCCAAAATTAAGGCTACAATAGCATATTTAATTGTGGTTTACGTAAAACGTGATGGAGCAAGGTTAGGTTATACCGTAAAAGCAAAATTATTCTACATTTGTATGTATGTATGTATGTACATATGTATATGACAAACAACTAAAGACTTAAATATTCGTTGTTCTTCTTAATAGGTTTCATTCACACAAAAAAAAACTCTTACCTTTCTTTCAACTGTGTAAAAGTTCTTGAAAACACTATTCTTACTATTTTTAGGAAATTTAATCAATTTGCGATATAGTAATTAGTTCTCAATTAGTTGCGTTTTGTGCCTGACTTCTGAATGGTTTTCTACAACAACCACTTTTACACTCTTTAAAGAAACACAATATTTTTGGAAAACTCTTCATAATGAATTTTTTACTTGTAAATTTTTACGAAACAGTAAACCAACACGCACGACGACTGCTTTACGCAGCTTCGCGAAATACACTAAATTCTTCCGACAATATTCGGTATGTAAATAGGAGAATTTTTGGAGACAAACGATTATGGAAGAGCAGCTTAATGAGAACATGAACAGTTAGAATTAAGAGAGATAGACTAATGGAGAAGAACGACCAACAAGTGGTTAGGTACAAATAGCAAACACATAAGACAAAGTTGCAAAAAGGAAACAAAAAAGACTAATTTTAGAGAAAACACAACAAATCTGTACCATTGACAACAAATGATCGGCGGATTGATACGAAATACATACATACATACATATGTATGTATCGACAAGGAAATTGACGATGCCACCTGCAGTTGTCATTGAAGTAAAACATGATAGGATATACGAGGAAGCTCGAAATGCGTAATTATTTGAAGTTAATTAACGTTTGAGTTGTCTAATTCTCTTTGTTTTCAAAAATGACTTGAGAACCAATTCACAAAAACGACTTACCTTCGAATTCTGTTGTCTAAAGATTCGTTACCAATTTATTTTTAACATTTTAAGAAATGTTAACTGAGACATAATTTGTTGTTCTAACAGTTGGAAGACACTGGATTTTTTATAGAGCAAGAGCCAGCGACGGCCAGACCTTCGTTATTTTATAAAAGCTAAAATTTTTTTTATAGATGTTCCTAACACAGGTAAGCAGGATCCCCAAATATGAAATTTGGGTGGTGGTGGCTTCGGCAGGCAACAGGTAGTAAAGGTGTAAAAAATTGCACCCCAAATTCGTTATAGTATAAAGGTCAATTTTTGTAACATTTTCTTCGGAATAATATTAGAAATCACGTCGTTCATTGCCAGACACTTAGTACGATTCCAACCCCCTGCCAGACACCCTTAAACATGAATAAATTGTAATTAAACTTTCGTTATAGTATCAAAGCTGATTTTTATATATGTCACTTGGGGAACTATCAAAAGATGTTTCCTAAGTTGCCGGACAGTTTAGATAGTTCCTTCATCTTGCCAGACGCATTTAAAACCTACCGTCGGAGAGAGCGCGAGGAGTACATATGCATGCGGGTGCGAGTGAGATAGAGCGTTCGGTCCATTGGGATATTTTACTGCACATCATCTGTCGATTCCTCGTCACTACTACTCCAGTCCATGGATTGATCGTGATCAATATCGCCTTCTCCGTCAGTATCTCTAATAATTTAACCAAGTTAATACAATTATGAATGACTTTCAAAACCGATTGACATTTTTTTAATGTCTGCTCAGAAAACAATATTACTTTACCATCACTTTTTTTACAAACAACACACATTAAAACGTCTCCCATGATAACACTTAATTACAACTGACTTACTTCTACAGTGCGCTGTAGTGTAGTGTGTTCATAAATTAAAACCACGCGCGACTTCTACGAGAACAAGAAAGCAACTAAACAGAAAAAGACAATAACTACAGTTCTATACATATAAGGGGAACCCCCAAATTCTGTACTATTATATGTGTATGTATTTTGTAAAAGATCGCTCTATCTCACTCGCACCCGCAAGCATATGTACTCCTCGCGCTCTCTCCCACGGTAGGTTTTAAATGCGTCTGGCAAGATGAAGGAACTATCGAAACTGTCTGGCAACTTAGGAAACATCTTTTGATAGTTCCCCAAGTGACATATATAAAAATCAGCTTTTATACTATAACGAAAGTTTAAATACAATTTATTCATGTTTAAGGGTGTCTGGCAGGGGGTTGGAATCGTACTAAGTGTCTGGCAATGAACGACGTGATTTCTAATATTATTCCGAATAAAATGTTATAAAAATTTACCTTTATACTATAACGAATTTGGGGTGCAATTTTTTACACCTTTACTACCTGTTGCCTGCCAAAGCCACCACCACCCAAATTTCATATTTGGGGATCCTTCTTACCTGTGTTAGGAACATCTATAAAAAAAATTTCAGCTTTTATAAAATAACGAAGGTCTGGCCGTCGCTGGCTCTTGGTCTATTACGTTGATTTCCTTATATTTTATTCTCAAGTACAACATCCACTACAATTTTGCACAACTTTATACTGTACATATAAAGAAATCGTATTTTCTTTTTAATAATTTACATTTTTCACGAAACACAAACCCGAAACATTCGACTGCTTTAGGCAGCTTCGCGAAATGCACTAAATTCTTCTGCTAATGTTGGGTAGATGGAAGGAAGAATTTTTGGAGACAAAAACTATTAGAGACCCCAATTTATTAGAGTGAACAATTAAAATGTAATATATCTGTAATAGACGGTTGAGAGAGCAGAGAAGAATTAAAAGATATTGCGGAAAGAGAAAGTGACCAAAGGAGAAGAACCTGTGATGCCAACATAGCTAGATTTAACACTTTTAGACTTAATTTTAACTATCTTAGATTTAACACTATTTAACACTATTATTGTACCATGCTTTTCGACCTTGCAAAACTCGAAAAAAAAGTTATTGGTTTTTTTTTTGGAGAAACGCCTAATGGGAACACGTTTGGAGTTTTTATTTATTCGTTTAGCCCGTTTTGTATATAAACCCGATTTTGCTAAAGAATGTTAAGCTTGTTTTTGTATGTTCGACATTCTCGCTATAATACGAAAGTTTTGTTTCTAAGGGCTTTGAACAACTGTTAATTTATATTTATAGTACCTTACTGTGAACGAAGGGTAACGTACATATTTTCAAAAATATATTCCTATTCATTGACCACACGTGGTAAGATCGCTTCTATTATGGTGTTGGTTATTACGCTTATGCATATAAATTCTTAGGTGGAAGTAAGTATGCCAAATTATGGAAAGCCCAAGAGCTTTTAAGAAGTGTTTAAACCACCCAATGAATAGTCCAAAGTAATATGTGCATACATATTTATTAAAAATGTATGGTTGCTGTAAAACAGTTCGATGTAACAAGCCTTTCTACAACACACAATGTGTTAAAGAAATAGAGCCTTTCGACGGCATTCCGTTGGTACAATCCCGTAGATGCGACAGAAAGACAAAAATGGATTTTCCAAAGGGAATGTTAAAATGTAATAACACAACAATTTGAAAGACCTATCAACAGGATTATGTGGGGAAGCAGTAGTGGCGCGAATCCGAGAGGTTCAACTTTCGATTAGAGTTGAGAATTTTAGTTCATTCGAGTGAGCGCTCTTTTTAGTCCAGCTCAACAGAATGAACTAGTTCATTCATTTAGTTCATTGTATCATTTCATAACTTGTAGTTTTAGTTCAATCGGAGCGAACAATCGTGGAAATTTTCTGATTTTTGCAGAATTTTAAAGTGTTTTGGCTACTGTCATATTTGTTTGTAGCAAATCGCCCTGTAAAAGATCTACTTAACGATTGGGTTATTCCGTTTCTGAAATATTTTGGAATAAAAGTGGCGATTAGCGCTGTAGTTATTGTGTATAAGCCGGCAATATGTCCATTCCACAAAGAGTGCAACATTAGGCACCTTTGTGGAAATTGAGTGAGACAAAGGGAGCATGAACTAGAAAATGGCGGAGAAACTGCACAATTGAAATACAAAAAACTACTGAAACAATTGAACTACTGAAACAAAAGAGCCGAAGAGTGTGAACTAGTTCATCTAGTTCACAAGAGTGAATCGTTCAATTGCACTAGTTCGTTCGTGAACTACACAACTCTACTTTCGATGACTGGCGCATATATCAGGCTGTATTTGGGCGATGGCGCGGGCTATTTTAATTTTGAGGGCACTAGTTTATCGGCATGGACCTGCGACTTAAGGAATCCCCACAAGTAAAGTCTAACTGTGTCAATTCACACGGTGTTTGTGGTCAGTGCACGTCGCCTCCGCGTGAGATAACGCTACTTTGGCTCGTTCAGAATGCCCATTGTGGCATCAGCTTTGTAGCCCGTAGCAACGTCCTGTTGGAATTATGTATCGTGATCGGTAGCGCTCTCCATTGATGGTGATAGCAATGCCATCATCGTTTTCGAAAAAGTACGGACCGATGATGCCACCGGCCCATAAATCAGGCCAAACAATTGATTTCTGTGCATGGCAAACTTGGTGGGAATCGTGTGGATTGGTATCGTCCTAAAACACGTAAGTAATGCTCCCCGTAATGCACCCGTTGATCCAAAAATGGGTGTAGGCGCAAAACGGGCGCAATGCGCGCATCGTTGCCTCTAAAGGCAATAAAGTTCTTTCATTCGCATTTGTTCCTCGAAGACGAAACTTGCAATGGGGATTTGCCTCTATTGTCTGTAAAATAATTAGCAGGAAAATTAACAAGAGATAAAACAAAATAACCCTCGTGAACTGTCAAAATCTAACTGTCTCTACACGCTGAAAAATAACGGCCCCAGCAACATATTGAAGGAACCATGTACATGTTTGCAAGCATTTCTTGCTATTTCGTTCTTCATTGTGACAGACATCAGTGTTTTCAGCAGTTTTCAACAAACAAAGCCACATTTGGGTCACCAATACATATATTGTAACCTAATAATCATTGTGTCCCAAACATGTTATATTGAATAGCAAACACAATGTGCTTGGACATAATTATACTATATTCGCGACAAGCTACAAACACGTTATATTTGCATCCAAACAACAAAACAAATACAATTTTTTCAGCGTGTATTGGAAAACCACTTACTTACTCATTTAGCGCATTTTAGTACTTTTGGAATCTTCCTAGTAGTTTTCGTTATTTGGCGCATTTTAGCACTTTTTGGGGACTTCGGCAGCGCGATTCGTTCGTGTAGAGTTGGCAGTCATCAAAAAAATATATCACAAAATAAAAAAATTGAATTGAAAAAAAAAAATTAGCGGCATTCATGCAAACGTGAAAGCCGAGAACTTTTGCTCAGCGCAAGTTTCCCTCGCACCGTTGCATGAGGCACCAAGTAAAGTTGCTCAGCGTAGTTGTGCTCAAAACTATATCAGCTGACCAAGATGGATACATAGGGTGGTAGCAGTAGCAATTGCATGTATTATGTATGTGTACTTTTTCTACTGTTCTAGTGCAATCACCTTATTTATCCATCCTAGTCAGATGACAACGAAATGTCAAAAGTTTACACGTTTCTCCATCCAAAGTTTGCGCAGCAAATCTGACTTGAAGACTTTCCACTTTTGTGCAAGTCGCTTTGTATGGGAAATTTCTTTGTTTTGACGTTTGCCGCGTAAGTTTGCGAGGATTACGCGTTTACGAGGCTCTTTCGAGTTTGCATGAGGACCACTATTGAAAAAAAAACAAATCCACACATAAGACAAAGTTGCAAAAAGGAAACCAAGAAAAAATAACATTATTTTAGAGAAAAAAATACAACAAATCTATAGGATTGACAGAACATTTTTAAATGATAGGCAAAATGATTTGAACTACATACATATATGTATATGTAAGTATCTACCGTAGATTACGATGGCAGTTATCATTGGCGGAAAATGTGATGCGATATATCTACATTAGGGCGGATTAATTTTTTTTTGATGAAGCGTATAGCAAAAACGTAATCTATAGGTGATTTTGAGAAATTTTGCTCAAGAGACCATAGCTCTAAGTCGGATTTGGAGCCCCCCAAAATTTCGAAATAGATATTTTTCCATATATACATAGAATAATTTAATTAAATTCGTCATAAAATCGGATAGAATTATAGTAGATTTCTGAATGTGGGCTTGTTTGAAAGGTATTTTTATCACCTTTCAGAATCTGTATTGATACCAATATTTTTTTTTAAATTTAGTAGAGATATTATGAAATATATTGTTGAAATATAGCTTAAAATTAACTTTTAACTAATAAATTCTGAATTTTCTTCAATTTTTGCAGATTATAAAAGTTCAGATAATTTTCAACAACTTTTATTACGATAAATTTTTTGTTTTCGATCTCCTTTTTGTAGGAAAATCGATCTGAAAAAACATTTGAAAAACATTTTCAAGGTTTCAACAAAAAAACACCATTAACACTAATATCTATTTTGAAAATTTGGAATCCCACTTAGAGCTATTGTCTCTTAAGCAAAATTTCTCAGAATCACCTATAGATTACGTTGTTGCTATTCGCTTCATACAATTTGACTCGCCCTAATCTACATACAAGGAATATTGAAATGTGTAATTATTCGAAGTTAAATAAAGTTTAAGTTAATCCAATAAAATACAAAAAATAAATAAAATTCACAATTTAAACTGCCACAGAACTATTTTTTGTACACTCGACCGCATAAATCTGCGTACAAGGATACAAAAATATATCGCCATTAAATTGTGATGTGAAAATAATGGCCCTAAAGGAAACCTGGGATTAAGTGTCTCCAAGTCAACACTTTCGTCTACTATTTTGGGCGACTGTGTGGTGACTTTGTCAAGCAAGTGTCTACACTTTTTTGGACTCTGATAGGTAGAGAAATTGTTGACAGCTATTGTTTCGTTTTAGTTTGTTGAAAATACACGTGGCTGCGCGAATATCAAAGGTTTTTATTAAAAAAAAAGTAGATAAAAGTGAAATAAGAAGGTGAAATTAACATAAAATTGTAAAAATAAAACTATAATAAGCAAAAGACATTATAAAAGACTTGTAAAAAAAACAAGCAAGTTTGTATAAAAATAGAAATAGTGAAGAAGATGCAACAGTTTTTGATGACAATTGCGAGATTACACATTTTGCTGAGCCACTTCACGATTTTTCGGAGCCTATTGCAAATTGTAATGGGTCTTTTGAAGATAAGAAACGTGTACCTGTACCTAGACTAAAATGATCAAAGGTTTAGCCAGCCTTGAAGAAAATGAGCACCAGAAAAAGACCGCAACATACAACTTGTGCATTTTTAATTGTTGTTCTTTTTTTTTATACTATCAAATTTTTTTTTTGTTAAAAAAATTCTTAATAACGTCGAAATAAATGCCCTTGTTTGAATTTTTACCCCTCCCAATATTAGTACCTTGAAAATCTAGTCAACAGTTCCGAAAGTGTTGACAGGAATTACTTAAATGTACTACTGAATGCCTGCTTCCAGTGTCTCCAAGTGATTACATAAGAACCACATAATCAATAGTTCTAAAATGAATAGTGCCTTCTGAATGACGAGCACATATTAAATGTCTATAGTGGAGAGAAAAAAATTACAAAAGTGTAGACTAAAATAAGGAGAATTTAGGCGATATGCCATAACCCCCAAATGAAATAAACTCCAATGAAATAACGCCCAAAACAATATGAAATAAGACCCAGGAGAAAAAATTAAATAAAACCCAAATATAATGAAACAATCCCCAAAGAAGAAATGAAATAAGCCCCAAAATTCGGGCTTTTTTTTCATAAGAAAATTACCCCCAAAAAGCATGATAAAATAACACCCAATGAAATAAACCCCAAAAAACGAAATAAGCCCCAAATCAATTTAAGTCACTAATAAATTATTTAAATTGTTATTTATTGAATACAAGCTTCACATTTCCAAATATATAAAAACAAAATTACAAGAAAACTTGTATGGTATCGATAACTGACTGACGGCAAACTGAACATTCGAATATTTCATGTTCTTTTGCAATTGCATTTGCCTGCAGCTTCAGAACGCATTCACTGCATATTTTCATGTGCTTACAAGGTACCAGAAGTATGTTTGGCACTTGTACAGTACAAACAACGGATAGTTTCACTTCTAAGTTAGCCGTTTGTTCTGGTGTTTCTACTTCCTCCTCTTCACACTCTTCCTCGAAATATGTGACGTTTTCAAACAAATCATCTTCTGGATTCGTGTCTGTGCAAGTGTGATTTTTGGGAAAAACCGTGCGGTTTAAAAATGCTGATGCAGTAATTTTACCCGTCTGCAACTCAATACTAGCTTTTTCAATGTTCGCAGCTTTGTCAATGGAAGACTTCTTTCGTTTAGCTTTTCCAAAAGTACCACCACTGTTGACTAGCAGCTCCAAGTCCCGGCTTTTAGTGAACTCTTCATTTTGGAGAAGCTGTACAAATTTAAAAAAAAAATCCATGTTTCGGAATTAAAAAAAAAATAAATGGTTTCCCATTACATCCCATGAAGGGACCGTGGAGAACTTCTCACAATCACTGAGCTGTGCGCTTTCCAGTTTTCACTCACTGATTGGGACCTACAGTTTTACACCGATTCCGAACGGTAATTTGAGAAGCTTTTTCATGGCTAGATACTCGATAGTGTCGCCGTCACTATGCGAGGTGACCGCCGCCGAAAGAAATTTGAAGGTGGTCAGAGCACTAACCATTGCACCACCGATGTTTCGGAATTATCTTCCCTAAAACTCCGTTATAAGCTTCTAAAGCGGAGGTGGTCCGAATAGTTGTATTGAAAACGGATATTCTACTTGGGCCAACCTGTAAAGTTTAATTTTAAAAATTTGAACTTTGGAGATATTTATATACATTTAACCTTTCGTAGACACTGTCTTTCGTAGTACTCTAAAAATGATGCAAATTTAAAGTGGTGGTCCAATTTTTCGATTTCACATTTTACACTTCTGAAAGAGCTGTAGATTTGTTTGTGGAGGCAATAGGGGAAGCGATAACAGCTTTAATAATATGGTACTGCAGCGATGCCATCTTATTTTCTCTTATAAATGATGCTAGTCCCGTACATTTTGTTGTAATTTGCCGACGTATTGCCTGACAAAAATGGAACCAGCAACCAAACAGTTGTGAACTTGGAAACTCACTTGCAATGGCCTTTCGAAGACCTATTTCATAATCCCATATAAATACTGCGCCATCCAAATTTAAAATATTTTAATTTAAATAGTTGAATAAATGGACGTAACATTTCGTTGATGTCTTGCTCATTACTACGAATATAAACGGGAAAATCTGTGTGAATAAATTTTTTAGTAGTGTAAGTTGCATAGCTAAATATTGGTCGCACAAAACAAAGGTGCACAAATAAATTAATTATGACAGTTTTGGGAAAATTTGGTAGCAAATTTTTGCGGTGGAGTGTCATAAGGTCAATTGACATAATGTCCATAATAATTTTAAAAATTTTCCGACAAAATCGCGCAATTTTTAATGTCCATAATATTTAAAAAAGTTTCTGAAAAAATTGCGCGATTTTTATGGAAACATTTTTCGCCTGCGGCGCTTATGTCGGAGGCGCCTATCCTATCACTTTCTATCACGACATCTACTTTAATAAAATTCTTTACTTTATAATAAATAATATTTAGAAATACAATTATCGTAACAAAATAACAAAATTTTTCGACTGCGGCGCTTTTGTTGGAGGCGCCTATCATGGACTTAATGTCATCATAGTTTTGGACATTATGACACTTTTAAAAGTGTATTAATGTCCATGGACTTTATGACACTTTTTAAGTGACCCATTGACATTATGTCAATTGACATTATGACATGTCACAATTTTCGCCTGTGGCGCTTCTTTACATGAATTATATGTAACTTCGTCTGGTAACAGAAATGAAGTTACACAATTAAATTATGGTGAGATATTTGGGAAAACTAGGTACCAAAGAAATCGCGCGCGCGAGGTTTTTTTTTTTATACCAAAATATCGCAAAAAAATTGTGTGCCAAGTTTTCCAAAATCGAATTCGATACCACAAATACATACCCTATCCAAATATTCAATGTTGATCAGTAGCAATTGAAGACACAAGAATGAAAAATGGAAATGAACCATTTTGGGCTAAAATGAGTTTTTGAAGTTTACTATTCCCTGCTACTTTACGCATCGTTAGGTATGAACATAGATAAAGGAATTAACTAGATATCGCACATGCCTAGGGAAATTTCTTGTTGAATGGGATATTTTCTAGATGGAGCTGGATGCAATAATTACAACGTTTGATCCCAAACAAAATATAGCTTGCAAGATGTATTTAGAACAGGTGCTAACAATAGGTGTGGTAGGCAACATCAACGGGGATTTTGTTTTGTTGTCCGTTGCTCTCAAATTCAACAGAAACGAACACCAACAATAACAGTAAACAAAAAGATACAATCTAAATAACAAAATTTTAACTTGAAAGTGGGGAACACAACGACATGAAAAATATTAAATTAGTTTGAATAGCACAACCTGGAAAATGATTCTATTTTTGTATTGAAAAAATGTCCCACACTGTTGAATAAACGTCAGTGAATGTTATGAGAAACGTCAATGAAAGTTACAAAATGACAACACAGCACCTAGTGGCAGTACTTGACAACGCCTGTGGGATATCTACTTATTTCCTTTATCTATGGTATGAAAACTGTACATATAGTCATATCTAGTATTCAATGACTAACCTGGCGTTTACACGGGACAGTTTTGCTCCGACAGTAGAAATACATTCACACATTTTTACTACCCCACTTACACTTCTCTCACTTGCCTCGCCACTGTCTCTGATTTTGCAATGACAGTAACTTCGGCAAGAGATTTGACATAAGCGCCAAGATCATGGCTGAACTAGTAAAGGTTGGCGCAATAGAACAACTGATTTTGCTTTCTTATGACTCCATCTGTTAAATTCAGTCTATTTTGTTGTTGTACTTTTTTTTTTGTTTACTGTGTGTTCATATGGATCTGTGTTGAATTTGACGGTTAGAGTCATGAAACAAAAACTAAATGCCTGTTGTTGGTTCACACAATTGCAACAAATCCTACTTCGTCAACCTCTACTAGTTCAGCCATCGGCCATATCGGTGACGTTTCGTAGTAATTTGAGCAAAAACCAAAACATCGCAAACGACTTTACAAATTGGGAATTATATTTTTATTATTTGAAAATTTTGCTAATTTTTATTGAAATATTGTTTGACAACACAAACATATAAACATGAATACATGTCTAATTTTGCAGAGTACATCAGTTCCATTGTAATTTGGAGAAGTAAGACAAAACACAACGGCAAAAGAGCGAAGAAACAAAAAATCAGAGCACGAAGTTTAACGAAACGACACTGTCGGCGGTTGCTTAAAACTGTACTGTCTTTATAACTGGCTGGACGCGTACGTCATACAAACAATTTTTCTCTTTGTGACAACTAATACATATTCTCAACTATCTTGTCTTAAACTGTCCCGTGTAAACGCACCGTAAGGAACGTGGCTATGAACAGGATATGTACAGTTTTCATATCTGGTTCATATCCACTTTTCATTCTCACGTCTTCAATTGTTGGAAACATCCAATTGGTACAACGGCGAAAGTACCATCAATTAATATTTTCCTGTTCGAAGTAACTGGAATATTCTCCTTAATTAATTGTAGGCATTTATCCGACGCAAATACAAAATATGCGAAATCCTTCTGCTCGTGACATACCTTAAAGAATGGCGTTTGATGTTGATCTTGACGGCATAAGCCAACATTTTTGAAGACTGATTCCTTATTGAATGCTTTCTGGACGTCGGCTGGCGTCTTCGGAGATGTTTGGAAAACTGTGCTTGCCAAGTACTGTAAGCCTCGTTGAATTTTTGGGAAACTACTGTTTTTTTGTGGCTTCTTGAGAACTAAATAATAAAAATTTTGTTTTGCCATTTATTTGGATTTGCAATCCTAAAAAGTTGACTTACCCGTTGCAGACACTTCTTCTGAATGGTTCTCTTATACCACTTAATGTGTTCAATTCTCCTAAAGAACTACCACTTTCCAAACATGTCGTTTTAATCTTATTGAGGGAATTTAATTCCTCGTATAGTTCTTTTTGGTCATCGTGGCCGTGTTCCGTAAAGTTTTCACATTTCAAGCATTTCCCCCCATTAATTAAATAAACTCGTTATTTACAATTTTCATTATAGCATTTAAAAGACATTTTATTCTTGGAAATGGACTTTTTAGCTGGCAATTGCCTTTCGCTCAACGAATACAAAAATTTGCTATTTCTTCTTTTCCCACTTATAATTTCGAACTCCATGCGCCTTAGACAAAATTCCAACGAGATCTGAATGGCAATACAAATTTATTTTTCTACTACTTCAATCAATAGTTTCATTCAATCCTAACTGTATTAATTGCGGTTTCGATTGAAGCAAATTTACAAAAATTTACTTTTTAAACAAAATGAAATAACGCCCAAATAAAATGAAATAGTCCCCAAAACCCAAAAAAAGGAAATATTTCCCAAACAAAATTTCTTTGGGGGTTATTTCTTAATGACATAATGCCCAAAAGTGGGAATGAAACAACAACCAAAAATAATATGAAATTATCCCCAAAAGATTTTTCGTAATTTTTTTGGGCGTTATTTCATTTTCTTGTTTGGGGGTTATAACAACTACGTAGTCACTAGTGAATCTTTGGTTCCAATGTCTACATATTGTCCCATGAGAACTACCTAGTCTCTACTGAATCTTTGGTTCCAATGTCTACATATGGTCCCATGAGAACTACCTACTCACTACTGACCTTGGAACTAGTGGATTCGCAATGACCAGCACATATTAAATGTCTACAGAAGATAACACGGCGTGGGGTATACAATAGAGTAATACTTAAGAGTTTCCATTACACTCTTCGATGCCTCTTCATGACGACGAGGTAGTAGGCCATTTCATAGAGTTTTATTTGCTGCTGTATTTTACTAATTTTACACTTTCGTTGGACATAAAACGGACAGCAATCAAAGGGAACGCGTATTTTCGTTCAATGCAAAAAACATAAACATAATTCAGCTGTCATTAGTATCAATAAACAATATTTAAAATTAGTTCCTGTCTTCTTTGCTCTCTCATTCTCCATCATCGGCCTAGTACCATTTCGATCAGCTGTGCTATAGAATCTCAAAAACGATGTACAAGTAGACAGTCAAAATGTCTCTTCACTCAAATGCCAACAGCCAGCCCATATACATTGTTATTCTAGATTTGACATTTTGTCCTTATCTTCGTTTGTTATTTCGGGAAAAAGGAGACTAAACCCGTACCTTTGTGAACTTAAAAAATAACTTACAACTAATCTTAAATCTAAGGGGGAGGGGAACTATTTACAATGGATAAGGAGATAATTCAGGTGTTATTGTCCAGTATTATATACTATATTCTCAATGTCATATGACGCATGTCTCCTGTGGTAAAATAATAATTTTCCTTCGGGGTTGAATAGCCTTCCACTATCATTTAGTCCCAAGAGGCACATTGGAGTTAAAACCTTATCCGGTGTTATCATAATTTCGAATGCCTCTTGTGTGATCATAGTCTTGCGTACTAGTTCATTTTCACTTTGGTGACACTTATCGAGAAACCCGATGGCTAGCTCAACCATCCATTTATCAATTCTAGTGAGCCCACTGCTCTCATACAGAAGTTCATTCGAGGGGGTCTTGTGCGTACCGTCTCGCGTCACTCTCGGTCCCATATTAAGTCAGTGCCTTAGGAATCTCCGCTCTATCTTCCTTAGCCTCTCCATTTGGCTGGATGATATACCGAACCAAATGGGGAAGGCATACGTCATAACTGGTCTAATAATCTGCGCATAAACCGTCATTTTCACCCTAGGGCTAAGACCACGTCTTCCACCCAATCCTCGGGAGTACCTTTCTCAAAATTTCACGTACCTGTTCAAAGAACTTCATGTCCTCAGTGAATGTGACACCCAAGTATTTGAGTTTACTGGTATTACCAATTGCGTCACTGCCGATTTTGACCGAAGGTATATATCCCCTCGCGTTCGGGTAAAGTGTACTCTTCTTGCCCTTTATCATCATACTCGAGCATTTCGGCACGTTAAGTCTCAAGTGCCAAACTTTCAGATACTCACCTAGTACATCTAGGTAACCGTTCATATTACGATTCGCGATTTTCGCACTTGCGTGTGTTGTGGTGATCAGTACATCATCCGCGTATAAAATTAGGCCCTCACCATTTTCCGGATGAGGTATATCGGCAAGGTATATATTGTAGAGTATCGGACCCAATATGGATCCCGGCACACCAGCCACCGTCGCAACTGTGGTAGAGCTCGATCCTCCCACTTCTACTTCAAAAGTTCTACCCCTCAGGTAATCGTAGACAATTCTCGTCAGCTGTTCGCCAAACCCAAACTTCGTGTGCATTTTAAACACTATACCCTCGTGCCAAACTGTGTCGAAAGCCTTTTCGACATCAAGACGGACTACTAGCGTAGGTTTTCTCATGTTCAGTCCTCTCACAACAGTATCCGCAAAGGCCATGACCGCATGGTTCGTGGATAGTCCGCTCCTGAATCCAAATTGGAAGTCCTTTAGAACTTCCCTATCTTCCATGGTCTCACGCATTCTGTCATACAGGAATCTCTCAAAGAGCTTTCCTATATTTGACAGAAGTGCGATTGGCCTGTAGTTCGCCGGGTCTGTGGGATCTCTTCCAGGCTTCAATATAGGTATTACCCTTGAGTGTTTCCATCTTTCGGGGAAGTAGCCTATGTTGATGCAGTTGTTCATCAATACCGCTAGGAACACCCATTATCTCTGATCGGTGTTCTTCAGGACATAATTTGGGATCTTATCCACTCCACTGCTTTTCTTATTATTAAGGCGCCTCCAATTCCAATTTCGTCCGGCTTAACTAGCCGGATAGGTGTAATCACTGCTGAAGACCCATCAGCTCTAATCTCATCACTGAAGCTCACCATAGGTGTATGGTTCTTAAGTGTCTCCACGGCTCTTAATCTCGGGGAATCTGGTGGCTCCGCTATCCTATTAGTTTATATTTCAGCAAACTTCTCCGCGAAAATGTTCGCTTTACCATTATCATCCTCCAACAGCTGGCCCTGCCGGTCTTTCAGTGCAGGTATTCTCCGAGATTTGGCAACACCACCATAACGGCTTACCATACGAAACATTGCGTTGTCAACATTTATGGCCTCAAGTTTCGCGATGTTATAATCATCCTCAAATATTCGTATGCGATCCTTTATGATCTTCCCGAGGTTCCTGATCATTGCCCTGATGGTAATCTTTCCACTTGGGTCCGGTGTTCTGTGGGCTTGTCTTTTAAGGCGTTTCTTCTGCGCGACTAGATCTCGCATGTCGCCAGGGAGTTTCAGCATTGTACCAGCTGTTGGCCTTATCTTGGGGATAGTCGCCGCCATTGCATTATTATAGGCCGCCGAGAGAATCACAGCAGCTTGATCAATTTCATTTTCACTCATGTTACGATCATTCGGTAATCCGTTCTCCCTAAGTTCATTACCCAAAATTTGATTGAAACGTCGCCTATTCCATTGTCGCGTTTGATCCAGTGAGAAGTTCGAGCATAATAGCCCTATGATCAGAGTCATAGTCATGGGTCGTGATCGTATGTTGTCCTGTGTCATGGCCTATTTTAACCAGTCCAATAGTCGTCAAAAATAAATCTATGTACGAATCGCCTATCGTCGGCCCAGTAGTTTGTCCTATGTCAATGTCCGGGTTGATACTCAGCCAGTCCCTAAGAATTTTGCCACTGGCGTTGGCAACATCCCCCCCCCCCAATCAGGGTGTTTCGCGTTCAGGTCTGCTCCTACTACAGCCTCACTGGATCCTATGATACTATGGATAGTATCAAGGTCAGTGGCACTTAGTTTATCACGAGGTCTCCAGTATAGAGCCATTAGGAAAATGATTCGTCCATCAAGACTCTTAATGCGGACAATCGTCCCATCGATTTTCTCAAGTCTCACAGAGATCCGCTCGCCCCTCATGTCACCTCTAAGGAAGACTGCCGTACCTCCCCTTTTCCCGTTCGATCTGTCCTGTCTGAAAATTTGATAGCCATGTAGCTGAAAATTATATCTAGCAGATAGCTTATGCTCCGCTGTTAATAATACGTTCGGTTTCTTTTCGTCTACAAAAAGTTGTGCCTAGAGACAATAGAATTTACGTTAACGAATATGCACTTCAATTTTCTAGTCATGAAAGCGTATACGTAGAAGAAGGCCGAATAATGCCCTTGTACGTTCCCCGTCGTCGCGTATACGCTTATAGGAGCCCGCAAACTCCCCAACTTTTGTCAGGCATGACACAAAATCCCTGCCCAGAAGTCTCGAGCAATCCCCATCAATCAACCTGAAGGCCTCATTTGCCCTCGCCATAACACCAGTGTTACCACTGTTCAATACGTTACCGCCAGTTCTGCCACTGACCATCCCGCGCTCCTAAACGGCGTGGCCCAGCGCGCTGGCTGAACAATCGGTTGGGCTCTATTTGCCCTTCGCTCATATAGCTTCTTCTTAATCTCCTGCCTCTTTGGGCATGATTTTGAGCTGGCTACATGGCCCTCTCTATTACAATTCTCACAACTAACCGGTAGTCCAATGCGCCTTCATTATTCGACTCTTTGTCAGGTATTTTGCAGTTTCCCGGACCGTGTGACAGACTACACTTCACACACCGGTATGGCATGCTACAATTCGACGAAATGTGTCCAAACCGTTGACAATTACGGCATTGTACAAGCCCCCTTGTTTAAACCTCTCCACTACCACTCTGCAGTGCAGTATGAAGTTTATCGAGAAGACCGATGTTATATCGGAATCATGGCTTAGTTGAACCAGCCATCTGTCACCATTTAATTTCACTATTTTACCGATATTTTTATTCTGTTGTTCGACCTTTTCCTTATCAATAAATAATCAATATTCTTCGAGCTTGAGGTCAGATTTTGCTGTTGTTATATTTATTTTCCTCGATATTTCGCTACTCCTTTGTGTAGCATCATCAGGAGATATAAACAATGTTTAATTGTTAAATTGTTATTTATTTTACCGATATTTATTTGCGCATTTAGATTTTTCAAATAATCCTCCAAGTCCTGGATATCGTAGGAGCTTGAGAGGCCTTTTATGATTACCGAATAAGGTTTTAAGTTCGCTGGAGTATAAGTGTAGAAGGAGATATTTTCTCCTTCCAGAAATTTCGTGACCCTTTGATGGTCTTCATTATTTTCCAATTTAAGGTTTACAATTTCCCTATTAACAATTTTCAGGGAAAATAAATTATGTTCAAGATGGCTACGAACCTTCTCTGTCAAAGTTTTCTCATCAATATTAAATATTTTTATTATTGGTGGGCTGACCTTACCTGTTCCTATTCTATTTACATTTTGGTTTTGATTTTGTGATTTTCCATGTTGAAACTGTTGAGTTGGACCCTTTTGCTGTGGTTACTTCCGCTGACCATGTTGTACTTGCTGGCCATCTTCTTTAGCATATTGATTGCCATTGGCTATCATCAATAGATACATTTTCATCTCGCCAAATGGAGCGTTCGGCAGCGGCTTCCATTGCAAAACTTTCATCATCTTCCATAAATGGATCTTCAATTTCATTGTCCATGTTTTCAATGTTAAGACTTTCTGAATTTAAATTTTCACAGATGCTTTCATTGTCTTTCGTAAAGTAAATTTTTTCACATATTGGATTTTTTAACATAATCCTGTATTCATTTATTTTCTTATGGGCTTTATCTAACTCCACTTTCAGTGTTTCTACTTGTTCAATTAGCGCTTTGATTGCATCGTCATTCTTGGTGGCCTTTTCACCATCGCTATCTGACGACGTTACACTCTTTGTCTTTCTCTTTTTCCTATCCACTTTTTCCACCATTTCGGTGTTATTTTCCTTTAGATAGTATTCTCTATCCATCTTAAGTTTTTATCTTCATATATTACCCCACGGTAAGCAATATTGCAATTACCGTTGGATAAAATTCAATTTCCATTCACTGTCTCAATATCAGTTTATGTTTTCACAAATCACTCAATTTTCGATGTATCAGTGCTTACTATTAGGGTGATCAATTCGGTTTTCAGAAACCGGCTAATCCGGTTATTTTTTTGTCGAATCTCGTTTTTTGGCGTTCGATATTTTTTATTTAATTTTATTCATAATTGTGTTAAATGTGTACTCGTACATGTTTTTTCCAGTGTTTCGGCCGAACAACCTGATTGTTAGTTTTATAAATCTGGTAACTATTACAAACATCTGTTTTTCATGTTTTGCTTTCCATTCACATTCTTACAAATAAATTGATACATGCCAAACAGCAAAATTTAAAAGCAGAGCTATATTTTTTTATTAAAGTTAAAATAGTGAGTAAATTGTTTGACCTAACAATGAGCAGGTAAGTTTTTTGGTTTATATTGAAATATTGTGCTGTCTTACAACGGTGTTCAACCCTTTTGGATGTAGATGTCTTCTGTATGGAAATATTTTGATCGAGACGGAAAGGATAAAGCTAGATGCCGGCAATGTCCCAAGCAATTAGGTTGCAGGGGTTCCTCGACCTGTGCTCTACTGAACCATTTGAGGAGTGTACATAAAATTGACGCAACAACCAAAGCAGACCACAACGTAAATGAAGAGGCGGGTGGATCCGTTAAACCAGTTGAAAATTGTTCTATGCTTAAATACGTTTCCAGAAAAGAAACTATTGGTGAGATTTTTTCCCGCTGTGTTGCTGAGGATGGACTTTCTGTGCGTGCACTAAAAAAATCTAGAGCGGTGCTGGCTTATTTACAATCAAAACAATTCAAGATGCCGGCTTCTGAGACTACAATATGGAAGAAAATATATGATTTCTATCTATCCAAAGAGATGAGTTAAAGAAAAAATTGATTTACTTAATGCAAAAAAACCAGCGCTTCTCTATTGTGGTCGATGAATTTTTACAGCCCTTTATCGGTTAAATAAAGCAGCATTTTCCTCAACATTGGGTGAGATTGGTCCTAGCATTAAAGAAGGTTCCATACCAGAAAAACTTAAGTTGGCTGCAACATTAAGATTTCTGGCTGTTGGTTCGTTTCAAGGCGTTGTAGCGAATGACCTCTACGTAAGTGTTGGAAGATCAACAATGTCCATTATATTGTGGCAGGTCATGAATATTCTTGAACGGGTAATTTGTCCGTCATGGATTAAACAAATTTCCAGCGAAGAGGGGATCCGTGAAACAAAAGTGAATTTCTTTCAAAAATAAGGAATCCCTGGTGCCATTGGATGTATTTTATTTATTTATTTATCTCACAGCTACAATCCTCAATAGGATACAGACGGGGTAATATGTTTTCAACAACGTTATAAAATGTATATTATATACGTAGTAGATATAACATACAATACTTAATAAAATTAAAATACATTTAACATAAGAAAAAGAGTAGAGTAAAATTCAAAATAATATGCAGAAAATTTAAAATATTGACATAAAATAATTAAAATGAAACAAAATAGTTAAAAAATAATACAAAATACAAAAATAACTTATAATTAAAACAGTAGCAATACAGGAGCTGGGACAGGAACATCTGGAACATGAGGAACAGGAACAGAAACATCAGGTGGAGTAGAACAACAGGGGGATGAGCAGGAACAAGAGAAATGGTAAACAAACTCCACAAATTTTAGTGGAATGATTCACAGGAACTTTAGGATAAAATCATAGGAGATAACATAGGCATTCACATCTGGAGCAGGAACGTCGCAACAGTATGTGTGGAACGATAAACAGGAACATAAAAATAGAATAATGGGAGATAAACAGGAAGAGTAGGGACTTGAAGATCTGGAACATGAAGATGAGGGACATGAATGTCAGCATCTGGCATCAACCGCTAATGATCCATACATCTATTCAGCGTCAGCTACAATTCATTGTAGAATTCAGAATTTATAATAAGATTGATTAAGATTGAAGCAGGACTGGTTTATCAGAGGAAAATGGTTGGCAACACAAGCTGGATAATAGTTCCCGATTAATTATAAATTAAATATTGCTGAATTATATTCAAAGAATCTGAAGCGGGTAAGGAATTATAGATCTCATTGTAAATGAGGCAAACGCGTCGAAAAGGATTGTAGTAATCGTAATTATAACGGACAGTCGGTAGTTTTATAGGATAGAAATATCGGGTTTGTCTACAGGGAACATTAAAATTTATTTGACTCACGAGAAAATTTGAATCTATACAACCCCTAATGAGTTTTACAATAAACATAGCATTTAGCATAGACCTGCGTTTTTCAAGTGTAGGAAGATCAATAAGCATCAGTCGATTTTTATAAGGTGGCAAATCATCAATGTTCCAAGCGAGACCACGTAATGCAAAAAGTAAAAATTGCCTTTGAATCGATTCGATACGGTCTATGTAACTGGCATTATATGGACATCACACAATCCAAGCATATTCTAATCCAGGTCTAACGAGAGAGACAAAAAGACGTATAGTGACGTACGGATCAGCAAATTCTTTCACCCATCTTTTTATAAAAGCTAACAGTGATCTGGCTTTGCCTATACAGGAATCAATATGAAGATCAAAACGCAACTTTTGATCAAGAAGTACTCCCAAATCCATGAAGGAAGACACATTTTCCAATATATAAGAACCAATATGGTAATCAAAATTCAACGGTGTACTACGGCAAAACGAAAGCTTTTTACATTTTCCCTGATTTAGCGACATACCATATACCAAACACCAATTAGTGAGACCATCCAAGTCATATTGAAGATGGGTGGAATCCTCAGTATCGCATATAGGCATATATAACTTAACATCATCTGCAAACTTCAAAATTTTAGAGGATTTAACTATAGACGGTAGATCATTTAAATAAAGAACGAAAAGTAGAGGACCTAAATGACTGCCTTGAGGAACACCAGATGTTACTGATATAGTTGAAGATAATACATTTTTAAACCGCACTTTTTGGGTACGACCACTAAGGTAAGAAGATACCCAGTGCAACAATTTAGGTGGAAAACCAATAATATCAAGTTTGTATATTAACAAATTATGATCAACTGTGTCAAAAGCTTTACTAAAATCTGTATAAATTACATCCATCTGACATTTATCACGAAAAGCTGCAAAAACATGAGACGTTAACTCCAGTAAGTTAGTCGTACACGACCTGCCCTTAACAAAACCGTGCTGATATGGCGAAACCAAACATCCAACAAAATGAAGTAGTCTATTCGTAACCAATTTTTCAAATAGCTTTGGAATTGCACTCAGCTTTGCAATTCCTCTGTAATTTTCAATATTGGATCGACTTCCAGACTTGAAGAGTGGGCTTATGAAACTTGATTTCCAATAAGAGGGAAATTTACCCGCTGTAAACGATTCATTAAATATATTTGTGAGTGGAATATACAATTCATGAGCACACATTTTAAGAATTGATGTGGGAATACCATCAGGTCCAGGCGAATTTGAATGTTTTAAAGTTTGCAATCCATAAAGAACTTCATCCTCAGACAAGATAATATCCGGAATGCCATTAAACGTATTAATATTATATGGGTAATTTAGTAAAGCAACAGAAGGAAAATATATTTTACGGAAGAAGTTAGCAAACATATCAGAAACATCGGCATCATCTGATGGCTCTGAACCACTGAATTTCATACTACGCGGATAACCAACTACTTTCCGCTTTGAGTTTACAAAGGTGAAAAAATGGGTTCTTCAGTAGAACTCTTCTCATTTTAGATATATAAAAGAGTAACATTTCCTATTAAGAACGTTAAATTTATTCCTAGCAACTATGTATTCCGCCAAATAAATTAATGAACCACAACTATCATATCTACTTTTCATTCTATTTCTTAAATTACGTAGACCCCTTAATTCTTTTGTGAACCAAGCAGACCCAGATTCCAAACTTGAAGGATGATAAGGTATTGAAGGAGAAAACCCAGAGTTCACAATATTATAAACATTTTCAATTTTGCACACAAGACCACCATCCACATTCCAATTTGCATTATGTAGAAAAGATCTGAGTAAGGCAGAATTTGTTCTGGCGAAATTAAAATTCATAGTACGTAGCTCTTTCCGTTGGATTAACCCAGAATTTTCTTCCTGTACATCAAGAGCAAATTTAAATGTTGGATGATGTTTATCCTCCGGTAAGACAATGGGAGAAACTCTACACGGCACTCACATTCGAATAATAAAGCCTGTAGTTGACGCGTCCCTATACTACAATAGGAAGGGATACTTCAGTGTAAACGTCATGCTTGTATGTAGAGATTTAATCCATGTCTGTGACTGAAATTCAAAACGATGGGCTTTACATTTTCTGATTTTAAGAAAACAATAAAGCAAATTATACAGATAATTCATGTTCATAATTTATGGAAAACTTTTGCGGCCTCTTATGCTTCAGTCTGGAGGTATCCATAAACAAAATTTGTTTCTCCTTTAGCTTTGCGACCACGCCATGAGAATCCGAGCCGTTGATAGCTGCAGACCGGGATCTTGTCACGACGCTTTTAGTTGGAGTATGAGTGATGCGAGGATACATTCCAAGATATGTATCGAAGACGCGTAAAAAAATTTCTGGATCATTGGCGACTCCGGATATGCATTATAACCTATTCTTCTAACGCCGTATATAAATCCACAATTCCGTACAAATGAGCATACGTTCAATCGAAGACATTGTTCTGCTCGTAACATCGTGGAAAGGACAATTGGAAACTTAAAAAGCGGATTTAGGTGCATACAGAGCAATTCCTTTCACTATAAACCCCAAAAGGTTGTGAAAATTGTAAATGTTACGATATCGATTTTGATGATGACTTTATACCAGAGTCAGAAGAAGACGAATATGAAGAAATTGAAGAATTGCAAAGCAGTGATGTTGGCAGATCTATTAGAGATAGCATAGCTAACACATTGAGATAAAAATGAAATATAACTAATAATAACATTTATGTACTGAAATATTTGTTTATTTAAAGATAAATAGAATAGAAGTTGGTTATTTACTGTAAAGAAACAAAGAGTTTATTTCATTTAATAAAAATCAAAAAAAAACAATCTTTGGCAGTCTCTTCGTGAGATCAAATCTTATAAGCAATACGGATGGATTATCCAATTTAATTGCAAATTAAAATGTCTAGCTTTGACTTTTCTATTTCCAACATTTGCAGCTTTATTTCATTCTTAGTAACTAAAGACCGTTCAATTTGAAGATGGTGGCGCATTTGTTCATCAACTTCCTTAATTTTTAAAGACTTCATATCCAGCAAAACATTCTCTATCATAACTTTTCTGTCTTCCATGTGAGACTCAATTAATTGGTCCTATTTCTTCCCTATTAGCGAAATATTTTTGTTTTCCTCTTCCAAGAGAGCATTTACTAGGGTGATCAGTTCGGTTTTCGGAAACCGGCTACTCGGTTTTTTCACTCATAAAAACCGTCGGTTTTTTTTAAATCCCTGTTTTTCGAATATCGAATAATCCGGTTATTTTTTTGTCGAATCTCGGTTTTTTGGCGTTCGATATTTTTTTATATCATTTTATTCATATTTGTGCTAAATGTGTACTCGTATATATTTTTTTCCAGTGTTTCGGCCGAACAACCTAATTGTTAGTTTTATAAATCTGGAAACTATTACAAACATCTGTTTTTTCATGTTTTCCTTTCCATTCACATTCTTACAAATAAATTGATACATGCCAAACAGCAAAATTTAAAGGCAGAGCTCTATTTTTTTTATTAAAGCCAAAATAGTGAATAAATTGTTTGACCTAACATTGAGCAGGTAAGTTTTTTGGTTTATAATGAAATATTGTGCTGTCTTACAACGGTGTTCAACTCTTTTGGATGTAGATGTCTTCTGTATGGAAATATTTTGATCGAGACGGAAAGGATAAAGCTAGATGCCGGCAATGTCCTAAGCAATTAGGTTGCAGGGGTTCCTCGACCTCTGCTCTAGTGAACCATTTGAGGAGTGTACATAAAATTGACGCAACAACCAAAGCAGACCACAACGTAAATGAAGAGGCGGGTGGATCCGTTAAACCAGTTGAAAATTGTCCTATGCTTAAATATGTTTCCAGAAAAGAAACTATTGGTGAGACTTTTCCCTATGTGTTGCTAAGGATGGACTTTCTGTGCGTGTACAAAAAAAATCTAGAGTGGTGCTGGCTTATTTACAATCAAAACAATTCAAGATGCCGGCTTCTGAGACTACAATATGGAAGAAAATATATGATTTCTATCTATCCAAAGAGATGAGTTAAAGAAAAAATTGATTTACTTAATGCAAAAAAACCAGCGCTTCTCTATTGTGGTCGATGAATGGTCGGATATATCTTACTTGATCGAACACTTGAGCGAACACTTGATCCCGAAAGCAAATTGTTTGAAGTTTTTAACCTCGGTTTGGAGGAGATGAAATTAAAAGGCACAGCTGTTAACGTGGAACAAGTCATCGAACGAAAGTTGGAAGAATTTGGCTCAGATATGCAGCATGACATAGTAGCATCGACCCATGATTGTGCAGCGGTCATGGCGAAATACGGCCGAAGTATTGATTCAGAGTCGCAGCTCTGCATAAATCACCTCATTCATCTCTGTGTTGTTGAGAGCTTTTACAAAAAGAACTGCAATGTGGTCAACAATAACGAAATTGGCAGTGAAGAGGATACTAACGACGATGAAGAATATGATAACGATAATGCTACAAATAATTATTTCGACTTTGTAGATGGATACGTGACTTTAAATGATAATGTAAGCACTATTATAAAACGTGTTAGAAAATGCGTTTCAATGTTTAATAAGTCGTCTGAAAAGCAAGAGAAATTACAAATGTTTGTAAGAGACAAATTTAATAAGGAGCTTAAACTTATCCATGATGTTAAGCACCGCTGGAATTCTATGGCCAATATGGTTCCTCAATTTTTAAAATTGCACAAATGCGTGAATCATACTTTATTGGACTTAGGACTGACACCATTTAGTGAAAATGATATCGCAACTTTGTCTGTGCTTAGTGACACCCTTAAACCTTTGGAAATCTCTATACAAAAACTTTCTGCAAACTCTTCGACTTTAGCTGATGCTGAAGGTATTTTTAAATTTTTACTTAAACACTTTTCAACAATTCAAAACCAATTATCAGTTAATTTATATTAAATTCTAAAAAAACGTGTATCAGAAAGACGTGTTCAAACACTGAATACTCTCATTTTGTATTTAAGTACGAGTAAACTCCCAATTAGTGACGCATTTCTAAAATATTCAAGTAAAAATTAAACAAAAGAGTTGGTATCCATTTTGTATTCACGATTATTTACTGAAGAACATGATTCGTTTACAGATTCAAATGACGAAATGATCGTTGATGCCACTGAAGATACTATAGAAACAGAACTAAATAACGCTATAAAAAACGTTAAAAATCCTAAAACTACCATTAAAAAATCTACAAAAAATTTTCTTTTGGAAGATTTTTTAGATATGGATAAGAGCGGCAAAAGGACTGAAAACCTTGACAGATTATTAAACGACTTGTACACAATAAGTCCAATTAGTACATAGAGTGAAAGGGCATTTTCAATGTCAAGTTTTATAAAAACCAAAGAAAAAAATAGGTATACACCCAAGCACCTAAATTGTATCTTATTTCTTAAATGTTACTTTAGAGAAAATTAAAGATTAAATTAAATATATTTATATATAATCAAGTATTTACAAATGAATTGTTATGTTTTGTTTGTCTTTGTTAAAATAACAAACTGATCTCAGTAATGTTTTGCATTGTAATTATAATTAAACTAAAAGTTTACTTTTTATAAGTATAATTGAATTGTTTTCTGTTATTTTTTAATAAAATTTTTTTGTCAAAAATTGTGTTTTAATTTGTTATTTGGCATACATTTAAAACCCGGATTATCCGGTTTTTTCTGAATTTCAAAAAAGACACCCGGTTTTTTTTGAATGCCATTTTTCGAATAATTCGAAACCCGGTTTTCGCAAAAACCCGAATAATTGATCACCCTACTTACTATGCACTTGTTCATATGACCTCGCAATATCTGCGTTACGCTTGTGTCTTAAGTCTTTTTAGCTTTTTGGTTCTACGCTTGCAGCTGAGCACGATTCTCGCCCGATTTTCCCTTTATTAATAATAATTAATAAAATAAAGTTATTATCTTTATATTACTTTCAAAAAAGTCGACCATAAAAATGCTCCAATGATACCAAGGCTGTCTGTATAGCTATTTCGGATCTTGCCAAGATCTTCATCAGCAGACGTTTTTGGTATGTTTTTGGTGAATTCTTCAAAAATATATATCCAGAAACACTCATCATATTAATGAGAATTCCTTCATATACTCGTTTGAAGAATACCAAACACTACCATTGGAACACCTTCATGCACAACTCTTTTTATCATGCCGTAAAACCATTGGTTTTAATCAGACATGATTTGTTTTTGTTATGTCATTACAAAAACAACAAAACAGAGGGTTGCCATCAACAATATTATTGTTTCAAGCGCGCGGTGCTCTTCGTCAACTTTCATCATTTCCCCTATGGGAATTTTTATTCGGTCTGTTTTCTAGTACCTACAAATTTATTCAAGCTCAAGACCTTTTTAAATAAATAAATTTAAAATAAAAATTCCCATAGGGGAAATGATGAAAGTTGACGAAGAGCACCGCGCGCTTGAAACAATAATATTGTTGATGGCAACCCTCTGTTTTGTTGTTTTTGTAATGACATAACAAAAACAAATCATGTCTGATTAAAACCAATGGTTTTACGGCATGATAAAAAGAGTTGTGCATGAAGGTGTTCCAATGGTAGTGTTTGGTATTCTTCAAACGAGTATATGAAGGAATTCTCATTAATATGATGAGTGTTTCTGGATATATATTTTTGAAGAATTCACCAAAAACATACCAAAAACGTCTGCTGATGAAGATCTTGGCAAGATCCGAAATAGCTATACAGACAGCCTTGGTATCATTGGGGCATTTTTATGCTCGACTTTTTTGAAAGTAATATAAAGATAATAACTTTATATTATTTAAAAAGGTCTTGAGCTTGAATAAATTTGTAAGTACTAGACAACAGACCGAATAAATTTTCCCATAAGGGAAATGATGAAATATTTAATAAAGTTTTTTATTTTTACTGCCTATTAAATTTTGGCAATTTTTTAAACTTTTTTGTTAAATTTTCACTTTTTTCTTGAATTTTTCAGATTTTCAGACACTATTTTTTACTTCAGATTTTACTAGTTTTTTAAATTTTTCCGAGATGCCAAAAGGCAAATCTCAATTCCAACTTTTATGATTTCCACTTAGGATTTTTTAATTTTTATCCACTTTTTTTTATTTCACTTAACACTTCACGAATGCAGCACACCAGAACCGATACTACTGTGTGTGCTTCGGATTATCGCACGTATTTTGCATTTCGGGTTTCTTTATAGAAGTCGTAACTATGAAAGGAAATTTCCTTTCAGACTTAATTTCTAAAGTTTTAGAATAATATTCGAGTGGTGAGACTGTCTTCGAGTGGTGAGACTGTCTTGCAGCACACAACTAACTTGTGCAGCTAGTAAATACATCAACGCTTCAAATACTGTACTCCTTTTTCTAGCTTTACATCCTGACAAGTATGAAATTAACATCGTGATCTTGGTATTTCGAATCAATGTGTCATGTTTCGAATTTCGTCCTTCATATTAATCCGAAACCAGTCACGAAGCGCCCCCTCCTTTTGTTCGAAAAGCTCTGTTGGGCTGAGGTCAACGAATTATGTATATAAACAGCTGAATTGCAGTTTATGTTTACTCGATGACAATATTGATGCTGCGTTAGAAATAGGTGAAACTAATATTTTAACGGGCATGAAACTATCCATTCCATCCAAAATAATTCTGTGTCCGTTTCCCAAAGCAGATAAGTTTACTTTTTGTAATGTCAATATATAATATATTACTATTGCTACCGTACCCCAAAATCTAATGTGTCCAGTCTAGTGAGTTTGTATTTTACTAATGTCTAGTATTTCAGTCAGTGGTAATCTTCGTTTCTTAGTTAAATTGTGGTTAAACATCAAAATCAAATATTTACGGAGAACAGGATTGCCAACAAAGTATGTCCTTGCCTGATAACGGGGATATATGCATCTCTTTTGGCAAACGAACAGGCAACTATATCCACCGTCTGGCGGTCTTGTGAAAAGTCCAATTTTCAACCGGTTTTTTTGTACTGCAGATTACACCGATTTTTTTAATTAATTTTGTTCCTATTTTCTCAAATAATGTTAATTCGACGTCCATTTTCTAACAGAGTATGTAAAAATTCCACTTGCGAGTCGAAAAATTCAGCTTCTCCTCAATATAAAACTCTCACCCCGAGTTTACAAAAATTAAATCTCGAGCTAATATAATTTTTTAAGTTCGCTCCCGAGCGAGTTAAATATAAACAATGAAAATCACTTCGGAGTTGAATCTTTTATTATACTGGAAGTGGCCGTCGGTGGTGCAATGTTTAGTTAGCGTGCGCGGTTCCTGTACATAAGAAAGTGGATTCGATCCCTGCTCAGACCACCTTATGTTTCTTTCAACGGCCGTCACCTCGTTTAGTGATGGCGACACTATCGAGTACTTAGCCATGAAAAGGCTTCTCAAAATACCCATCGGAACCGGTGTAGAAAGCGCACTTCTCACTGATTGTGAACAGCTCTGCTCAATCCCTTCATGTGATGTTATGGGACAGCATGTAATGCTATACTGGGAGTTAGATTTTTATCGTGCTTTTCGACTCGCGAGTGGAATTCCTTCGATTTTGGATGTACCTAATAGGCAAAAAAAAAAAAAAAAATGGTTTCCCATTACATCCCATGAAGGGACTGGGGAGAACTTCTCACAATCATTGAGCTGTGCGCTTTCCAGTTTTCACTCACTGATTGGGACCTACAGTTTTACACCGATTCCGAACGGTAAATTGAGAAGCTTTTCCATGGCTAGATACTCGATAGTGTCGCCGTCACTATGCGAGGTGACCGCCGCCGAAAGAAAATTTGTAGGTGGTCAGAGCCGGGTTCGAACCCAGGATCTCATGTACAAGAGCCGCGCACACTAACCATTGCACCACCGACGGCCAACTGTAGCAACAATCGATTGGAGTGTTGTGGAAGATCTGGAAAATAACCAACGTCTCTCAGAAAACATATATAATTATATAAAGCTGTCAAACTCGGTTGGAACGATGGGGAATGTACCTGTTGAGTTCGAATTGAAACAAATTTTGTTAGACGCTTTTATTAGTCGTTTTTTATTATTTAAACAACCCGCTTATTTTTTGTATAGAAAAGAAGTCACCCAGCGGACCAAAACTTCGTATACGATATCGCATACGATAGTTACGCGAAACTTTTGCGGGTAAAACTCTCGAAAACAGATCCGAAAACGATCGGAAAATGAATCATCAGTCGCTCAGTTTGTGGCAGTAAAAGTTTCGTTTACGATGTCTTGCAAGAGATTCGTTTGCGAGACTTTTGCAATATCTTTTCCGAGAACAACACGAAAAATAAAACAAAATGCAATAGCCAAAACTTTGTTGTTGTGTCGTGTGCCTGCACGTGTGTGCCTCTGTTTGGCGCACGACACAACGACAACAATGTTTCTCACTCTTTTTTCGTGCGTTTAGCACCCGTTTTTAAACCAGTTTGCGAATATTTGGGCGAGTTTAATTTCTCCCCCGGTTTTGGTCCGGTAAATACTCGATTCTGAGCCCGTTTGCGAGCATTTAGTGTAACACTCGCTAACGCTCGGTTTTTTGCCCGCTGGGCACTGACGTTATTTACCAATACGTGTCAAAGGGCTACGTACTTCCATACACAGATATATGTACAAATGACGGATTGAGTAAACAAACAAGGAAGAGCAAATTACCAATGATCATACCCAGCGGACCAAAATTTCGTATTCGATATCACAAACGATAGTTACGCGAAACTTTTGCGGGCAGAAAGCCCGAAAACAGATCCGAAAATGATCGGAAAATGAATCACTAGTCGCTCAGTTTGTGGCAGTAAGAGTTTCGTTTACGAAGTCTTGCAAAAGAATCGTTTGCGAGGTTTTTGTAATATCTCTTGCGAGACATTTTTGAGATTGCCAACGAGTCGGAAAAGATATTTTATGTGATAAAAGTTTAATATTAAAAATGAATTAATTATAATATTGTTTGCGACTCGTAAGTAATCTAAAAACTGACTCGGTTACGATATCATAACCTGTACAAAAAAAATTGTTTTAGCGATAATTTTATGTGTTTTTTACCCATTTTGTTCCCCCTAAAAAATAATATTATTACTTTTTGTTTTTATATTGTTTATTATATACTGTTTTTATATATAACACACTATATTACATTTATTTTATTATTGATAAATACAAAACTAAAGCCACTTCATTTCACCTTAAAGGAGGTGATTACTTAAAAATACTCTTAAAATATAGTAAATATATAGTAATAATATAAAATCAGGTATTCACTGTTTCAGATGTCTTAAAATATAACTATCACATGTCTTCAAAATTAAATCAGGTATTCACTGTTCAACAACAACACAACTTTCTACCGCCAAATCACAAACCGAACTGAAGACAAAAACGCATAATCGACGCCAGACCACAAAAAACAAACAAATTCTTTTGCCCAAACTTTGTTGTTGTGTCGTGAGCCTGCACAATTCGTAGAAACGCATAAGCGACGCCAGAACACAAAAAAAAATCTATTTACCATAACTTTGTTGTTGTGTGCCTGTACGTTTTATTCTGTTGGGCATGCGACAAAACGGCAACAATGTTTCTCCCTCTTTTTTGGTCCGATAAACTATCATTTCTAAGTCTGATAGTGAACAACAAGCGAGACACTCGCATAAGGCTCGTTGGCTGGTCCGCTGGGTATCAAGAGAGTAATGACTACATAAACAAGTTAGATTATGGTAAATAGTTAAATTGTAACATACAGAAAATTCCATCGTTGCTCGATTTGTGAGTAAAATGTGTTTCTGTATATCAATGGAAAAAGAGGCAACACTGATGACGTTTTTATTGGAATATTCCAAGACAGCTGTCAACTAATAAAATAAATATAAACAAACAAAATAAGCTAGTGCGAAAAAGAACAACAAACAAAAGTTGTTTTAACGAATACTACAGCTCCGTGCAATTTGTGTTGGAATTTAACCCACCAAACTGTCTCTTGCAAATTCTAAATTAGTTGACTGTATTTCGTTATCTATGATTTTTATGATGTTTACCTTTTAGTGTTGCCAAGTTTTAAATAATCTTAAAAGTGCTAAAAAAGCTTTTCTCGAAAAAGAAATATCGTTTTTGATTACCTAATATTCAAAAGTGGCATCACACGGTTATACGCAATTATAGGTAATAGAACTTGCCGATTTTAATAGAGTGTATATTTTCTAATGAAATTGTTGTTTTTTGTTTTCTGTTATGAGGGTAACTCTGTGCACCTATTTTAGATAGACACTATTAATTAACACAATGTTAAAGCCGCGGTTTTGCTTTTTCGAACTTCTCAAAAAAGTAAGCTGTATTCAATATGAAAATACAAAACATATATTACGACTGACAGCTATGCAAGAATTTTATATTTCTTCGTAAATATTGCTGAAATACAAATAAACAACAAATGCCGGCGAACTTCTTATTGAGTGCGGTTTCAGTTGTACATCGCCGGAAAAGGGAAGACCGAATCAGAAGACGATATTTGCGAGATGTCTCAAATCCCATGGACATTCCAGACGTTGCGTAAGTATGTTTGTCATAATTTCAAATTATGAACCTATTAAAAATATGTTAATAGTTTTACAGCCCTTTATCGGTTAAATAAAGCAGCATTTTCCTCAACATTGGGTGAGATTGGTCCTAGCATTAAAGAAGGTTCCATACCAGAAAAACTTAAGTTGGCTGCAACATTAAGATTTCTGGCTGTTGGTTCGTTTCAAGGCGTTGTAGCGAATGACCTCTACGTAAGTGTTGGAAGATCAACAATGTCCATTATATTGTGGCAGGTCATGAATATTCTTGAACGGGTAATTTGTCCGTCATGGATTAAACAAATTTCCAGCGAAGAGGGGATCCGTGAAACAAAAGTGAATTTCTTTCAAAAATAAGGAATCCCTGGTGCCATTGGATGTATTTTATTTATTTATTTATCTCACAGCTACAATCCTCAATAGGATACAGACGGGGTAATATGTTTTCAACAACGTTATAAAATGTATATTATATACGTAGTAGATATAACATACAATACTTAATAAAATTAAAATACATTTAACATAAGAAAAAGAGTAGAGTAAAATTCAAAATAATATGCAGAAAATTTAAAATATTGACATAAAATAATTAAAATGAAACAAAATAGTTAAAAAATAATACAAAATACAAAAATAACTTATAATTAAAACAGTAGCAATACAGGAGCTGGGACAGGAACATCTGGAACATGAGGAACAGGAACAGAAACATCAGGTGGAGTAGAACAACAGGGGGATGAGCAGGAACAAGAGAAATGGTAAACAAACTCCACAAATTTTAGTGGAATGATTCACAGGAACTTTAGGATAAAATCATAGGAGATAACATAGGCATTCACATCTGGAGCAGGAACGTCGCAACAGTATGTGTGGAACGATAAACAGGAACATAAAAATAGAATAATGGGAGATAAACAGGAAGAGTAGGGACTTGAAGATCTGGAACATGAAGATGAGGGACATGAATGTCAGCATCTGGCATCAACCGCTAATGATCCATACATCTATTCAGCGTCAGCTACAATTCATTGTAGAATTCAGAATTTATAATAAGATTGATTAAGATTGAAGCAGGACTGGTTTATCAGAGGAAAATGGTTGGCAACACAAGCTGGATAATAGTTCCCGATTAATTATAAATTAAATATTGCTGAATTATATTCAAAGAATCTGAAGCGGGTAAGGAATTATAGATCTCATTGTAAATGAGGCAAACGCGTCGAAAAGGATTGTAGTAATCGTAATTATAACGGACAGTCGGTAGTTTTATAGGATAGAAATATCGGGTTTGTCTACAGGGAACATTAAAATTTATTTGACTCACGAGAAAATTTGAATCTATACAACCCCTAATGAGTTTTACAATAAACATAGCATTTAGCATAGACCTGCGTTTTTCAAGTGTAGGAAGATCAATAAGCATCAGTCGATTTTTATAAGGTGGCAAATCATCAATGTTCCAAGCGAGACCACGTAATGCAAAAAGTAAAAATTGCCTTTGAATCGATTCGATACGGTCTATGTAAATGGCATTATATGGACATCACACAATCCAAGCATATTCTAATCCAGGTCTAACGAGAGAGACAAAAAGACGTATAGTGACGTACGGATCAGCAAATTCTTTCACCCATCTTTTTATAAAAGCTAACAGTGATCTGGCTTTGCCTATACAGGAATCAATATGAAGATCAAAACGCAACTTTTGATCAAGAAGTACTCCCAAATCCATGAAGGAAGACACATTTTCCAATATATAAGAACCAATATGGTAATCAAAATTCAACGGTGTACTACGGCAAAACGAAAGCTTTTTACATTTTCCCTGATTTAGCGACATACCATATACCAAACACCAATTAGTGAGACCATCCAAGTCATATTGAAGATGGGTGGAATCCTCAGTATCGCATATAGGCATATATAACTTAACATCATCTGCAAACTTCAAAATTTTAGAGGATTTAACTATAGACGGTAGATCATTTAAATAAAGAACGAAAAGTAGAGGACCTAAATGACTGCCTTGAGGAACACCAGATGTTACTGATATAGTTGAAGATAATACATTTTTAAACCGCACTTTTTGGGTACGACCACTAAGGTAAGAAGATACCCAGTGCAACAATTTAGGTGGAAAACCAATAATATCAAGTTTGTATATTAACAAATTATGATCAACTGTGTCAAAAGCTTTACTAAAATCTGTATAAATTACATCCATCTGACATTTATCACGAAAAGTTGCAAAAACATGAGACGTTAACTCCAGTAAGTTAGTCGTACACGACCTGCCCTTAACAAAACCGTGCTGATATGGCGAAACCAAACATCCAACAAAATGAAGTAGTCTATTCGTAACCAATTTTTCAAATAGCTTTGGAATTGCACTCAGCTTTGCAATTCCTCTGTAATTTTCAATATTGGATCGACTTCCAGACTTGAAGAGTGGGCTTATGAAACTTGATTTCCAATAAGAGGGAAATTTACCCGCTGTAAACGATTCATTAAATATATTTGTGAGTGGAATATACAATTCATGAGCACACATTTTAAGAATTGATGTGGGAATACCATCAGGTCCAGGCGAATTTGAATGTTTTAAAGTTTGCAATCCATAAAGAACTTCATCCTCAGACAAGATAATATCCGGAATGCCATTAAACGTATTAATATTATATGGGTAATTTAGTAAAGCAACAGAAGGAAAATATATTTTACGGAAGAAGTTAGCAAACATATCAGAAACATCGGCATCATCTGATGGCTCTGAACCACTGAATTTCATACTACGCGGATAACCAACTACTTTCCGCTTTGAGTTTACAAAGGTGAAAAAATGGGTTCTTCAGTAGAACTCTTCTCATTTTAGATATATAAAAGAGTAACATTTCCTATTAAGAACGTTAAATTTATTCCTAGCAACTATGTATTCCGCCAAATAAATTAATGAACCACAACTATCATATCTACTTTTCATTCTATTTCTTAAATTACGTAGACCCCTTAATTCTTTTGTGAACCAAGCAGACCCAGATTCCAAACTTGAAGGATGATAAGGTATTGAAGGAGAAAACCCAGAGTTCACAATATTATAAACATTTTCAATTTTGCACACAAGACCACCATCCACATTCCAATTTGCATTATGTAGAAAAGATCTGAGTAAGGCAGAATTTGTTCTGGCGAAATTAAAATTCATAGTACGTAGCTCTTTCCGTTGGATTAACCCAGAATTTTCTTCCTGTACATCAAGAGCAAATTTAAATGTTGGATGATGTTTATCCTCCGGTAAGACAATGGGAGAAACTCTACACGGCACTCACATTCGAATAATAAAGCCTGTAGTTGACGCGTCCCTATACTACAATAGGAAGGGATACTTCAGTGTAAACGTCATGCTTGTATGTAGAGATTTAATCCATGTCTGTGACTGAAATTCAAAACGATGGGCTTTACATTTTCTGATTTTAAGAAAACAATAAAGCAAATTATACAGATAATTCATGTTCATAATTTATGGAAAACTTTTGCGGCCTCTTATGCTTCAGTCTGGAGGTATCCATAAACAAAATTTGTTTCTCCTTTAGCTTTGCGACCACGCCATGAGAATCCGAGCCGTTGATAGCTGCAGACCGGGATCTTGTCACGACGCTTTTAGTTGGAGTATGAGTGATGCGAGGATACATTCCAAGATATGTATCGAAGACGCGTAAAAAAATTTCTGGATCATTGGCGACTCCGGATATGCATTATAACCTATTCTTCTAACGCCGTATATAAATCCACAATTCCGTACAAATGAGCATACGTTCAATCGAAGACATTGTTCTGCTCGTAACATCGTGGAAAGGACAATTGGAAACTTAAAAAGCGGATTTAGGTGCATACAGAGCAATTCCTTTCACTATAAACCCCAAAAGGTTGTGAAAATTGTAAATGTTACGATATCGATTTTGATGATGACTTTATACCAGAGTCAGAAGAAGACGAATATGAAGAAATTGAAGAATTGCAAAGCAGTGATGTTGGCAGATCTATTAGAGATAGCATAGCTAACACATTGAGATAAAAATGAAATATAACTAATAATAACATTTATGTACTGAAATATTTGTTTATTTAAAGATAAATAGAATAGAAGTTGGTTATTTACTGTAAAGAAACAAAGAGTTTATTTCATTTAATAAAAATCAAAAAAAAACAATCTTTGGCAGTCTCTTCGTGAGATCAAATCTTATAAGCAATACGGATGGATTATCCAATTTAATTGCAAATTAAAATGTCTAGCTTTGACTTTTCTATTTCCAACATTTGCAGCTTTATTTCATTCTTAGTAACTAAAGACCGTTCAATTTGAAGATGGTGGCGCATTTGTTCATCAACTTCCTTAATTTTTAAAGACTTCATATCCAGCAAAACATTCTCTATCATAACTTTTCTGTCTTCCATGTGAGACTCAATTAATTGGTCCTATTTCTTCCCTATTAGCGAAATATTTTTGTTTTCCTCTTCCAAGAGAGCATTTACTAGGGTGATCAGTTCGGTTTTCGGAAACCGGCTACTCGGTTTTTTCACTCATAAAAACCGTCGGTTTTTTTTAAATCCCTGTTTTTCGAATATCGAATAATCCGGTTATTTTTTTGTCGAATCTCGGTTTTTTGGCGTTCGATATTTTTTTATATCATTTTATTCATATTTGTGCTAAATGTGTACTCGTATATATTTTTTTCCAGTGTTTCGGCCGAACAACCTAATTGTTAGTTTTATAAATCTGGAAACTATTACAAACATCTGTTTTTTCATGTTTTCCTTTCCATTCACATTCTTACAAATAAATTGATACATGCCAAACAGCAAAATTTAAAGGCAGAGCTCTATTTTTTTTATTAAAGCCAAAATAGTGAATAAATTGTTTGACCTAACATTGAGCAGGTAAGTTTTTTGGTTTATAATGAAATATTGTGCTGTCTTACAACGGTGTTCAACTCTTTTGGATGTAGATGTCTTCTGTATGGAAATATTTTGATCGAGACGGAAAGGATAAAGCTAGATGCCGGCAATGTCCTAAGCAATTAGGTTGCAGGGGTTCCTCGACCTCTGCTCTAGTGAACCATTTGAGGAGTGTACATAAAATTGACGCAACAACCAAAGCAGACCACAACGTAAATGAAGAGGCGGGTGGATCCGTTAAACCAGTTGAAAATTGTCCTATGCTTAAATATGTTTCCAGAAAAGAAACTATTGGTGAGACTTTTCCCTATGTGTTGCTAAGGATGGACTTTCTGTGCGTGTACAAAAAAAATCTAGAGTGGTGCTGGCTTATTTACAATCAAAACAATTCAAGATGCCGGCTTCTGAGACTACAATATGGAAGAAAATATATGATTTCTATCTATCCAAAGAGATGAGTTAAAGAAAAAATTGATTTACTTAATGCAAAAAAACCAGCGCTTCTCTATTGTGGTCGATGAATGGTCGGATATATCTTACTTGATCGAACACTTGAGCGAACACTTGATCCCGAAAGCAAATTGTTTGAAGTTTTTAACCTCGGTTTGGAGGAGATGAAATTAAAAGGCACAGCTGTTAACGTGGAACAAGTCATCGAACGAAAGTTGGAAGAATTTGGCTCAGATATGCAGCATGACATAGTAGCATCGACCCATGATTGTGCAGCGGTCATGGCGAAATACGGCCGAAGTATTGATTCAGAGTCGCAGCTCTGCATAAATCACCTCATTCATCTCTGTGTTGTTGAGAGCTTTTACAAAAAGAACTGCAATGTGGTCAATAATAACGAAATTGGCAGTGAAGAGGATACTAACGACGATGAAGAATATGATAACGATAATGATACAAATAATTATTTCGACTTTGTAGATGGATACTTGACTTTAAATGATAATGTAAGCTCTATTATAAAACGTGTTAGAAAATGCGTTGCAATGTTTAATATGTCGGCTGAAAAGCAAAAGAAATTACAAATGTTTGTAAAAGACCAATTTAATAAGGAGCTTAAACTTATCCATGATGTTAAGCACCGCTGGAATTCTATGGCCAATATGGTTTCTCAATTTTTAAAATTGCACAAATGTGTGAATCATACTTTATTGGACTTAGGACTGACACCATTTAGTGAAAATGATATCGCAACTTTGTCTGTGCTTAGTGACACCCTTAAACCTTTGGAAATTTTTACTTAAACACTTTCAACAATTCAAAACCAATTATCAGTTAATTTATATGAAATTCTAAAAAGACGTATATCAGAAAGACGTGTTCAAACACTGAACACTCTCATTTTGTATTTAAGTACGAATAAACTCCCAATTAGTGACGCATTTCTAAAATATTCAAGTAAAAGTGAAACAAAAGAGTTGGAATCCATTTTGTATTCACGATTATTTACTGAAGAACATGATTCGTTTACAGATTCAAATGACGAAATGATCGTTGATGTCACTGAAGATACTATAGAAACAGAACTAAATAACTCTATAAAAAACGTTCAAAATCCTAAAACTACCATTAAAAAATCTACCAAAAATTTTCTTTTGGAAGATTTTTTATATATGGATAAGAGCGGCAAAAGGACTGAAAACCTTGACAGATTATTAAACGCCTTGTACACAATAAGTCCAACTAGTACATTGAGTGAAAGGGCATTTTCAATGTCAAGTTGTATAAAAACCAAAGAAAAAAATAGGTATACACCACCCAAGCACTTAAATTGTATCTTATTTCTTAAATGTTACTTTAGGGAAAACTAAAGATTAAATCAAGTATTTACATATGAATTGTTATGTCTTGTTTGGCTGTGTTAAAATAACAAACTGATCTAAGTAATATTTTGCATTGTAATGATAATTAAACTAAAAGTTTACTTTTTATAAGTATAATTGAATTGTTTTCTGTTATTTTTTAATTAAATTTTTTTGTCAAAAATTGTGTTTTAATTTGTTATTTGGCATACATTTGAAAACCGGATTATCCGGTTTTTTCTGAATTTCAAAAAAGGCACCCGGTTTTTTTTTAAATGCCATTTTTCGAATAATTCGAAACCCGGTTTTCGCAAAAACCCGAATAATTGATCACCCTAGCATTTACATCCATGGCACATCACTTCCGTTTAGGTGTTGTCGACGGAGGGGATAAAGTCTTTGATGGTCGTATAGTCTCTTCTTCACTTGAAACATTTTGCATGTTGGTACAATTTTCAGCACTTGCAATATGTGATCCCACATTTTCCTTGTTGGTTCTTTTACTAAAACTGGAAGTGGCCGAAACACTGCCTGAAACGTGTGGTCCAATATCGGCACTATTTGTCTCTGAATTCGGAGCTCCAAAGCTTCGGGTGTTTGGAATGCCTTCTACGCAAGTATAAAGACCACAAATAACTGCCAACTCTTCTTCGATTCGGCTTAGGATTTGTTTATTAAAGGGACCTCCACCGGTTGCCTTCGCCTCCGATTTGTTGTGGGCCAGCTTGCGTCGAATGTTCCCCTTCCAATCAATCCATGCCTATAGACATATATAAATAAATATACATACGAAAGTAGAATATGATTATAGTGAGATAGGCCTGTAGGATATTTAAAAAACAAAGGTTGCGCAAAAAGTTTCACTTTACAAGTCTAAAATTACTTGGACAATTCCATTTTGCCCAATCATTTGAACTGTGAAAATGTTTGATAAATTCTTACTTTTTTCCAGGATGTAACGTCTCTAGTTGGTGGGCCTGAAGCATTCAATTGGGTAACCAATTGTGACCAAAGCTCCTCATACTCAACTTTATCGCCCTTTACAGAACCTCTAGCCATGTCATGGTGTTGTTTAAGCAACATATTTGTTCGAATAAATAATATACAATTAAGCGGTAGATGGCGCTGTACTTCGAATTTCATTTTCAAACTTAAAAACATCAATGAAAATTGAACCCATTTGATTTAAAAGATGTATTATATAACATAATTTTATCTGTATAATCTTTTAATAGCAAATATGTTTAAATACATTAACATTTTTTAATATTCAAAATACAACCCTGGGTGTGATATTTATGACATTTGAATCATGATGCAAGTAATAGAGGTTGTGTTATAAGACCAACTAAAATTATTTGCTTTTTCTTCTGTTCATTACATGAACAATCAAATTCAAATGTATTGGGTTTTTGTAATTTCTGGCTTTCTTTTATTCTCGACATCCATTTCTGTTAACTTTGACACGAAAACAAAATATATTTTATTGTTGCCTGGATATATTGGCCGAAATACTGGTATCACCTGTTAGAACAAACATCTCGATTCGAAGTAAACTTTTGCTTACATTGCGAACGTCTACTGAAAATGTTGCTCGCATTGTGATTCCGGCTTAATTCACCATCTGACGCAACACCATCTACATGATTGGTATTTCGCAACTTCTGGGTATATATGTCTTTGCTCAATTTTATTTGAATTTGCCTAAAATTGCAATAAAAATTTAAATTTTTTTCAAATAATTTTTCAAATATATAAAGAATTTTCTTAATTTTAAATTACATTTCCATAATGTGTTTACAAATTTCTACTGTTTCAAGTCAATTCTATCTTTGCCGTTTACTTATACTTGAATTTAAGAATTCTACAGTTTGTTAAAAAAATGTATCTTTTAAATTTATATATTTTTTAACATATAGTTGACATTTTCTGTGTCTGAAACTATGACTAATTTATATTGTGTCAACTTTAATTAATAGTGAAAAATTTTTAATTTCCGCTGTCAATTTGTCTGTCTGTCTAACATTTCCTTTCCTTTTTTTTGGCAAACAGAAATTCTGTTGATTCCTTTAGCAACTACCGATGACATTTCATATGTCCTCTTTCTGTTTCTGTTATGTTTGTTCGTTTCCCATTCACCCTTGCCATTTCCGGTTCCCATAAATTTTCGTTTCAATTCTTTTTCTTCGTTCTCGTACACATGACATTTCCACAAATTGCTGGTGTGGCTACTGAGGTAAGGTTCGCCTTCTGCCGGAGTTGTGGGCTCTTGCAAAATTTTAATTGTTGTTATAATTAGATTATGACGTTGTTTTTTATGGTCATAAATTTAGTTTCTATTCGACCGTTGGCTTTCACCCATAAACAACTATGTATGCCGGTCGTTACGGTGTCCTTAGTTAAGGACGATTCTATATGGTGGTGCACTGAGATTTTAGCCATGTTTATGTATGTTGCTTCCTACCAAAATACAATTTTGCGAAAATCGTCGAAATGGGAATGGTCATATGTATCTATTTTTGTGTATCCCTATAGAACGGAAATTCCATTTCGCACGCTCGTAGTTTATCATGGCCAATATGTAGGCATTTTCTTAATGTCTCCATCCATGGGGGAGTAGGAGACAACGTGTGCGTGTGATTGCCATGGCACAGCACTGGGCGTAGGAGGGGATCGTAATTGCATGACACTTTAGTTAGGTCTGTAATTGACTTTATTTGAGGGACAATTTATAAACCATTATATGATTTTAATATCATTTTAATAGTTGACATTAATTATCTCGCTTGCTGGGAGAATGGGAGAAAGTAATGACATTCTGCGCTATTCAGAAATTTTTGATAATAAACTTTATGTGGGAACAATATTACACCGCCGTTGTCATTGATAAAATTAAGCTGGTTTGTGCTATTAATTTGTATGTCGCGGAAAATTTTTTCCTTTGCCCTAGTACTGAAATGTGGTCTAAATTTATCTGTATCATCATTATCTGGTCTACATTATCTGTATCAGTTTTATAGTTAATTCTTTTCAATGTTGGTGTATTAATTATTTGTAGCATTTCTAACATATAAGGACGTTTATAATTGTTTTCCTTATTCAAAACCAATGTATCCTGCAAGTTGGGGCAATGATTTAAACTAGCACAATGGGATGCTAATGCTGTTTTCTGTGTAGAAATGTGGGTGTATTTCTGATCTGATTTGTGTCCTGCAGTTCGTGTCTTTAGTTTATTCTTTATAGTCCCTACATATACTTTGTTACAAACCTCGTTGTCATTTCCTTTACAAGGTATTTTATATACAATATTACACATATCAAGTTTGTCCAAACTATCCTTTGTTTTAATAAATATTCTAGCTATTGTGTTATATGTTTTGTGTGCTATCCTATAATTCTTGTCGTCAAATATTTTTGACTTCTCCAACCTCTCAGTTATTCCAGCCATGTAGGTTATTGATTTGCAAATTTTCGGCTACGCTGTAGTAGCCTTGTTAGGTTGTCTTTTATCCTCTAATTGCATTATCAGTCTGTTGGTTGGATGGTTCGGAAAGTTGTTGCCCTTCAGAATACTTCTTATTCTTTCCGTATTGACCTTGTGAAATTCTACATCACTTATAGTCAAAACGCATTCTATTAAATTTTTCGCCGTATTTAATATCAGACGTTTTTGATGTTTCGTTTGGATGTTGATTATTCTTCCTGAAGACGTTGGTTTCATTGCCAAATTTCCTCTCTCCTGACAAGCAATGTGTCCAAATAGGAAAGTTTTGAATTTGACTCTTTTTCCATTGTAAATTTGATACTGGAATGGAAATTGTTAAAAACTTCCACAATGCGTATTTATTTCATACCCTGATGAAACGACAAACAATAAATTGTCTACATATTTTGTTAACATTTTTTATTTTATAGCCAATTTTTCGATACAAGAGTGCAGTAAATTTCCATAGCGATGTCAGCAACAATTCGAGAAGCTGGTGAGCCCATTGGGAGTCTCCTTGTTGTTGCAGATATATCCTCCCATCATGTCGAAAATATCGGTTATCCACTATACAAAATCTTAATATATCTAAAACTAAAGATTTATTAATATCTGTATGTTGCTTTAATGTGTTCCATTTTTCCTCTATGATACTGATAGCTAAGTCTACGGGTACACTCAGGAATGGAGATACTACATCAAACGAAACTAAAATTTCGTTACTACAAATCTTTTGGTTTTTTATTCTGTTCCTAAATTGTATTGAATCTTTTGCATTATATTTCGAATTTTCCGTTATCTTTTTTCAGGATGTTTGTAATATATTTACACAGTTCATATGATGGAGAGTTAATAAAAGAGCAAATTGGTCTAAGTGGCAAATTTTCTTTGTATATTTTTGGAACTAAATGTAATCTCAGTGCTGTGGATATTGTTGTCTTAAGTTTATTCTTCACTGTTCGATTAATAATTCATACTTTTGGAAGTTTTTCAACGAATTTGTTATTCTTCTTTTCTAGTGTGCTCGTAGGATCTATAGTCGCCAGCTTGTATTCTGATGTATTTCCAACAATGTTGCCTATTCTCGAGTCATAGTCACATTTCTTTATAGCTACTGTTGCATATCCCTTATCAGCATTAACAATTAAAATATCCTTATTACTTTTAAGGAATTTCTCTGTCTTATTCACTTTATCTAAAAAGAATTTATCTGTACTCGTTAGTTTCATTTTATTCATTTAACTATCTAACATTGTCGTTAATTTAGTCCGTGCTATTTCCTGTTCTTCCTTTTCCTCTAAAGTTTGTACAATATCCTCCCCCTCTGCGATCATTTTCAAAATTGGGAAATCTTTCCTCTCTACTGGTAGTGCATATTTCTGACAGAGTAAAATAATCCACTGCATCTACTTGGGAATGTATACGTCAGTTTTATTAACAAATCACTTTTCATTTAATTTAAATCCTAAATTCTTTTCCTGTAAATTTACAAGTGAATTAAATTTCCTTTGATGTACTTCCTTTGTCCTAATATTTTTCGATACTGTTATTCTATCCTCATATTCTAAAAATTCTTTAATTTCTTCTTTGGAAAAATATCTATCTAAATTATTATTTTTAATTTTTTAATTATTTTATTTTTTATAGTATCCATCGCATTATTAGTTTCCCTTAGTAACAGGTGCTCTTACTTGATTGCTAGTTTGAGTAGTTTGTTGGGTAACTCTTGTGTATAGTTGCAAATATTTTGTTGAATAGAGGGCAACCCATTTTCAGAAAAGATTATCTGTATATTCCTAGTTGAGTTTGTGATGACATTTCGAAAAATACCAGTTTTTACAAATTTTCTCAAAACCGAAGCACGGTTAACCAGGATCGGGTTTTGAATACACTAATAACCACCCAAAAGAAGGCAGCAATATTATATGTAAATATTTGCAAAGAGATAATCACATTAGATTTGGCCACCATTGAAAACGGTTGTAATATTAAGCCTAGAACACTAAACCTCTTTTTTACACTCTAAAACTAAACCTCGCCTGTGAGGCTACTTTTTCAAAAAGTACAAAATTTTCATGTTTAAAATAATTTTTTTTATTAAAAAGAACCATTTTTCTTGAAAAATACAATCGTTTATTAAGAAAATAAAAGCGAATTCTTTTATTTTTTTAAATATTTCATAAACAAATTTACATTAAAAATAACACTTTTTTTTTTGTTTTACAAAAAGATAATTTTAAAAATAAATAAAAATAAATTTAATTCCAATTCATAAACTTGAAAAAAATATAAATTCTGATACGTATTTATACATACTTTCATAAAAAAAAAATGTTTTATTATATTATGTATAGTTTACCTTGTAGATAAAAATCAAATCAGGTATTTTTCAGTATATCACATTAATAACAATTCGCTGATCTATGATCTAGACAATATGATTTATTGCATTTAGCGCTAAAGTAACTACTCATATAGACATCAAGGTTAAAAGATGATCGCCTGCGATGATATCATCTGCGTCCATATCATCCTCTAAATCAGCAATGTAATTAGGATCATTTAGACTATCATCTGAATCAAACTCCACTCCCAAATAGTCCTCATTTTCGCTGTCATTCAACGACACTTCTTCCAGCCATTTTTGTATTTCGGAGTTGGGAACACACATCTCAAAAAATTAAAAAAAAAACGGTCTAAATCTTAGTTATAGACTTAAAAATGCTACAAAAAATTAAACAAGAACTCGCAAAAATCATTACCTCTGATACTAAACCTCGCCTCTCAGGCGACAAGCGTGTGTATATATCCGTAACAAAAAGACACAGAGCTATGAACGTCTACTCACATGCTCATACAGCAGTCGACTGAATTGACACGAAACCACGTGTTGATATTTGCAACCGTTCGTAAAATATCGTGTAAACAAAAATTCGAGTCGCCTCACAGGCCGGGTTTAGTGTTCTATGGTTAAACCCTACGCCGCCGCCGAAGTAGAAACAATCGGCGTAAACCTCTATAATAATCAGCCTTATTTCGAGTGTCGTTGTCGTATTTCGACTACGACAGTTTTGTAAAAGATTAAAGATAACACGTTAACTTGGTCTTTAATCTTTTACAAAACTGTCGTAGCCGAAATACGAGAACGACATTCGTAATAAGGCTGATTACACAGTGCAACACGAAAAAAAATAACCATATACGGACACCACTACGTGATAAAAGACTAAAAAAAAAGACCCGTGTTTCCCAATTCTTCCCAAAGTCATGCACTTTTTTTTTATGGGCCGCCAAAGATTTGGGGCCTCGGTATCATTTTCGTAAAAATGTGATCATTTTCTCAGGCTCATATCTTGCAAACCGAATTTCGATTTAGTCTCTGAGGCAAAGTTGTAGCTCTTGTCATAAAGAACAAAAATTGCGAACATATAAAATCAAAAAAACTTCACCTTCCAGGTCAAAATCGCAAAAAACTTAAAAAAATTCGATTTTTTTTACCTTTTTTCCCGTGTTCAGGTCCATAGGTAGCAAACCGTTCAAAATTCAAGGAAACAATCAACTACAAAAATTTACCTAAGATCGTGTTTTGGTTACAAGCAAGAGATTATCGCTTGCTAAGTTGCAAAGAAACAAATGAAATTAAAAAACGGTGTTAAGAATAATTCCCAGGAAGTTTATATGTTCTAGAAATTTGTTTATTGAGATCTTAGGTAAATTTTTGTAGTTGATTGTTTCCTTGAATTTTGAACGGTTTGCTACCTATGGACCTGAACACGGGAAAAAAGGTAAAAAAAAATCGAATTTTTTTAAGTTTTTTGCGATTTTGATCTGGAAGGTGAAGTTTTTTTGATTTTATATGTTCGAAATCGAAATTCTGAACGGTTTGCAAGATATGAGCCTGAGAAAATGATCACATTTTTACGAAAATGATACCGAGCCCCCAAATCTTTGGCGGCCCATAAAAAAAAAGTGCATGACTTTGGGAAAAATTGGGAAACACGGGTCTTTTTTTTTAGTCTTTTATCACGTAGTGGTGTCCGTATATGGTTATTTTGCCATGACTTAAAAAATTACACACAGTGTTAATTGTCATTTGTAGTGATTTTTTGAACGAATTTGCATTTGTAAATGTTTAATGCAATTATTATCATTATAAATGTCATCACTAATTTATACATGACCTATATATTTTATTGAATTAACTTACTTATACATTTGATTTAACTTCAAATAATTACACATTTCAAGATTCCTTGTAGTTAATCATATCACGTTTTACGCCAATGACAACTGGCATCGTAATCTTCGCTAGATACTAATCAAGATGTATTTATTCAGGTTATAGCAGCAGCTGTTGATAAAATTAAAGTGCCTAATATGTCAAAGTCAGCTGATGTAAACACAATGTGAAAATTGCAATTTAATTGAAAATGTGTTAAATTTAGTGTTTATAATTAAGATTCAAGTACATTTTTGTAAATCCCTTTAATATGTAACAAATTGTTTTCGCAAACAAACCCATCTACTTTATTGCAAATTCTTGGAAACTTTGTGAACAAACTAATAATCTTAACAATAACAGAAATGTAAACAAATTTTGGCATATTAGGCACGAACAAAATGAAAACAATGAAATCAGCTGTGCTACTGCTATAACCTGAATGAGTAAATCTTGATACTAATGTATGCAGTTCAAATCAATCTGCCGATCATTTCAAAATTTTCTGACAATCCTATAGATTTGTTGCATTAAAAATAAAAAAAAAAATAAATGGTTTCCCATTACATCCCATGAAGGGACCGGGGAGAACTTCTCACAATCACTGAGCTGTGCGCTTTCCAGTTTTCACTCAGATTTTGTTGCATTTGTTTCTCTAAAATAATGTTCTTTTTTCTTGGTTTCCTTTTCGCAACTTTGTCTTATGTATGGATTTGTTTGAATGACGTTCTTCACCTTTGGTCAATCTCGCTTTTCTCAATATCTGTAATCGTATAATAATCTGCTACAATCTATTGGATAAGCCCCTTTGAGGGCTGAATATTGAATATTAGGCGGGATTCCACCCAAGGAACCGAGAGTGCGTTGAATCTTTTTGTTGTTCGGAGACAAAATTCAGACAAAATTCAGATTTTGTTTTATGTGTGATAATAACGTATTAAGTTACATAAATAAGTCAATGATACAATTTTCGTTTAAAATGTATTAAAACCACTGGGTACATTTTAAGTATTACCAGTATTACTGTAAGATTTTCAGAATTAGATTACGGGCATCGCGAACAGGGCAAAGTACCAAAAACAGTGCTTTAAGCAGCAAAATAGCAACACTGATGGATTCGTTTATATGATAATCTTCTCCGGTGGTCAATCTCTCTTTCCTCAATATCTCTTAATTCGTCTCAGCTCTTCTCAACCGACTATTAAAGAGTTATTACATTTTAATTGTTCACTCTAATAAATTGGGGTCTCTAATCGTTTGTCTCCAAAAATTCTTCCTCCCATCTACCCAATATTAGCAGAAGAATTTAGTGCATTTCGCGAAGCTGCTTAAAGCAGCCGAACGTAGCGGGTTAGTGATTCGTGAAAAATATAAAATATTAAAAAAATAGCATAGTAGTGGATGTTTTAGAATAAAATATTAGGAAATCAACGTAAAAAAATCCAGTGGCTTCCAACTGTGAGACCAGAAAATGACGTCTCAAACAGATTACATTTCTTGAAAAGTTAAGAATAATCTTGGCAACGAATCTTTAGACCACAGAATTCGAAGGTAAGTCGATTTTGTTAATGGGTTCTCAAAAGACATTCTAGAAATCAAAGAAGAATTAGTTAACTCAAATGTTATTTAATTTTTAAAATTTGAATTGTAAGATGTGTACTAAAATCAAATACAATTTAGCTGCCCGACCCGAATTTCAAATTTCAAATTTATTGAAAATTATTAAACAGTTGAAGCAAATATCCAGCTTTCTATCTTAGTTTCAAGCAGCTATTGATAAATTTAACAAGTTCAAATAAAGGGTTCCCAATAATCACGCAACTTTGAATGTAAAGTAATTGTTTCTCGGGAACCGTATTGATGAAACCACACGCCGTCCACATCCATATCATTCAATTTAACAACAACAGATTTAAAAGGGCCTCTCGAAATATGTTAACCCGATCACTACAATTTGTTTATGATTCATTTCGTATTCGTTATTTCCTTAATGTTTTGGATATTTTTAACCAAATTAAGCATTTCTGATGATCGCGGCCGCCATATGTTGAATTCGATATCTTTAAGTTTTGAAACAAATTTTAACTAGCAGGTCTTAAAAGTCACACAATAATCTAGCATGTTTTAACAAACGTGAGCACTATACTGAGCCGCCCGTTGTGAATTTCAGAATATTTACAATGTATTCGAATTCCCAGGCACCAACAATCGTAAAATAATCTGCTATAATCTATTGGATAAGCCCCTTTGATGGCTGAATATTGAATATTGGGCGGGATTCCACCCAAGGAACCGAGAGTGCGTTGAATCATTTTGTTGTTCTTCAGACGTGCTGATTTTGTTTTATGTGTGATAACAACGTATTAAGGTACATAAATAAGTCAATGATACAATTTTCGTTTAAAATGTACTAAAACCACTGGGAAGGGAAATGGAAAACACTATTATTGTACGATTTTCAGAATTAGATTACGGGCATCGCGAACAGGGCAAAGTACCAAAAACAGTGCTTTAAGCAGCAAAATAGCAACACTGATGGATTCGTTTATATGATAATCTTCTCCTGTGGTCAATCTCTCTTTCCTCAATATCTCTTAATTCTTCTCAGCTCTTCTCAACCGCCTATTAAAGAGTTATTACATTTTAATTGTTCCCTCTAATAATTTGGGGTCTCTAATCGTTTGTCTCCAAAAATTCTTCCTGCCATCTACCCAACATTAGCAGAAGATTTTAGTGCATTTCGCGAAGCTGGTCAAAGCAGCCGAACGTAGCGGGTTAGTGATTCGTGAAAAGTGTAAAATATTAAAAAAAATTTATCATTGTATATCAGTGTAGTGTAGTGGAATAAAATAGTATAAAATCAAAGTAAAAACACCAGTATCTTCAAAGTGTGGGAACAACAAATTCTGTCTCAAACACTTTACATTTCTTAAAATGTTAAGAATAATCTTGGCAACGAATCTTTAGACAACAGAATTCGAAGGTAAGTCGTTTTTGTCAAGGGGTTCTCAAAAGTCATTCTAGAAAACAGAATAACTATAAGTAAATAACTCAAATGTTATTGAACTTCAAATAAGTAAACATTTCAATCTTCCTCGTGTATCCTATCAAGTTTTACTTCAATAACAATTGCAGGTGGCATCGTCAACTTCCTTGTGGATACATACATATGTATGTATGTATTATGTATCAATCCGCAGATCATTTTGAAATTTGCTGTCAATCGTACAGATTCGTTTTTTTTCTCTCTAAGCTACTTTCTTGTTTTTTGTTTCCTTTTTTCAGCTTTGCCTTATGTATTTGCTATTTCCTCCTAACCACTTGTTGGTCGTTCTTTTCCATTAGTCATTCTCTCTTAATTCTAACTGTTATATTCTCATTAAACTCCTCTTCTCCTCTTATTAAAGAGATATTTATTACATTTTAATAGTGCACTGCAATAACAGCTTTGTCAACCAGTGTTACCATGTTCGCATCATTTGTGCCGTTTTGGCACAATTTTTGTTGTTTTGGCACTTGTTTTTTGAAAAATTATGCCAAGTGCCGTTTAGCACAATTTCCTCAACATTTTTGCAAATTTGTTCAATTTAAGTGTAATTTTTTAGCACAATTGTTTTGCAAATGGCATAATTTTTAATACTAAAATTTTCTTAATTTAATTTTGTTTGAAATATCTATTGCAGTAATATTTATCGGTATCTTGTGGTATAATTCCACGGCTATGCGAATAATCGCCCAGGTGAAAATCGCCCAAAACGAAAAATGAACAATGACCCAAAATTTTTGGGTGTTTTTTCATTAAGAAAAAAAACCCAAACAAGAGGTAAAATCGCGCAAAAATTTAAGAACATTCGCCCAAAAATATAAATCCAATTTATGAACAAACGCCCACTATTTTGTGGTGATTGTTCATAATGATAAATCGGGCTATGCGAATAATCGCCCAAGTGAAAATCGCCCAAAACCCAAAAATTAACAATCGCCCAAAAAATATGGGGGAAAAAATTGGGCGATTGTTCATCATATTTGGGCGTTTTGGTATTTTTGATTTTTTGGGTGTTTGTTCATGATGAATGATCGCCCTTTTACTTAACTGGGCGGTTGTTCGCTACAGTCTTGGGCGATTTCACCACAAAATAGCGGGCGTTTGTTCATAAATTTGATTTATATTTTTGGGCGAATGTTCTTAAATTTTTGGGCGATTTTACCTCTTTTTTTGGGTCTTTTTTCTTAATGAAAAAACACCCAAAAATGTTGGGTCATTGTTCATTTTGGGCGATAGCCGATAAATCGCCCAAGACTGTAGCGAACAACCGCCCAATTAAGTAAAAGGGCGAATTTACATTTTTAAAAATTTGGGCGATCATTCATCATGAACAAACACCCAAAAAATCAAAAATACCAAAACGCCCAAACATGATGAACAATCGCCCAATTTTTTTCCCCATATTTTTTGGGCGATTGTTCATTTTTGGGTTTTGGGCGATTTTCACTTGGGCGATTATTCGCATAGCCTAATTCCACAGTTTAAGGTTCCTACATACCTATGTAAGCATATTTTCGGCAAAGCGACGGCTTCACAAAATAGTGTACACTGTTTCTAATACATTATCCAACATCGAAACGTCTAATATTTATTGTGTCAACTTGTTTGCATCAAATACGCATAATGCAACTATGATTTCTCCGCGAAGTAGACGATTTGAGCACTGTTCTCAGTGGAATGTAGTCCAAAATTATCTATAACTTGGAAAATTCTATTACAAGATGATTGAAAGAAATTGTTAAAAACAATGGACTTTTTCAAAGAGTTAAGGTATAACTAGCCTGAGAGTTTGGGTGTCGCAGCTTGATTTGAACCTATAATAACAAAAAGATTATATAGAAAATAATCCGATTTTATTTATATATTTAGTCATATTTTAACTAAATACATATATTTTTATTTAGATTTTTATTTAAAAACAAAAAAATCTGTTTTTTTTACCCATTGTGTCCAGATAAGCACCCATTTGTTGGAGTAAATTGTTGTGTTCCGGACACAGAATTACAAAAAAGACTAAGGGTGGTATTCTATAAGTCGTGAATCAGTCACTTCGCGTTACTTTTGTCGTTTTGGTGGTTTATAAAACGTTACAGCTGTTCGGTGACTACCTGCTTTGAGTTACGTTATTTAATGGGTAGTTTATAAAACAGCTGTCAAATTGAACACGCCACAGTTCTTCGCGTTAGTTGAAGAAATTACAAATTTAAAGAAAACTGCCGAACTAGGATAAGCAGATGGAAGAATTTTGCATATCATTTTGGCTAAAATGCATTCGACGGATAGAGCTCAAACTTTTTTTTTTTTAAATAATTCAAAATTATACTGTTTACGCACTGAAATTCTTATTTACAATAATAAAATTAGAAATGGAACGTTCAAATAAATAATGCGTTGCAAAACTATTATAATTATATATATTTAAAAATTATAGACATCAGTTGATCTTGACAATAATAAACAAAAGAACCAATACATTACAATCAATACATACCGCCAAATGGCACGTGTTTTTAAAAAGACAACTAATTTAATATAGATGGGGAAATTTATTGGACATTGAACCCCAAAAATAACACAGGTTTTTTACGCATTTTATGTGAATATTGTTGGTATTTGCAGTATTATAAATAATATTAATCTTAAAATATGTTGATCTACTGAAATAGAGCTAGATTTTTTAATCTTTTTCATTCTGAGCATTTCACTCAAGATAACTTTTTCTGATCTATAATTGTTTATTTTAGTTTGGCAACTCTATACACCGCAAATGCCAGTGACAGCTTTCGTAAACAAACGCAAGCGCGATGTGATATATAAACCATAGATAAAGGAAATAATAGGTATAGCGCGACCATTGTCAATTTTGTTCACTAGGTGCTATCCTGTGCTACTGTCACTTTCACTGAAGTTTCCTATAATTCTCATTGACGCTTATTGAAAATTGTGGGAAATTTTAGTGAAAGTAATTTAAACAATGGAAAATGTGACAAAATGTATGTGATTTTACATAATAGCATTTGTTTCTTATTTGAAAAACTATTTCAAGCCCATGGGGTCGGTGTTAGGTTATCAATAAGAGAAAAACCGTAAGACCGCCCAAAGATGAACATCCCGGAACGCCTTTTTATTCTAAAAACTTCCCCGCCCAAAAACTATAGCAACTTATGTGGTCGCAGATGCCAAAACCGTTAGTGTCTGACGGAATGTTAGCTGAACCGGAGGAAGAATCAATTTATTAGGACATAGCCGGTGGTGACATGGCTTTGCAATTCGTTGGCCATCAGATATTCTACTTTAAGAAACGTGTTGTATTCTTGATATTTTTGTTAAAAATAATTTTTTCTTTTGATATGAAATTATAGATTTTTATTGTCATATTTTTTGACTTCTTTTTGGGAAGAAAAAAATCCCATTTATTGCTTTCTACATCTAGAAAATTACCCATTACATATAAACAACCATTTTTTGACTTTGGCGTTCGCGTTTGCTTCTGCGTTTAAGTTCACTCTCGGGACTTTTAGAATACTACCCTAAAATTGCCAATTTGAGCATAATGGTTTCGCAAACAGCACAATTTTTGAGGACATTTGGCATAATTTTTTAGCCAGTCTCTGGCAACACTGTTGTCAACTAAGACCCCTTTCACACTCGGCAAGTTACTTGCGCAAGTCAGTTTTTGAAGTTTCCGAGTACAAGCAAGTCTGTACTCAAAATTTATTCCCCTATCCCGACCTTACCTCTGTCATCCGCAAACCAAGACTTGGGCAAGAGACTTGCGCAAGTAACTTGCCGAGTGTGAAAGGGGTATAATAATAACTAAAAAGCGCCGGAAAGCTTCTCAAAACATTTAAATAGAAAGTGTTATAATTTATGTTCCAAATTACTTGTTAAAAACCAAAAAAGTTACTTTCTTGAGATTATTGAAATTCAAGTACAAACAATAGATTCTACTTAAAATAAAACTGCAAATTTTTTTTTAAACTTCTTTTTAAAATAACTTTTTTGTGAACATTTTAGTGTTCAAGTAAATTGTGAGTCTCAAATTTTAAACTTTTTGTTAAGGTTTAACTTTTTGATGCTATTCGACAGTTGATGTTATTCGACAGTTACCATATGTATATATACACGAGGCTCTTGTTTCGGCTTTTAGTAATGGCTTCGTCCATTTTTAAATAATGTTTCAGACTCCCTCAATTTTCTGTACTTTTGTACATAACGTTCCTTCTAAAATTGAGTTAAATTTATTTACCTATTCCTAAATATAGACAAAAAATCTCCATTAAGTCAGTTAATAGAATATAGTAGCAAAATATAAAAAAAGAAATCCGTTAAAACTTTCACAGCAATTGTTTAAATAAACAGCTGTTGACCAAAAGATTACTACTGTTCAATAGTAAACTTTATTTTTACTAATTGTAAAAAACGTATGTATGTAAGATTGCCGGCATTCTATAATTTATCTCCTACAGTAAAACGCGCTAATTTAATTTGGGTTGTTGAAAATCGCTATATTTAAGGCGAAACGCGCTAAATTGCCAACGCTGGCATAATCAGGGTCATCTAATCGTGTGTCTCCAAAAATTCTCCCATCCACTTACCGATTATTGTCGAAAGAATTTAGTGCATTTCGCGAAGTTAGGTAGAGCAATCGAACGTGTTGGTTTAGTGTTTCGTAAAAATTTACAAGTAACAAGTTCATTAAGAAGAGTTTTCTCAATATATTGTGTACTTTTAAAGAGTGTAAAAGTGAATAAAAAACTAGTGGTTGTTGTAGAAAACCAATAAGAAGTCAGGTACAAAATGCTGACTTTTAACTGAGAACTGACTACTACTACATATATCGCAAATTGATAAAATTTCCCAAAAATTGTAAGAAACATCCCTGTCGGGAATTGAGTTAACTTCAAGCTAACAAGTCAAAGGTGAGTCACAAGTGACTCGAAAGCTGACTCATTTTCCTTGTTAAATCCTATTCAGTTTTTACACATGACGGCATTGCAGTTAGTCAGTACTCACTCACTCTGCATAAGTTTCAGTTAACCACAAGCTAGCTCACTATGAGTTAGTTTTTGTCGCATAAAAAACTGACTAGCTAATGATAAGCTTGTAGTCAGCTAGCTTGTGGTTAACTGAAACTTATGCAGAGTGAGTGAGTGCCATGTAACTCACTCTGATGACATCACATGTAAAAACTAAATAGGATTTAACAAGGAAAATGAGTTAGCTTTTGAGTCAGTAAAACTGTAATATAAAAATTAAAAAAACATGTTTTTAATACTTTTTTATGGAGCCAAAATTATTAAAAAAAATTTTAATATTTTAGTTCGGAAATTAAAAATATAGAAAAATATGCATATTAATATTTTATATTTTTATTTTGACTTTCTCGAACTGACACGTGTCTCCTGAAGCCGCGAGCTAAACTGAAAGAAATAAACGAAAACACATCTATATTCACAGTTATGTTGTGTTTTATTCTCTTCTCTTCTTTTGTTGTTTGAATTTTATTACTATGGCTTAATGTTTACTTACATCTGCATCAGCTTTGAGTGAGCAAAAAGCTAATTCAATACTTATCGAGAAGAAGTCCGATTGTTGGAAAAAACAATTGACTAAAGTCTGCATAACTTTTGAGTTAGCTAGAAGTCAGTTGTAAATAAGTTAGCAAAAAGTTAAAGCTCATAAAAGACCGATAGGGATGTTTTCAAGAACTGTTACACAGTAGAGAGAAAGGTAAGTTTTTTTGGTTTTTGTGAATGAAACCTCCTATTTAGAGAACAACGAAAAGTTAAATCTTTAGTTGTTTTCACATACATACATACATTCATACATACAAAAGTAGAATAATTTAGTATTTGCGGTATAACCTAAACTTGCTCGATCATATTTTATGTAAAGCGCAATGAAATAAGTTAATTTTGGAAGATGTCAATCCATTAATTTCATCACTTGTTGTTGTTGGTTCAACTTTCAGTCTTATAAATTTTTTGATTGTTCTCTAATGGTTTTCTTAAGCAAATTGTTTCCTTCTTTCTTTCGCCGTATTTTCTAATTGTATTCTTCACTCTCTCTCTAAGTTATTTGTATCTCTTCTCTCACATGTCCAACAAGATTATTATTACATATTAATTGCATTCGATAAATGAGAGAGAGAGAGATGTGATCAACATTTCTGTAGGCCAATGAATTTTAAACAGTGTTGCCAGACGAAATCAAAAAATATGTGCTAAATGACAAAAAAAGGTGCAACATTAAAAAATTTCATGAGGTGTCAGGCGACACCCGGTTGGAACGAAGTTTCGTTCGCTATATATTATGTACTAGTTAGTTCTAACACACCTAAGGAGCCTGTTGAAAAATACTGTAATTTAAATGGATCTTGTAAAATTATAAACTTTTAATAAGAAATTTTTTATTTATTGAATGTATTTTTTCAAAAAAAAGTATATTTTTAGGCCCCTTTTGTAAGAAGATGTATTATATTTTCCCGAAAAGGTCCTTTCTTTGATGATAGGTACTCCTTTTATTAAAATAAAAAAGAAATGGTTTCCCGTTACATCCCGTGAAAGGAGTAGGGAGAGCGTCTCACAAACCAAGGAGCTGTGCGCGTTCTAGTTTTACACTCACTGATTGGGTCCTACATTTTGACACCGGTTCTGAACGGTATTTTGAGAAGCTTTTTCATGGCTGAATACTCGATAGTGTCGCCGTCACTAAGCTAAGAAAAAGCCTAAGAGTATGATTTTTTTTTTACAAAAAATACTTTTTTAAGAACAGGTACTTTTTAAAGAAGTGGTATTCTTTTTTTTAAGAAAATATAGATATTCTCAGGAAGGCTACTTATCTCAAGAAAAGAAAAGGTGATACTTTATTTTTAAGAAATGGTACTTTTAAGAAAAGGAATTTTTGTAAGAAAATGTATTTTTGTAAGAAAAGGTATTTTTTTTTGAAGAAAAGCTTTTTTTTTACGAAAGAAAAGATACAATTTTAAGAGTTGTCCGTACACCTTGTTGTTTTCACTTCATTTGTGTGTTAATCCTAAAATACCCACCCGATTTTGATGAGGTATACCATTTTTAAAAAGCCTAAAAACTACTCTAAACAAATCATGTACATATGTAAAACTAAAACTATTTCGTATATTTATTAAACGATGAAAATTAAAACGAAAATACTAAAACGAAACACTAAACAAAAATTGTCCGTACAGGATAGGTAACTTAAAATTTAGTTCAATAAAGTGTATTTTTAAAAGAATTTTGGTACAATTTAATATCGAGTAAGACATCCTTTCGCCTCTATAACATCCATTAAGCGACTTTTCATAGACAACGCCAACTTACGGGTAATTTCTGTCCCAATATTCTGCCATTCCTCTATAATGACATCTTTCAGCATTTGCTTATTGGTAATTGTGTTTTGTCGGATTTTTTTCTCTGGAACTCCCCATAAATGCTCTATGGGGTTAAAATGTGGGCTCTGAGGAGGGTGAGGAATCACTTCTTTTACATTGTAGAGTAGCCATTCGCTTACGTGTGACGTGTGCTTCGGATCATTGTCGTGGAGGAACCGAAAGTCATCTCCTGGGCCCAATTTCATTGCGCTGGCTTTAAGATTTTGTTTTAAAATATTTAAATAGTACATTTTGCTGTTGGATCACATATTGAACAGATGATCGTGGTCTAGAAACACATTCCGCAATTCCTCTTAAACTTTTGCTGTCATTTTTCATTTTAACAATCAATTCTTTGTGTCAGTCGAAATCTTTAAATGATTATTATTTTTTGAACACATTTTAGTTAAAGAATAAATAATTATATCGGAAACCAAGCAACAAGAATACCAAATTGTACGAATAATAATATAACTGTAAACAACCGTTACAATTGGTGTTATTTTTTCGTTTATTTTGATGCTGTACGGACAATTTTTTGAGTTCATTACTAGTTTCGTTTTCACCATTCAGTGTGTACCAAAAAGTTCAACTTGGTTACACTTTTAGTTTTACTAATCATTTACAGTACAAATTACACTATACAAAAAGATTATCTCACTCAAATCAGACAAGAACTTTGTGAGATACAGTAAAATATGTTGATGTGTTGCTGTTGTACAGACAACAAAGGTATTCTTTAAAGAAAATGTAGTTTTTTAAGAAAAGGCAATTAGTTGTAAGATAATGTACTTTTTTAAGAGAAGGTGCTACTTATTTAAAAAATTACTTTTTTTAAGAAAAGGTACTTTTTGTAAGAAAATTTACCTTTTTAAGCAAAGGTACTTCTTTAAGAGGTTATTTTTTTAAACTTCTTTCACTTTGACTTTTCTATATTTACTTTTTATTCTGTTCAAAGTACAATATGTAATAAGCAGGCTCCACCTAGAATATTTCCCATTAAACAAGAAATATATTAGTCTGGACACAAACCAAAAGTACGAGTGTTAAAGTGCTGCCAAATCTAATTCCATGCTGAAGGTTGTGTTTCATGGATTTGCCAGTCTTGTACTTTGGCATTTCTAAGATTACTTTTTATTGGGTTCAAAACTACAATATGTAATAGACAGTCTCCACCTTGAAAACTTCCCTTTAAACCAAACCAAAAGTATCCAATATAGTTGATAATAATGGGTTGTAATAAAGTAGTTAAAAAAAAAGTTGTTTAAAAATTTTTCATTTAGCCCCCTTCCCGCAACGTGCGATAAGGATCTTCGTTCCAAAAAAACGAATGCTAAAATCATAACAACTTCAAACAACTTTTAAAAATAAATATTTTACAAAAGTGTATCAAATAATTGATGTTTATATTAAATTTTAATATTAAACTGCTATTGTTCCGGATGATTTTTAAAGATTCCCGTTTAATATCAATTTAAAATAGAAATTTTTTCCCCAATAAAATCACTAGTATTGTTTATTGTTTACTGTGCCTCCATTATGCGGTTTCTATTAGGAAGAGCATTTAAATTATTAGGTAGTTGCATAGAAATTCCGTGGTTAAGCTGTCAAAATTAACTGAATAATGAAAAAAACTCAAACACAAAATGTGAAAAATTTAAAAATCTTGTCTTACTTGATACAAAGTCTATACTGTAAATTGCATTTTGATGGAAATTCTTAGAACTTTATTATCAAACAAAATCAGATATGACAGCGTGCGTACCCACGGAAAAGATGAAAAAACCACAAATCAGATGGGCTGGCGCGTTTACGCGATAGATAATTATAACATGGTTTGGATTATTGTTTTGGAGTATTGTTTTTGTTTTCTCTATGGCATCTGTAAATCGTCACCTAAAATGCCCAAAGACGTAACCCTCATTTTCAAAATTTTACTGGAGAAGCGAAAAACCTTATAAAATCCACAGTATTTCAGTTTTAAACGCGTTCTTTCCACAGCTTACCTTAGGAACTTGGAAGTCTACTATTTTGCACATATATATTTTAGCGGGAAGTATTATATTCAATCAAAACAAGAGTTTTTATTTTTTGAGGGTTACGCCTTTGGGCATTTCAGGTGACGAAATGCACAGTGACTAACAATACGTCTTTATAGAATAACACACAGTTGACAAAATTACCTATAGTTGTATTTCGGCAACTCTAATTGTGGTTATTGCCAGGATTCTGCGCCATATAGCCAGGCAGGTTGTATGAGACTGTGGTCTAGCTGGATTTTTGTCATTCGAGAGAGGGCTTTATCTCTAAAGTGCTTACTTAGCCCAAAATAACATCTATTCCCAAGCACAATTCTCCGCTTGACTTTGACGATGTTTTTGTTAACGGCAGATCCGCCGAGGTATATAAATTCGTCCACCACCTCGACATAATAAATGTTATCAACGTTCACGCTTTGGTCTAATGGCGAGGAGGCCCTGCTGGTTGAAACCATTAATTTTGTGTTGTCCTAATTTACAGTCAGACCCACTTATCCTGACTCCTTCTCAGTTCTCGAAAACACCACAGTAACTTCTCTAACTGTGTGTCCAATGATATCTATATCATCAGCATACGTGAGCAGCATGTGACTTTTGCTGCTGATGGTTTTATTCATGTTGACAGCAGCTTTTCTCAGAATAATCTCTATTAAGATGTTAACGAGATCGCAAGATAGGGTGTCGCCTTGCCTGTGGCCTCGGCTTGGTTTCGAAAGGTTCGGTAAGATCCTTACAAACTTTCACTGCCGAGTAGTTGGCACAGATGCTCGGGTCACCTTATTTAAATATGGGCCAGTACACTGAGACACCAATCGCCGGGCATGCCATCCGGGAAGCTTGCGCCTTATCAGCTCATCGCCGCCAGCCTTAAACAGCTCCGCCGGTAATCCATCGGCTCCTGCGGCTTTGTTGTTCTTAAGCTGGGCAATATCTGTTCTGACCTGGTTAGCAGGTGGGCCATTGACGTCGTCGTCCAAATTGTGATCGATTGGCCAATCGTCATTATATATCTCAGATACCAGTAGTGCGGAGAAATGATCTCTCCATATTCCCAACATGCTCTGCCCATCCGCGATAAGATTACCGTCCTTGTCTTTACAATCATCCAAAACGCGAAAAAAAATTTCATTGGCGCTTTTTTGGAAAAAACGCGTAATGTGCACGCATTTTGAGATTTTATTTCCGAATAACCTGTTTACGATTTATTCGAAAAATCAGTTTTTCGGGAAACCGGTTTTCGGAATTGAATTGAATTGATCTTAATTCTTTGAGCGAATTTAAATCTTAATATATATACTAATTTATATTATTTAACTGTTAAAAATTTCATGTAAATTTTATTCAAGCTATAAAAATGTTTTTATAAAATAGGCTTCCGTGCTACTGAATTCTAAAATGCATTAATATTTGATAATAACATCGTTCTTTGTTTATTCGAAAATTAAGTTTGGTGCCTGTTTTTTGATTTCGGATTTGAACATTCTAGTGGAGAGACACCCAAAAATATCGTAAGGTATGGGGAGCAGAACCCTCTTTTAAGAAGTGGCCAAACCCCAATGATGAGTGCAAGGCAATATGTATTTATGGAAAATGTATGATTGCTTCAAAACACTTCGATATGCGTAACAAACTATGCTAAATTACAAAAACAAATGCAAGACATGGAGCCTTACAACGGAATTCAGTTGGTACAACCATAGACAGAACATAAAATCAAAAATGACAGGGAATGCTGGCATTCGTCAAATCTGAACTACAAACATCGTTTACTTCGGGTGAACATCTGAAAGGATTTTCCTAGAGAAGGCACCGCCGCGGCTTCGGTGTATATCTGGCTAAATTTGAACGATGGGGCGGGCAATGTTGTCTGCGGGCACATTGTATTTGTGGCGTAAGAGCATAGATCTGCGACTTAAGGAAACCTCAAAAGAAAAAGTCTAAGTGGGTCAAATCGCACGGTGTTTGTAGCCAGTTCACGTCGGCCCTGCATGAGATAATTCTTAAATCGGTCGTGACGTCCTGCTGAAACCACAGATCGGTAGCGCTCTCCGTTGACGGTGATAGCAATGCTATCATCGTTTTCGAAGAAATACGGACCGATGATGCCGCCGGACCACAATCTAGACCAAACAATGACATTCTGTACATCTATCATGTTTTAGTTCAATGACAACTGCAGGTGGCATCGTCAACTTCCTTGTGGATACATACACTGCTGTTCAATATAATAGCCCGTTACAAAGATAAAGTTTTGTGATCACTCTTAACTCATGTAAAGGGAATCTCTCTTTCTCTCTTGTTTACCGGTAGTTTTGTTATTGACTTCACAAATATTTCTTGTTGTATTTTGGAATTTACTCGCAATCATTTGTACGTTAAGCTAAAAGTCAAAATAAAGTGCAATTTTCACTTGTTCAAAATAATAGCCCTTTTTCTTATAACTTTGTTACATTACGAAATTCATTCCGTTTTTTTGTACTTTTTTTCTCAATTACTAATAGGAGGTAAAAAAAATACAATTCTTTCAAAACACATTTAATGTTCGTTGTTGTTAAAGATGGGCCGAAATGTACATTGCACTGCTGAGGAACGTCGAGTTGCTAAACAATTACAAAGTGGGGCAAAACTCTGGGTTTCATTGCGAGTTCACTTGGATGATCTGAAAAATTTGTTAGAAATGCATTAAAATGGAAACCATTTACTGACACAAAGCAGATCAACCACAGATTCCCGTAATGTGTTATTGGCAAAAAAGATCCCTTTTATGTCATCAAAGACTATTTCTGCAGAAATAAATAATGAAGTCAGTGCTGTAACAGTACGCCGCAGATTGTTAGAAAATAATATTCCCAGGTAGAATAGCCCAAAAGGTTCCACTGCTAAGTAACAAAAACAAAAAAGCTCGCATTAATTTTGCTACCAAATTCAACAACAACATATTATGGAGCCACGAGACAAAAATTAAATTATTTGGTTTTGATTGTCAGCGCAACGTCCGAAGACCAAATGGTAAAGAGCTTAATGATCGTTACACAAATTATGATCTGGGGTGCTTTTTCGTGGCATGGTGTTGGACCTTTACACCTAATCACAGAAACTATGAATAAATAAATTTATTGCGTAATTTTGAAAGATGTGATGCTCCCCTATGCAGAGATTCACATTCCACCTGATTGGCGCTTCCAACAAGATAATGATCCGAAGCACTCTTCAAAATTAGTCAAATCTTGGTTGAGTGAACATGAAGTTTCCGTCCTGGAATGGCCTTCACAGTCTCCCGATCTCAACCCGAATGAGAATATGTGAATGGAACTGAAAAGAAGCTTAAGTGGGAAGAATTTCACAAACAAAAACCAACTTTGGGAAGCAGCAAAAAATACTTGGGAGAGAATTCCCATTGCAAAATGTCAATATTTAATAGAGTCAATGCCCGGAAGGATCCGTGCAGTTTTAGATAATAATGGTGGACATTCAGGATATTAGTATATTATATGTTCATACTTATTAAGAAAATAAATGTTTTGTTTAAAAATAATTGCTATTTTTAAATAAGTCTATTAATTTGAACAAGATTAAAAAGATTGTTTTTAAATTTTTTTTTTAATAAAATCGCAATGGAGTGAAATATTTAAATTTAAAACAAGCATTTTTAATTTATATTTAAAATATGTACTAAAATTTTCAATAGCTTAATTGGATTTCAAAATTATTAAATAAATAAAAAAGGGCTATTATTTTGAACATCACTGTATGTATGTATGTATGTATTACGTATCAATCCGCCGATCATTTGTTGTCAATCGTACAGATTTGTTGTTTTTTATCTAAAATTACATTGTATTTTTTGTTTCCTTTTTGCAACATTGCCTTTTGAATTTGCTATTTGTACCTAACCACTTGTTGGTCGTTCTTTACATTAGTCAATCTCTCTTAATTCTAACTGTTCATGTTCTCATTAAGCTGCTCTTCCATAATCGTTTGTCGCCAAAAATTCTCCTATTTACATACCGAATATTGTCGGAAGAATTTAGTGTATTTCGCGAAGCTGCGTAACGCAGTCGTACGTGTTGGTTTAGTGTTGAGTAAAAATTTACAAGTAACATATTCAGTACGAGTTTTCTAAAAATAGTGTGTTTCTTTAAAGAGTGTAAAAGTGAAAAAAAATTAGTGGTTGTTGTAGAAAACCATTAAGAAGTCAAATACAAAATGCAAAGACTTCTAATTGAGAACTGATTACTATGTCGCAAATTGATAAAATTTCCCAGAAATTGTAAGAATAGTGTTTGCAAGAACTGTTACAGAGTAGAAAGAAAGGTAAGTGTGTTTTTGTGAATGAAACCTATTAAGAGAACAACGAAGATTTAAATCGTTAGTTGTTTTTCATATACATCCACACATCCATACAAATGTAGAATAAGTTAGCTTTTGCGGTATAGCCTAAACTTGCTCGATCATGTAAACGTAAACCACAATGAAATAAGTTCTTGAACCCTTAATTTTGGCAGATGACAGTCCATTAATTTCATCACTAGTTGTTGTTGGTTCAACTTTCAATCTTATAGATTTTTTGCTTTTTTCTCTAATGGTTTTTTAAGCAAATTGTTTCCTTTTTTACCTTTCACCGTATTTTCTAATTGTATTCTCACTCTCTCTCTAAGTTCTTTGTATCTCTTCTCTCACGCGTCCAACAAGATTATTATTACATATTAATTGCATTCGATAAATGAGGGAGAGAGATGATCAACATTTCTGTAGGCCAATGACTTTTAAACAGTGTTGCCAGAAGAAATCAAAAAATATGTGCTGGATGACAAAAAAAGGTGTAACATTAAAAAAACGGATGCTAAAATCAGATGCACTTAAAACAACTTTTAAAAATAAATACATACTTTACAAAAGTGTTTATATTATTGATTTTAATATAAAATTTTAAGGCTTAAACCTAGAATAGGTCGGCAACTCGCTTCGGCTCCAAACTATTACCATTGGATAGAACTTTTAATTTTAAGTAAAAAACATTAAATACAAAAATCGGGGGCAACGCCTATTTTCGGAGTTGTGGGCCCCCAAAGTTCGGACATACAGGATGATACTACGAGTGTGGTGCCGTGTTATGGGACCGATTTCACAACTTTTTTGTGTAAAACGAGTCGAAATAATCAAAAAAAATTAAATACATTTTTTCGATAACTTTCTTAGTTATCCACATATCGGATTTTTAAAAATATCCAGAAAATATTTTTTTTTTAAAACAATCGAGTGATTTTTCGGACTTTGCCACACATCGACTTCAGGTACAGAGGGAATTTTAACCCCCCTGCCTGAAATTTAACGATTTTCCAAAAGTTCTACCACACGGTACGAGCAACGTAGGTCCATTCCAGGGATACTTGGCCCGTAACTCACAAAATAGGGGTTCCCCCCGGTTTTTTTATTTAACTTTTTTTACTTAAAATAACGATCCCTACACCCAAAAAAAAAAACAACAAAATTGGACGTGCCGATCTATACTAGGTCTGTTCCAATTTTAATATTAAATTGCTATTGTTCTGGATGATTTTTACAGTTTCCCGTTTAATATCAATTTAAAATAGAAATTTTTTCCCCAATAAAATCACTAGTATTGTTTATTGTATACTGTGCCTCCATGATGCGTTTATCTTAGAAAGAGCCTTTATGTTTTTTTTGTAAACCTTTGTTCGGATCATGGTAGAATTATATATTACGTAGTTGCATTAGAAATTCCGTGGCTAAGCTGTCAAAATTAGCTGAATAATGAAAAAACTAAATACAGAAAATATGAAAAATTTAATAATGTTGTCTTACTTGATACAAAGTCTATGCTGTAAATTGCAGTTTGATGGAAATTCTTAGAACTTTATTAACAAACAAAATCAAATAAGATAGCTTACCCACGGAAAAGATGAAAAAACCACAAATCAGAGGGGCTGGCGCGTTTACATAATAAATAAATGGTTTCCCATTACATCCCATGAAGGGACTGGGGAGAACTTCTCACAATCACTGAGCTGTGCGCTTTCCAGTTTTCACTCACTGATTGGGACCTACAGTTTTACACCGATTCCGAACGGTAATTTGAGAAGCTTTTTCATGGCTAGATACTCGATAGTGTCGCCGTCACTATGCGAGGTGACCGCCGCCGAAAGAAAATTTGAAGGTGGTCAGAGCCGGGTTCGAACCCAGGATCTCATGTACAAGAGCCGCGCACACTAACCATTGCACCACCGACGGCCATTAAGGTATGCCTATTAGGTATATCCAAAATCGAACAAAAATTAAACAAAAGTTTGAAAAATTAAATTCGCTCGAGTTTTAATTTTTTTAAACTCGGAATAAGAGTTTTATATTGAGGAGCTGCATTTTTCGGCTCGCGAGTGCAATTTTTATTTACTCTATTAGAAAGTGGACGTAGAATTAAGAAATGTTGAGAAAGACACGATTTATTTAAAAAAATTACATGAGGTGCCAGGGGACACCCGGTTGGAACGAAGTTCCTTTCGGTATATATTATGTGGTAGTTATTTCGAACACGCCTAAGGCGCCCGTTGAAAAATACGATAATTTAAATAGATCTTTAAGAAAATATACTTTTTGTTAATTGATAAACTTTTTTTTATAGGATGTAGTTTTTAAAGAAAAAAAGTATGTTCTAGGTTCTTTTTGTAAGAATATGTATTATATATTTTCCCGAAAATGTAATGTTTTTTCAGAAAAGGTACTATTTTTAAGAAGTACTTTCTGTAAGAAAAAGCCATAAGAGTATGATTTTTTTTTTACAAAGAAGTACTTTTTTAAGAACAGGCACTTTTTAAGGAAGTGGTACTCCTTTTAGGAAAATGTAATTTATTTTATTTTGAATTTTTATGACCGATTTTTGTTTGTTTTTGCTTAATATATCGAGAAATTCATACCACAAGCTTACAAGTCACGAACATTTTTCCAATTGAAAAATGGTTGGTTTTTGTTGGAAATAATAGACAATTCAGTTAAGCACACTTTACTGGTATGACTAGTTTCGAACTCCGTGACAAGTTCATCATCAGATGCCTAACTATTGTGCGTGAATTGATACAATCGGTTGATCAGCAATCGTATATATGCAAACTCAATTCTGCAATTTACATGTGCGAATTAGTATCGATCGAAGATCCCTAACTAACAGCCAAAGTCTCGATGTCGAACGTTAATGTTCGCTCTCTTCCTATGCGGCAAACAGCTGATTTGGGAGTCACTAACAAGGGAACGAAAACATATACAATTCAGTACAAAATCGGTCCCCACTTACACCCTCTCCTACAAAATCCAAGCGATCGAAGCTAGTGACCCACTGTCGTTTCAAAATGCGATGCACTATCTTTCGACTTATCGTTCGCATGGTTTTACGTGTGTTTGTTGTTCAAAGCAATAACATGAAGTTGAAGTTCGCCATTTAATTTCGGAGCGCGAGAGAAGTGTACGAAGAACCAGTATCTGCAGGTGCTGCAAAATTGGCGATTTTGTGCTGAAATGGAAATATATTTTAAATACAAATTTATTATAGTGACATTATTTTCTGTCCAATGTCTTTCTTCCATTGAATTCTATTTAAGTAGTTTTTGTTTCAAGCTTTTATTTGATTTCCAGCTATGCGACAACCAAAAGACAAGTGACTGGTTTTCACACTTTCGTTCGCCTAGCCGACAGCGAAAATAGTGGCTTCCGATTTTGTAAACACACAACCACAAAATAACATTTAAAGCCAGGAATTACAACGAAAGTGAGTGACTGGCTTTCGGTCGCTTACAACATACACTGAAAGGCCTATAATTCGAACAACAAGAACAGACAACTTTTTTCCGCCATGTTCTTATTTTCTTCATCCGCTCTCGAATTGTTACAGTGCTTTGAGGTGAGTTTCAATCTATATCACAGAGTTGTATTTTTCCGTGGTAAAGCTTGTAGTATGTATTTCTCATACATTAACCATATGTATATCTTTTGGGATACATTGAAATATGTTCACAACTGCCTGGTGTCCGGACAATTGTTTGATACAGTGTAGAAATGTGAGGTTCAGTATATACTACTGATATGATGCAAATTACTTTTTGGGGAAAACCAATGAAAATACGGCTATTAAAAAGGCCGCTAAGAAAGTGACCACAGGTACGAAGGAATATGAATATCATTGAGGTCTGTTTCGAGAGCATCCTAAATATCTTGGTCGCAATAAAAAATGCAGAATAATCTTATAGAGGCTACTATAATCACTGGAAATTATAAAGGAACCGATGTCATGATTCCACGCATTCCCATTCCCATGATACCTACAGACATGCCCATTGATTTCACAAGATTGCCGTTTCCGATTCGGTTGGCATTTGCGATGACCATAACTAAAGCACAGTCTGTCGCTTCAAGTCTGTGGCTTAAATCTCACAAATGCGTGTTCTTCCTACGTATATTATATGTTGCATGTTCACGTGTGGGTAAACCTTCAGACTTATATATATTTGCACCAGATGGCAAAACTAGAAATATTGTATATCCTAGAGCTCTAGAATAAATAGAAGGCAAAAATAACAAAATGGTGTTTCATTAAAATTACAATTCAGGGGTAGCGAAGCGCAACGGGTACAGCTATTATAGTATAATGAGAAGCTTTTTAAATAAATCAGCACACGATGGAAATCTAAGCAAATGCTTCTAACAAATAGTTATTTTACATTCTTCTTGATAATATTCCAGTCATCTACATTATCCTTGATCGGAACGCCAGCAGATCTATTCATTTACTGCATACATAATGGTACAAAATAATTTTGTTCACCCTTTGGAATTACAAAAACTTTGAAGGCAAAACGAAGTTTGCCGGGTCCAGCTATTGTTATTATAATTATAGATAATAAATTATAGTACATATTACATAATTTAGTATTAGATATATTATTATTATACAGGGTGATTCAGGACGTTCCGGACAAATTTCTCCAGCGTATTCTGTGGCTCATGTCATGAAGAAAAGTCCACTAGGACCATGTCCGAACATGCAAGGGTGCGAAGTGGCAGCGGGTTCAAAATTTTCGGATTGGTGGTCGGAGGGTAGTTGGGTAAAGTTGCTAACTTCGGAGCCAGTGGTCTGAGCCAGTAACTTTGGAACGGTAAGACCTCTGGGCTTCGTTTAGGTCATTTTGGAAAGGTAAGAGGTATGGCTGTCTTTCAACGAAAAAAAAACCATAAGTTACCTGCCATCTGGCTGAGCAAAGCGAGGTTATGTCAATTTTTTTTCCATTTTTTTTCCTAAAGCTCTGTATCTCGGCGATTTGACTTTTTTCTACTTTCTTTTTATTGATTCTGAAAATTTCAATAAAATAAAATCTTAAATTGTTAATTTACAAAAACGAATAAATGTGTGCTGTTTTTTCGCTTCCAAAAACAAAAACAAACCTTTTTGCATTTGAGTAAAATAGTCATAACTTTGGAACGGTAAGACCCCTGGGTTTCGTTTAGATAATTTTGGAAAGGTAAGAGGTATGGCTATCTTTCAACTGGCTGAGCAAATTGAGGTTATGTGAATTTGTTTTTCCATTTTTTTCCGAAAGCTCTGTATCTCGGCGATTTGACTTTTTTCAACTTTTTTTTTTTATTGATTCTGAAAGGCCTCTTAAACACCTCTCCAATAAGCCCAAAAAAATCCGACCACTGGCTCAGAAGTTAGCAACTTTACCCTACTACCCTCCGACCGCCAATCCGAAAATTTTGAACCCGCTGCCATTTCGCACCCTTGAGTTTTCGGACATAGTCCTAGTGGACTTTTCTTCATAAAATGAGCCAAGGAATACGCTGGAGAAATTTGTCCGGAACTTCCTGAATCACCCTGTATAAATTAATACATTCTTGTAGAAAACAACTTAGAATTTCTCTACTTCTGAATGTAAACAAATATATGTACTTTATTTGCATTTATTATATTTTTCATATATGAGACACAGTTTTATGTGGTTTAAGCATATAACTGTAAAATGTATATCGATTTAATTACCCTGCTTTAATTTTTTTTTTATCACAAAAACGATTTTGACAATTTTATCCAAAAACTATTTTGACGATTTCTGCACCTCCAATTTGACGAATTTGGACTAATTTTATCCGGCAACACTGTGTACGGATTTGTTTGTATGACGTTCTTCTCCTTTGGTCAATCTCTCATTCCCCAATATCTCTTAATTCTTCTCTGCTCTTGCAGGGGGTTTCTATGGCACAGTTACAGAGCAATACTAAAGATGGTCAGGGGGTTTCTATGGCACAGCTGATCGAAAAGCCACTAGGGAAACGATGTAGAATGAGAGGCCAAAGAAGACATACAGATTAGAGACCATGCAGCAAACTAAGTTTAAAAGTGTTTGATTGATACTAATGACAGCTAAATTATGATTGCATCAATCGAAAATACGCATTTCCTTTTATTGCTCTCCGTATTATGCCAACCAAAGAGTAAATTACCAAAGCAACTCGAACTCGATGAAATGGCGTACTACCTCGTCGTCATGAAGAGGCTCGAAGTGAGTAATGGAGGCTCTTTAGTGAGTAATGGAGGCTCTTTAGTATCTCTTCGATGCCTCTTCATGACGACGAGGTAGTAGGCCATTTCATAGTTTTATTTGCTGTTGTATTTTACCAATTTTACACTTTCGTTGGACATAAAACGAACAGAAATCAAAGGGAATGCGCATTTTCGTTCAAAGCAAATAACATAAAACATAATTCAGCTGTCATTAGTATCAATAATAAACTTTATTTAAAATTAGTTCCTGCCTTCGTTGGTCTCTCATTCGACATCATTTCCCTAGTACCTTTTCGATCAGCTGTGCCATAGAACCCCCTGGTTCAAATTTCACTTCTATAGTTTTGTTGCTTTTTTCTCTAATGATGTGTGTATTGTTTTGTAGTCTCCTTTTTTACCTTTCGCCGTATTTTATAATTGTACTCTTTTGATCTCTTGTTATACGATCTAGGCAGGGATGCCAACTGTTCCGAGGCAAAAATCGCTACATACAAGTTGTTAAAAACCACCACAAATCTCTACTGACCGAGATCAAAAAACACTACGGAAAAGTGTAAAAACGGCAGAAATTATCAATTATTACACATAAAGAGAGAAAATTAAAAAATCGCACATACATGCATACGTATTTTAGAATTCAATTCATTTATTAGGAAACATATGTTTTGTAAACACATGTAAGTTTTAAATTTAGCTTGAACATAAAACAAACAGAAACTTAAACAAAAATAATTCGCATAAACAACAAAAACTTGAATTTTTTATAAATAGACATACAGACATACAGTTCACAGATAAATACAATTGCCAATTTTTTTTATATAAATTAAAAATAAAACATTTGGCAATTTTTAACAGAACATTGAAATTTAATTCTTATTTCATAATTTTTTTTAGGTGAAAAAATTAGATTTTAAGTTAATTTATTTTAAATAAATTAATATTTAAAAAAATTATATAAATTTTTAAATAAATTTATAAATTATTCTTAATTCATAATTTTAATATTGCAGCTTGTAATCGTTACGGTCTCTACTTAAAACAAGTCTTCAAATAAAGTTGTATCATTTTCATCTTGTTCCTCTGGAAATAAAACTGTGCGTAAATAATATTGTGATTTTTTATACGTCTCATTGGAATTTATTTTCGCACAAATTTCATTAGGTATTTTATAGGTAGAGCAGCAAACGTTTTCATATTTTAACCCATATTTTATATGAATTAAAGAATTTATAGTGTTCAAACCCATTCGATTTCTGACTTTGTTTTTAAAAGAGTTCATAATACTGAATGTTCTTTCCACTTCGGCATTCGAATATGGATAACTAAGTAGATTAATTACAAAAGAAGATAGTTTCTGGAAAGGGAACTGATTTGATGAGTTTTTAAAATTATGAATTTCAATCCAGAACAAATCAGTCCGATTTAAATTCTTCCAAGAACAAAGTTTTATATTCTTTATACAGGTTTCAATTTCATTCAATTCTTCTTCGTCAGTTATAAATTCTTGAACAAAATTTATTACATGTTGCTCTTGAACGGACAAAAAATTATCTACGGTAAATAATGAAATTTTTTGTAACGCTTTCATATTTGACGGAATTCTATGTCTTATTTCATATATAAGAGCCTTTGTAAATTCAATACAAACTGATTTTATTACTTTTTTATCAGTATCAGATATATTGTTGTCATTGCAAGATTTTTCAAAATTGTACCCAAGGTAACAGTACGCATTTAGTACCAGATCTATATTTCCTTCAATGTAATCAAATTCAATTCCAGGCAAAATAATGGTATTAGTTAAACTTTTTAATAATCTAAATAAATCTGTGAAAAGTTTAGTATGATCAGCATTCTGTGATTCAAAGGCCAAGTTTACTTTTTGAATATCTGACAAAACGGATGCTAAATAAGTTAAATATATAAAATTTTTTGAGTCATTATACATGTTTTTTAAAGAGGTTTTTTTTTTAATGTTAAATGTTAAATATTGGCACACTTCGTGCGATGAAGAGAAAAATTCGCTGCTTTGCTGTCCATAAATGCGGTATTACAAATTTCTCCTAGATGATCTATGGAACTGAACGAAGTATGCACTGCAGTGTAAAGGGCTAGCATCGCCTGGCTTGCTTGCTTTTCAGTTGCGATGGGAGTAAACGAAATTTCCTTTTGTATGCAGTTTGTTTTATTTATTGACTTTGTAGTCCTCTGATGTTTTACAGTTTTTGTGTGACGAATGAGATCCGTATACTTCGCTTTTAGTTCACAATTGCAGTAACTGCACACAGCCTTTGCTTGATCTTTTGTTGCTTTTATCCATTTCTTCAATAAAAGATCCGATTCCCATGCTTTTCTATATTTTTGAACACGATCTGCTATCTAAATGTATGAATATTTCACTAAATAAATTTTTCACTCACTGCACAAAAATATATGTATTTACCTTAGAAAATATCAAAAGACTAAAAAATAAAGACACATTGACAACCGCGTTAGTAGACTGAATGAAGAAAACAAATCAAAAACAGAACAATTACATACATATGTATGTTTGTCAGTTAATTTCCATACACATCAACTCCTACATAGAAAGGTCCGTTATTCTTTTTCGTTTGCTTTAAAAGTAATGACAATAAACAATGTTGAGTAAAAATCGCTACAGCCGCTACCTGAAACAGCCAAAGTCGCTACTGTAGCGATTTTCTTTTTTAAAAATTCTTAAACAGTGGTTTTTGTATGTCAAAAATCACCACAAGTAGCGGGAAAACCACCAACTTGGCATCCCTGGATCTAGGACTAAAGCATGAAACACATAGACGACGACAGGCTACCGACCACAACCTGTCAAAAATAAAATACATGCGTTTATATTCAAGTAAATATTTTGACGACGGCAAGGCGACACGACTGCAGGTTGTTGTCTATGCTACTTATGTAGCTGTAGTTGAATTAAACTAATTTCTATTTGTGTCGGCGACAATCAACAGGTTAGAGCTGTCAATGCCTGAAGTGGCACCACTGACAGAATAATCAACTGTTTTCACAATTTTTGTTATTTTTGTAATAATATTTATTAAATATTCTCCAGACATTTTATTTTCTTCTAACACAAATAACACAATAACACAAACGTCAACATTACAGATCAACTGTTTACTTTGCAGTTGCCGTCTTGAAAATAATTCAGTAGCTGCCACACGACTACATTTGCAGTCAGCGGCATTTGTAGTCGTGTGTTCATGTAGCCTGTCGTCGTCTATGTGTTTCATGCTTCATACAGTTGGCACTCTCTCTCTCTCTAAGTTCTTTGTACACTCCAGTTCAATTAAATAACAACAGCAAAAAAGTTGTAGCTAACTGGGAATTTTTGATCACACAACGAAAAACAAAAGCTGAAATATTTTTTTTTTAGATATTTTATTTTATTCTTTAATATTATCGACAATAATATTGTTGTTTTAAATTTATTTTTTTAATATATTTATTAGTTTTATAAAATATGTTTGAAAAATGAGAAACAGAAACAGTTCATTTGAATAACAACGACGAAGAAAAGTGTGGAAAAATTATTCACTAAATTAAATTTTATTGTTTTTAACTATTTGTTTAGAAGTGTTCACTAACTTTTAATAATGAGTGTTGCCTCCTTGGTGCTTAATAACCTCAAATATTCGATTTGAAATGGAATCGTAGAGGGTTTTAAGATAATTTAAGGAAATCTCACCCCAGGCAGTTTCGATTGCATTGATTAACGATGGAATGTCTTCATATTGTCTACCTCCTTCGTAAACTTTACGTGAAAGCCATCCCCAGACGTTTTCCACTATATTTAAGTCGGGCGAGTACGGTGGCCAGTCCATCACAGTATCATTTTGGTCACTTATCCAAGCTTTCACCACTCTGGCATTGTGTATCGGAGCGTTATCCTGCTGGAAAATCCAACGCAAAAGTCCAAAGATGTTACTGCATTCCGGAAAAGCTCGATCTAGTATGCCTTTGTATTGTTCTGCATTCAGTTTTATTGATTTGAATTGCAGCTTAATCTGACCATAGTACGATATGGCTCCCCATACCATAATTCCACCAATCCGACTGTGCCGACGGCTTTAAATGACTTCCTCTTTTCTTAAATCATGGTAATAGGAATTATACCCGTCAGGACCATCCAGGTTAAATATTTTTTCGTCAGAAAAGACAACCGTGTGCCATTCAGTATTCCACGTCATATGAACTTTTGCAAAATCCAATCGTTTTTCTTTGTGAATGGGTTTTAATATAGGTTTCTTTTTAAGTTTCATTCTTTGAATATGCGGAGCATCCATAACCAAGCGCCGTACAGTCGAAATACTGGCGGAAACTCCGGCTTTCGCCTTTATTTTTGGTACCGAATCAGAGGAGTTTGATGCAATTCTTAAAATTGCTCGCTTATCTGTTGGCGATAAGACACTTGCTGATCTCCCTTTCATGTTTCTACCATAAGAATTCTTATTTTTTATGTAATTGAAGACAACATGAGCACTTCTTCCGATTTTCTCTCCAATTTTTCTGTAGGAAAACTTTTGTTCAAAATATGCCTCAATTTTTCCTTTTTCTTCTGAATTTAATGGCTTTCCTCGTCCCATTTTAAAACGATTATTATTTTATGATGCGCAATTTTTCAAACTATTTAACTCTGGATACTCTATGTAACACAATAGCTCAAGAACAGCAAAAACTAGCAACTGTTGTTATTCATATGAACTATTTTAAAATCACATTTTTTGCTATTGTAGTAGGAATGCGTCCACTGCTTTTGTAGCGGGACTTTTTTATTCTTCTTTTGCACATTTTAGTAAAATAGTGTTGCCACCTAATATAACATATAAGCACATTCAAATCATTTGTTGTTAGTTTTCCCGAAATTTAAATTTTTTACAATGATTATAACTGTTGTTATTTAAATGAACTGGAGTGTATCTCTTCTCTCACGCGACCAACAAAATTATGATTGCATATTAATTGCATTCGATAAATGAGAAAGTGAGATTATCAACAAGGACTATAAAAACCCAAAGGTCGTTGTTCCAATTCTTGTTAAATACCTACTTATTATTTAAGAAAAATTGCTTTCCTGTGTATAACTTTCATTGGACCATGTATACTTTAAAAACTATGTGCATATTTGTGTTTCTATGTATGTTGAACTATATACATACATGCATACTTACACCTATTTAGATGCCAATTAATCTAACTCAAATTTCTGAAAACTTTAAGATTTAAAACTGATTAAACATCCAACTCTAAGCTCCATTCGTATAGGATTTCTAAGATAAAGCGAAAACTAAAGAATTGGTATAAATTTAAAATAAAACCGCATAGAATTGAACTCAAGTCCAAGATTAGTTTTAAATTTTATGATTTTGTAGAAAATAAATCACAGAGTCTCGCATGGCAACAGAGTTATAGAAAAATAGAAAAAACATTATATTTAATTTTGCACATTTGTTTATAAACCCATAAGGAACTAATCAACGCATCTGCTTATGTCAAAATATATCAACTATGCCCGAAGTTATGAACTTTAAAAAAGGGTTATGTAGATTTTAACCAAAGTTCCCCACCTCGTTGGTGGAAAATGGTGTATTGGATGTAGTTGTCCGTCCTACCACACATGAGAACAATAACAGACGAACAAATTAGGACAACAAAAGTGTATCATCCGCTTTAAAAAGAACTCCAAATTAAGGTGTACTGAAAATCGTTTTTTGGAAGCGGAAATGGGTTGAAATAGGCAATCTCTGTTTTTTTTTTGGGGTGGATGATTTTTAAAGTTTGGACAAAATAATTTTTATTCTCAGCGGCAGACTCTACGATTTTCTCACTTTTAGGTACAAAAGTCAACATTTCTGAAAGAAATAGAAATACCAGCATGGTTTTTGGTACAGACGACTTAAATGAGAAGATAGCTTTAATTGGGGATCGAATATAACTAAAATATAGCGTAGGCTTGACCCCTTCTATATAAAATATTTAACCATCTTACATTTCATTCGACGACGCTCATCTCGCTTAATGACGGCGACACTATCGAGTAATTAACCACGAATAACCTTCTAAAACTCCACTCGCAGCCGGTGTAAAACTGTAGGTGCAAAAAAAAACCTGAAAGGGCACATCTCTCTTTTTGTTAGAAGCTGTCAGTTGTCTCTGCATGGGAAGTAATCGAAAAAATAATAATTAATATTTTTCAAACTCGTTTGATTTCGTTGGATACTGAGTAGACAAAACAGGTATTACATAGTTTACTAATATGGACCCAATTGAATCGTGGCCTGATTTCAACTCCAGCTTTGGCAGTTCTCTGGGGAATATAGGAGGGACATCTGGAACGGATCAGGCAAGAACATTTTGTCTCTTTCCAAAGGCCCTCTAGTGCGGTCATAACAGACAACCTGGTAAAGGCCATTATTAGGCAGGTAGTGTAAGACGGAACTGTACCGAAGGATAAACAGAAATATGTTGTAGCCGCATTGCGCGGAATATACGTTTAGATTAGATACCCAATGCCGGGGCGTCCTCCATAATATCACGACGCCCGTAGCAGGTTGGGTAGTGGGTTGCTCATTATTGGATATCAATTTGGCTAAAAACGCTAATGTCACTTGTTAAATTTTTTTCCGGCGTCTGACGATGATCCATTTGTAACGTCAGTGAAGGACTAACCAATGTTGTGGTTCTTAAGATCAACCTCCATCACAGTAAAGTGACAACCCCCATTTTAAACCTGCGCTTAGCAAAAGTCTAGCCGAATAAGGTCGGATCACGAAAACCGTCCCGGGGGTCAAATATCAATATTCTTAAGATGTATCATAGGGATCGTAAAAAGGAATGGCCCCACTGTTTAAGGTTGCGGACGCAAAAGCGCACCATTCGTTATGGGTCAGCACTTACACCAATGAGAGGGGTAAACAACGTATTGAGTATGTATTACATAATAGACTTAGAATAGAGGTAATGAGCCGACTTTTATCTTCAACTCCAGGCAGTAGGAACTATATGCACTTTTTGCAGCGGAGGATCTGCATGGAATGATCAACGAAAGGAAGGTACTTGATGATAATTCTTTCCCAAATCAGATATAATTGGGATTTTAATTGAATTGTCCTGAAGTAGTTTCTCGTAATGTTAGGATCACTGACTATGACCTCGAAAATTGGGACCTTTTGGGATCAGAACCATCAGTGGAGATAAGGTGCGTATATGACATAGAGATAGTAGCGGGCAGGGTCTGGCATTTTCCGAATAAGTCTCTACAAATTGCTTATCCACGAACGAAGCCAAATGGTAAGATGAAGCTTCCCTCGTGGAATGGAGAAGTATATAATATAAAGAACTCATTCCGATGACCTCTTAGTAAAGCTGTCCTCTTGAGAGACCAGTATGACTGTGATAGGTACATACCTGGGCTTAGGGGGTATAATAATTCTCTGCGGACTATATGTTGCAAATAGGGACTTTGTCCGAGGATTGCACATTCGATCTATACAGCAAGTACGTCAGGAGCCCAATTATGGTATTCTACTTACCAGGTTGTAGAGATTACAACTGTTCATTACACACCACAATAGTGTTTCTGGGTCTACTATCAGGTTAAGCCAACCGACACTATGGTACATGGCTGGCGTTGGTCATGAAAGAGTGCTGGAAGGTTCTCCCAACACTTCTGTATTTGTCCACTACTAGACAGCGGCACCACTATTCAATGAGCTATATACCGAAAAGATATACCTGGAGCAAAGGAGATCCTGGTATAGAAATCTACGTGAATTTCCGCACCAATGGGATGGGAAAATGAATGGTCAGTTAGAGTATGGGGACTACTCTAAAGTACTAAGTGCGTGTTTTTCCCGTAGACTACATATTCGTTCTGTGACCGTCGGTGGTGCAGTGGTTGGTATGCGCGACTCTTGTACAGGAAAACGTGGGTTCGATAACTGCTGTGATCAACTTACACTTCTTTCGAGAACGGTCAACCAGCTTAGTGCTGGTGACATTTTCGAGAACTTAGCCATCAAAATCTTCTCAAAATACCGTTCGGAGCCGGTGTAAAACTGTAGATCCCAGTTAGTGAGTGTAAAACTAGAAAGCGCACAGCCCACTAATTGTGAGAATATTTCCCCAACTCCTTCATGAGTTGTAATGGGAAACCATTGTTGTACGTATTCATTGTAAGGCAGACTTTTTGGTGTTGAATGAAGCGACTGTCTGGATGCGGGATGTTAGAACAGCAACCATTGGGTTTAATGCTTACCCTGGCAGCCCGGCCATGATGAGGATGAGTTGGCGAGAATAGGAAATACCTATTTTATTTGATTGACCAATTTTGTTAGTTTTTTAATTAATGTATGAGAAATTCATACTACAAGCTTACAATCTCAGGAACACTTTTCTTTTGAAAAATGGTTGGTTTTTGTTAGAAATAATAGACAACTCAGTTAAGCACACTCGCAGGCATGACTAGTAATACGTTTCACAGGAATTGGAACGTGTTGGCATGTCCTTACACTGAACGGAAAAGGTTCGTCACAGAAACACAAATGTTCGTCGCCACAACAACTTTGGTCATCGAAAGTGTTTTTCGCTATCGATGCGCCACTTTATTTGCTGTTGTGCTGTTCGTTGCCCTCTTTTTTGTCGATTTGCATACCATTTACAAATAGACGAATGACCCCAACACACACTTTAAAAAATTAATTCACAAAATTAATTTTTCCCCAATGACCGTGAGTTTTAAAATTGCAACAACTTGTTAACGGAGTTATTATATTAACTAATTACTTAGCTAATACATTAGAAATTTAATTAAATCATTCCGGCGAAGAAATACGTCTACCTCAGTCGGTTGTTGGAAAGGAACTGATTTAAAATGTTTACAGGACCCACCACTCGTGCTGACCATTTTGCCTTGCTGGGCTCTGTTTTATATTCGTTAATTTTCTCTGTTCTCTTCGTTTCTCTTTTGCTCTTCATAAAAATTAGTTTCGTTCCCTTAACAACTCATTCGTTGCTGCAACGAAATTGTTTCGTCAACTATAAATGTTGGCATAGCCAAAATAAATAAATAATAATAAAAAAAAGTAAAAAAAAAAGTAATAAATAAATAATAAATATTACACTTGTTTTTATTTTTATTTTTGCCCGTTTTTCTCCAAAATTCAAACTAAATACAATTGTTGCATGCACGCATTGTTACAGCAGCGAAACGATATTGTTACAGCAGCGAAACGATAAATTGTCAAAGAAATCATGTATGAAATATTGGATGCAGCAACAACCAAATTGTCGAATGTACGACATTTTTCATTACCAATACGTAAAATATTAACGAATTCGTTTCATCAATGCGACGATGAGTTTTTCTTTCAGTGTAGCGTCTTGTAAGCATATCATTGAAAATAGCTCCTATATGACGATGTAGGAGAGTTGAACGAGAGACAAAGATTGTACGTGCGCTAGGTTATAAAAAAAATAAATGGTTTCCCATTACATCCCATGAAGGAATCGGGGAGAGCTTCTCACAACCAGTGAGCTGTGCGCTTTCTAGTGTTATACTCACTGATTGGGACCTTCAGTTTTACGACGCACAGTGGCTCACTTTGGGAAAACACGTTCCAAAAATCATAACTTTTGAACTACAGCAGATATCGATTTCAAACTTTTACTGATAAATCTTGAGATTTCAAAGATTATGTGCTGTAAAAATGGGAGTGCCACGCCTAAAAGAAAAGGGCGGGGAAAGTGGTAGATTACAGATTTTTTTTTGTGCTTTTGTTCTCGAAGTACAGATCGAAATTTTGCTTCAATCGCAATGAAATTTGCCACATCTTCGTCTTTTGGGCCAGAGACAATCTATACTAAAATTGAGAGAAATCGGTTCAGATTTAGATATAGTCCCCATATATATGTATGTTCCTCGATTTGACTAAATACCCCTCTAGAAGTCATATTTTTCGACTGATCTTTACGAACTGTGGCACATGGTTTCAACCGATTCAACCGATTTACATTCTGACAGCTTTCAAAGCCGCATTTTGCTTCCGATCCTCTTGAAATTTGGCTCATCTTCGAAGTTTGGGCAATAGATGTGGACATCACAGTAATTGTGATGTCCACATTATTGAAAAATTTCCTTGCAGTGTTGCCATCGTAGTGTTGCCGAAATAATTTTTAGTGTTTTCAATAAATTATGAAACACATGTTGTTTGGAGATATATATAGTAGTACTAATTAAGAGAAAAAATAGTAGTAGTATAAAATAGTGGCAGTGTAGTAGCAAAAAGTAGTAGTATAAGACTAGAAACACAACCATGTCGCAAATCGGTACACGAATATATATTTACGTATGAATTCTAGAGCGGTATTTAGTAAAATCGAGGAACATATATTTGGGGTCTATATCTAAATCTGAACCCATTTCTCTCAATTTTAGTACAGATTGTCTATTGCCCAAACTACGAAGATGAGCCAAATTTCATGAGGATGTGAAGCAAAATGCGGCTTTGAAAGCTGTCGAATAACTGGAATTGACTCCGAAATCATAAAGAGGGTGCAGGTTTTGCTTAATGTTCTTAACCACGGGGACGCAAATAAATATGGAATTTATGCTGCAACAACCGCTGAGTTAATTAAAGAAAAATATCCCAACAAAATGTTAACCCCAACGGTTCATATAGTTTTAGATCATGGCCAACAACTTATAGAGCACCTACCTCTCCCTATTGGGGAATTATCAGAAGAGGCACAAGAATCCAGGAACAAGGATTATAAAGAGTACAGATTCTCAAACACTCGAAAGTTTTCTCGGAGAAGCCAGAACGAGGATTTGTTTAACATGCTCTTAGCGTCGTCTGACCCAAAAATTACATCCCTGAGACATGTTAGATCAATACCGGACATTAAAATTATATATTCGCCAGAAATGGTTGCTTTGTTTGAAAACATTGATGATTGATTCGTAGAAAATTAAAGTTTTTCAATAAAAGCGTAAATTTGGTGATTTCGTATGGGGGCGTACTCTTCTTGCAATTAAGTTATGTGCCAATTTTCAGGAAGTTATTATATCAAATATCAACGATAATAAGTAATAACTCTAGTCGAATAGGTACTACCCAACCTGTAATGTGGCATGTATTTTTTTTAAATTGTTTCACGGACGTTCCCTTAATAATACAAAATTTTCAAATTTTCTGGCACGCCCGTCCATTTTTTTAAAATTCTACTCAAAGTTTGAAAATTAAGCAAAAAAGAAACGTTTTAAAAAATTTTTTGTAAAAATTAGGCCTTTATAAAAAATATATATATTTTTTTTAAGTTCTTTGAAATTGTTCGTAAAATCAAGAGAAAAAAATTCATGGTTTTCTCTCCAACCGATTTTGAACAAACACTAGTTTAGCTCTGCATTAATATTGATTTTTTTTTGGCATTTTTCATTCTTTTTCAAAATAGCCCAACTTTGACCAGCTGTACAAACTAAACTATACACTCAAAATGGATGATATTTCAGAATTTTGATACTTCAATCAGTTCTTAATTGAAAAATATAAAACTTTTTGGCCAGTCAACAACTCGAAATTTGATTTTTGGCACGAGTTTTCGGCAAATGAGCCACTGTGCGACGGTTCTGAACGATATTTTGGCTAAATACTCGAAAGTGTCGCCGTCACTAAGCGAGGTGAACGCCGCTGAAAAAATGTAAGATCCTGGGTTCGATTCCTGCGCTAGGCATTATCTGGCATATTATGGATAGGGGAATATACATATATGAACCTACTGTTCCTAACACGGTCCATGGTATCAATGTTTGTTACAAGTTTGACGGGTCATTGTTTGAGTGGTTGGATGCGGCGGCACTAAAGGTCAGGATATAAGGCGTCTGTAGAAGCTGAAACGATGAAGGCAAATAATCCACTGCACATGTTATCTGCACGCAGCCAGCGGTAGCCGGCATGGGGCTGACTTTTATGCGATCTTACGTATTTAGGGACCTGCGAGAATTATCTCATATAAGACAAAAGTGCTCTCTGGTGGTGGCGTAATGTCATTAGCCCGAGTTATCACAATGGACTAATGACTCATCGACTGCCTGCTATGCCTTGAATGCCCTATGTGTGCAATAGTACGCTAGGAAAAACATGTGATTTCCGCAATCAGCTCTTCAATTAGTTTCTTGTGGAACCACCGTCCAGAATTGTTTTTCCGTACACTCTATTCGACAGTTGTGTAATTATACAAATATATTTATGCAACCCACTCTTTTGTGTATTTTCTATGGTTTTACAAAAGTATTCATTCCCCAAACCCGATTATTTCGCACCGGAAACAACAGCTATGCAACAATGCAACGAGTAATTGAGTATCAAAAATAGTTGCAGGTGCGTGAGTAACTTCTGTACTACTTCTGTAACCACTTACTTCCGCTTATTTTACGGTGTGTGTGTGTGTGAATACAACTCTTTATGCCGGCGTACACACTTATGCCCTATTTTGAGTATAATTCCTCGAAGATTTCATTTCCTTTTGTATGTTAAGTATACTCGACAGCATTACTAACTGATGATGATAACTTAAATGAATACCATATGTACAGGTTGACTAGCATTCATGTTGGTTATAACGATGGTTAGTAGAGGTTTACCAGAGCATAGCATGTGAGGTATTGAATTTGCTCTAAATGTTGGGTTTATTGTTACCCATCCAACGTTCAAAATCAGTAGTAACTCATTAAAGATCCCCTCAACTTTTGTGCAACTTCTCACCAGACAATGTAAAATATTTTGTGGCGGTAGTATATTGTGCATCAATGCCTCAAATTATATGTGTACGATAGTATTGTGTAGAACCTTAAGATGCATTTTTAGTTTAAACAAATAAAAAAAAAAGTATTATTAACTTTTTATAAAACAATATTGCGTTGGAAACAAAAAAAATGAAGCTCTTCTATTATAACAGCAATAAGCAGTCTTTCGCCGGCGTGAGGCACAAATTCAAGTTACATTTTATTCAATATTTGTAAATATATACTAAGGTTATGATCTCATAAAAGTAAATAAATAATATAAAACATATGTATATAATATATAATATAAAAAAATTATTTTCTGGGTTTGTGAGTCATGAAAGCAGTTCTTAGTTGACGTAAAGCACAAATTTAGTCCACGTTCCATGCAATATATTTGTGTATCCGAGGCTTTGCAAAATTTGCATCTTTTTTTCCCCTTGAAATCAGACATTCCAGGGCTATGCCTATACCCATCATATCGATCCTCATCGCGTGGTATTTTGGCTTTCGTTCCAGTACCTGTAGAAGAACGCTTTGCTATTCCTGCAGATGGTCTACCCACCAAACCTTGCTTGCATTTGGACAGACTTTCCGCAACAGATTCGCGAAAATTAAGCAGCATTTGCCTTGTTTCTTCCGACGGATTTATTATTGTCATCGTCATATCCAGTAAGTGGTAGAAAATGCGAGTAGCTGCATTTCGTGTCTTCAACCGAATGTGGTATGTGCCCATCAGCCCATCCATTAGGTCCACCCCACCCATATGGGCGTTGTATTCTCTTATTATCCGTGGGCAATCCACGTCCACATACGATTTTATCTTTCGATCGTATCGTGCTATTTTGCCAGATTGCGGAGTTCCTCCTTCAAATGGCTGAATTCCAACATAAGTTGAAGCAAGTCTAACAACTTTAGTGTCTTTCCATAAAACATTGGTCAAACTAATACCATATACAGTTCCAGTATATTCTTCAGAATATCCACGATTAATTTTTGCCAATTGTTTATCTCCAAATAATGTACAACCAGGAATTCTGTTCGCACGGATTGTGCCCAATGCATATATACCTCGTGCACGTAGATATACCAGCAAAGGTAAAGATGTGTAAAGGTTGTCGAAGTATAGAATGTGATTAGCGAAGTCAGGAATAGTTTGTGAAAGTCGGACAACTACGTTAGCTGTAGCTCCGAGATCTGGTGCGCCTGGAAGTACCACATTATCACCTGCGCCATTATAAATTTCGAATCGATATGAAAATCCTTTTGAATCGCAAAGTACGAACAATTTAACGCCCAATTTATGGGGTTTGTTCGGCATATACTGGCGGAGATGATGCTGCATTTTAGTTACGCACATCTGTTCATCCACACACAAACGAGAAGGTTTGGGAACAGAATCAAAACGCTCGTTTATCTTACTAGTAACAGGTCTGACTCTGAATAAAGGATCATAGCCAGGCTGTCCTTTTTGAACGCGATCCTCTTCATTAGCAAAACACAAAAATCTTTTTATGTTTTTAAATTGCCTACTGTTCATTGTGCTCTGGTTTGGTTCAAAGGCATTCTTGCTCCAATAACTCTCTAACCGTGGGTATCGATAAAGAGACATATAAAATAATATGCCCATATATTGTTGAATTTGTACATTATTTGTGCGGAAATTGCTGTTAGCATGTAAGCTGCTCCATTAGTTTCATCAACAATTAATTGGACAATTTCCTCAGTTAAAAAATAGTTGAAGCAGTCTATTGGTTTCTTCAGCAAATTAAAAGAACTTGGCAAATTATTTTCTCCAAGAAACGCAATATTATTTATTATTTCCCCTTTCCTCCAAGTTATTTCTCGAAAATGTTTTGATTTTGGATCGATGGCTTGTAAATCTGAAAAAATTTTATTTAGATGTCAAACTAATCGGAGTACAAACATTCTTCAGTGAAACCACCATTTGTGGAATTGTATTGAACATCGTTATTTCTGACTCTGGGCAAGGAGTATGAATGCTTTGATGGCTCTGATGAAATTGAATCTTTGTTGACACAATTGCTCGAATTTGGTGAATCAGCGTGCGAACTAACATCAAGCGAAGTATTTATTTGATTTACAAACACATCACTGGATTCAGCCATATATTCTAAACAGTCTAAACCCTCATTGTCAAGTTCCTCTGCTGTAAAGTTGGGGCCAGTATCTTCAAGGCAAAAATCCGCATCTATAATGCTGCCAACACACTCAAAATCGCCATCACTTTCATCGGTAATATCTGTTTCCATTCTTTACATAAACGACTGAATTTCATCATCGGAGAGCTTGCTAAAATTGCGCCTTTTATTTTGGTTTGGAGCACTCATTTCTAACGAGTTATTGATCTAAAACAGAATATTTGTACTATTGAATGCATACAACAAATATCACGTGAGTGGGTATAACCGTTTGCAAACGGTCATTATCTTTTGGTGAAAAAACATACTTTTTAAAAAGTTGTCACTCAAATTTTAATACGTGGGTAAAATATATTCACTTACCTTCTAAAAAATATTTTTTTTAAAACAGTCCACCAAACACAACTAAATTAACACGCGTTAGAAAAACGTACATTTTTAAAATAATTTTTTTTGCAAAAATTCAACTCACTTCTGGACTTGAATGCGTTTTGCACAGCAACGAATCGACATGTACTAAATTGACTTTCATTCCATATATACAACATATTTACAACAAACAAATTTGAAAAATTTTAAAACACAGAGCCTACTATGACGTTGTAAATGAAGGAAAAAGAATGACCGTCTGTAAACGGTTATTGTCGATAGAGGGTTAACAATGATTCTATAATTGCAAGTACACACGTTAGTAATGGTCACTACGTTTTCCATAGAGTAAATCTTGCAAGAGAGTATATTTGACTGATCTTACTGTTCCTTTCACACTCTTTGTGGTGCGGTCGGTGTGATTGAGAGATGTTTGACGAAAAGTGACATACACCAGGTGGAATTACAATAACTTCTGACTTTAATTTTTCATGTCGTTTGGGTGAAAAACTGTGAAATTTAAAAGTGTTTTATACTTTTTTATTGGCTGTTATTGTTAGCAGACATTTGGTTGTATTTAATTTTAACACACAAAACGAAAAACCGTTGTTGTTATTTTGTTGGTTGTTTTGAACCATTGCCTCTATCTGGTATTAGTGAAGTAATTCTTTTCAACATCCAACGTTCATATCACACCAGGCCAAATGTCAAAAATTTGCTGAGAGAAATGTTAAGTCTAGTATAGTAATTAGTCTATGGCTTTTTCGTTAGATAAGTCAATTCAAATTGAGAATTTTCATGTATGTTATTGAAGATGTATCACATATGTGTGGATGTGTGTTTATACAGTATATGTGATTGTACGTTACTCCGGTTTCAATATTTAAAAGTTGGCAATCGAATTCATTCAGTTGCAATCAATTTCGTTGCTTTTTCAATATCAACTTAACACCAATGTTGGCGATCTTTTTACAACCTCTTCTTATACACTGATCCCAGGGGTTATTTATGAATTAACAAACACATTGTAGCCGTTGTTCGTTTAACACTATCCGACCCTCGTCTACTGGTACTCTACAAAAAAAAAAACAGTAAAACCCCAATCCCTATTAAATTATACTCGTACAACCACTGGAACACACCATCCAATGTATGTTAGCAGAATCTCGTTAGAGTAGATTGGGTGCATTGTTTTGTCTCAGTGTAAGTGCATAAGTTTAACGTTTTTTTTGTTTTATGGCCGTAAGGTTTACCACATAACAATGCCGATGTTAACCGAAACCATACGTTACGTAGTAGATACATAGTCGTTGATTGCATTGACATTACAATACTCGTATAATGTGTAACAACAACAGAAACGGTTAACAAATGTCATGTTGTCTGTGAATGTACAGTGGGGAGCAAAAGTTAAGCTCTTAACCCCACTAGCACCATCTACAGTTATCAAACAGTTAAAGCTACCCAAGAGTTTTTGCTATCAATTTGTGTGGAATTTAAAAGAGTTAACTGTAAGTTAGCTCTAACTACTTTAGACTTTGTGATAATGACCCTAAGTGTGTTTATATATAGAAGTGGTCAAACACAATAATTTTTTTTGGCCACCGATTTTGCCACAAGTTATGCTATTCGTATGAAAATGCATATAACGGGTTTTTCAATAAGAGCGCTACAAAAGTTTTTTTAAATAAAACAAAACCGGTTTTAGATACCAATGAAATTCTTTATTCCTGTGAAAGTACGTTCGATGCCATTATGTATGGAACTCGATTTCTTTTGCATGGCCACCACGGGCACGCTTGCAGAAGTCCAGACGCTGAACCCAATTTTCAACGGGTTTCAAGCATAAATCGGCCGATACTGCTGCAATTTCACGTTCGATATTCGTACGAAGTTCATCAATCGTCACTGGCTTGTTGGCATAGACCATAGACTTGACGTAGCCCCACAGGAAATAATCTAACGGCATCAAATCGCACGACCGAGACGGCCAATCGACTGGCCCATTTCGTGAGATAACACGTTCACCAAACTTGGTTTCCAATAAATTGATTGTTGCATTCGCTGTGTGGCTTGTGGTGCCGTCCTGTTGGAACCACATGCCCTCCAAGTCCATATTATCCAATTGGGGCCAAAAATATTCGGTTATCATTGAACGGTAGCGATTCGCATTCACAGTAATGTGCCGGTCTTGATCGGAAGAAGTACGGCCCAATGACGCCGCCGGCCCATAAACCGCACCAAACCGTAATTTTTTCGGGATGCAATGATGACACATGGATTACGTGTGGATTGCTGTCTGACCAATAACGCATATTTTGCTTATTGACGAAGCCATTCAGCCAGAAATGAGCCTCATCGCTGAAGATGATTTCCCGATGAAAGTTCGAATCATTTTCAAGTTGTTGCTCAGCCCAATTCACGAACATACGACGCTTATGGTGGTCAAGCGGCTTCAGTTCTTGCGTCAATTTGATTTTGTAAGGATATAGACCAAGATCTTTTCGCAAAATTCGCCACAACGACGTCACAGAGATGCCCAACGCTTGAGAACGACGTATGAGAGACACATTTGGGCTTTCTTGAACTGAAGCCTCAGCGGCAGCAATATTTTCGACACTACAGGCACTTCTTTGTCTCACTGGCACGGGAACATTTTGTACTGTGCCTGTGGATTCAAATTTTTCCACTGGACGCTCAATTGTTGATCTGGTAGGACGATTATGACGACCATAAATTGGACGTAGCGCTCTTCAAGTTGAGGCCACTGACTCCAAATTTCGGTAGTAAATTTTAATAATTTCGACTCGTTGTTGGCTCGTATATCTTTCCATGATGAAATGGTAAACCTTACTGAAGAGAAATTTCAAAAGAGCGGGAATAAATATGGCGTCGTTTGCTGTCCCTATCGATTTACGTTTGTAGCATCTCTGTTGAAAAACCCTTTACATAGTAGTATAGAACCACGACAGTCATATATTCAGACTTCTATTTAAACTATTTCAATGCAAGCAGGGTGATCCAAACTTTGGAATTTGATTAGGAATACTATTGGCAACGGCGGAAGTTTTACAAAAAGTTTGTCAATTATAAAATCGCTACGAAAAACCTTCTGAAACTTGATGACGTCCTACAAAATGAAAATTGTATTACACGGCTCGCTTACGATCAACCGATGATCCACCACAATCTAAACGACCTAAGGAAACCCGATAACACTCACCGAAGGCGATTAGCGAAGTGCTGAAGAAGAGTTCCACAATGGCGGTCATCGACAGAGGGCATCCAGTTGGAACCATCTTTCGAAATAGATGGTTCGGTATTTTGGCAGCCCATTACGCTGTGGACTATGAGGTGCGTGGAGATTCTCTTGTGTCACTTCCCCTCTACTGTGGCGCAGGCTGGTACTATGGTCTACTAAAGGTCATTGCGTATGAAAATACGCTTGTACAAAGAAGCAGTTGATAAGGTTGGAGAAGTCTGGTTTGGTAGCAAATTAGATCTCGTCCCATCCAAGAGCTCGCGCGTGGATACCATCGTTCAGTAAAGTTAGTGAAGAGGATGTCATACGCCTAATAAGGGCAAAGTAACCGTGACCTTTCATCTGCCAATTGGAAGGTGGGAAATTTGGAGGACATTGAAGAACTTCGGCGAAAAGTCATGCATGGCATTCTCACCGAATCACTTCGGTTTCTCAGAAAAACTGAATGCGTCATTTCTTACGGCTTCTATCGGATGCATCTTACGCTGTATAAAAGCGACCAAGAAGCCAAACCTGACACCATACCCACCGAAGTTACACCGGCATTAGGCGCCATGAAATACAGGAATCTGATGGCGACTGGATGCTGCGGGGGATAACTCTTCATTGATCAAATCAAAGCCCATTGCTGAACTTTCAACAACACGTTGGTGGAGTGGGACATGAACTTGGATGAAACTAACCCTTTAAATACTGCGGGGGATGTTACTTCCCTGTCCAAATACAAGCTCATTGATGAACCCGTACGTAACTTTTGAAAGATATTAGTTGATAGGGATGTAGCTGAGAGTACTGAAACTAATACAAATGTGACTACATCTGTCGATACTGTGGGGGATTTTTCTTTATTGATCAAATCAAACCTCATTGATGAGCTTCCAGATAGTCTATTGGAAGACACCGACGCCGAGGCCAACAACATAATGTTGGAGAGGGACATAGTATATTGACACTCCATAACTCAAACGCTGTTTTTGCAGCTCTCCTGTTCCATATAATAAAATCTTCCAATGCACAAATCACGGCAGCATTTGCGGATAGAAGAAACCTTATTAGAAGCTTCTCGTATTCAAAGCAAAGAAACGGCGATAACGTGCATAATTTACAAGAAACATTTGAATAAATTTGGTTTATCTAACTATTGCGATAGGGATGTTACAGCCCCCAGTCTGGTGACGCGCAATGATCACATATAGTGGTCGTCAGTCTATATGCCCCAAGAAGATATTGAACCCCCGCAGTTAACTCTGTTAAGGTATCTAACTGCTGAGGATGAGAGGGATTAAACGAATATTGTTCTTTGTGCGAACGTCAGTGAAAACCACACAATTTGGGGAACTACCAATATATATGAAAGAGTACAGGCACTTCTAGATTATATTTGGACCACAAACTTTTATGTTTGTAACACGGGCAATGAGCCCACCTTTGCTACTAAAGATAGACAATAGGTCCCTGATATAAAATTTGCATCACCGGATTCTTTTGAGTTAATTAAATGATGGAAGTTGTCGAGTGAACATTCTTTTTCTGGCCATTGTTGTATCGAATTTTCCCTCTCGCATAGTATCGTTACTTTGTCGGTTTGAAGAAACGTTCGCAAAATAAACCATTCCTCTCTCGAAACCATTTGATACTGCTGAGATTTAAGTTATCTTCACACCTAAGCTTTCAACAGTGCACTTGACTCCGCACGCCCTACTAGTTCCCACAGAGACAAGGGTAAATCGCATTGCTGGAGCATGGATCTGGAAATCCTGAGAAAGCCCGTTAAATGGGGCTAAGTATTCAAGGGACGAAGTGACAATGGAATGTACGTATGTACAAATTAAGACTTAAAGAGTGTAGAAACAAGTCAAGATCTCCAAGTTGTAGACCTTCGCAACATTTCTGTTACGGCATTGAAAAGGTATCTGAGACTTCTATATTGAACAAAGTCCTCTCGGCGATTCTCTCACCTCTGGGGTATCTGAAAGAACAAGTAACCGGATGGTAGACGACATCGAGTGAAGAATCGTTAGAACTCAAGCCAAAACACACCTTTCAGGAAACTGGACCCAAGAATCTTTTACGTTGCGGGAACGTGGTGTACCGATTCGAGGCAAATCTCTTTCGGGCCATGTTGGTGGTGACGATGAACTAAGCAACGAATCTTTGCGTCAGAAGGCGAATTTCTGACATTAATTTCAGAATAATTTTTCAGAATTTCTGACAAAATTGATCGCTGATTTAAATATTACGATTCTGGTTATTCTGGTTCTTTGTTCAGTTCTGAATCGCTCCATTGTTTATGCTCCAGGTGTTATTTATAGAATCTGAGAAAAATATATAAACGAAAAAGTTATTACATTTTTAAACCCCTAGCTGACCTTTGGTCCACCCTGTAGTTCCCTACCGACCGTTTAGGTGTAAATTCCTAGTGTATTTTGGCCAAAAAAAATTTAAATTGTTTGATCAATATGGGGCTCAAACGACATATTTTCAAAATTCTGACAGAGCTTTTTTTCACAGCGGGAGTTTAAAATCGTAATCATGCATATTTTTCAGATTTCTCGCGTAGTTCTAATTGTATTTCACGAAATAGCATATAAAGGTGTTTCCAATTACAGTGATATGATTAAATTTAAAAAAAAAATACACTAATTGTTAAAGGAAATCAAATGTTTTTTATTTAATGTGAATTACAATCGATACAATTAAGTTCTTAATAAAACGTCTTTCAAATGGCCTTCACGTCTTCTTTAGCAGAAACGAATTCGATAAACCCAATTTTCGAGTACTTTTTCCACTAATTCAAGTCGTTTGTCATGAATAGCACGTTCAATATAAAGTTGTTAAGCTTGAAGAGAGTCTGGTTTTTTGCTAAAGACTAATTACGTCAAATAACCGCACAAGAAATAGTCTAATGGTCTAATTCAATGTCACAATTTCTTGAAATATTCGAATATTTCTTGCAATAATTCGGTTCTTGCAGGTGCTGTGTGGCACGTAGCCCCGTCTTGTTGGAACCAGATGTTGTCAAGAACAACTTCGCCCAATTACGGCCATAAAAAGTTTGTTATCAACGATCGATACCGCTCTCCATTGACTGTAACGGTGTTACCAGTCCCAGACAGTTTTGCTTATTTACCGCACCACTCAGATGAAAGTGAGAAGATGATTTTCTTAAAAAAATTGTTATCGCTTTCAAGTTGTTCCAAGACAAAATCAGCAAATTTATGACGTTTGCGGTAGTCCAATGGCTTCATTTCTTGAGTGATAATAATTTTAGACGGATGCGAGCCGAAATCCTTTCTCAAATTCCGCCACGTTGTGGTTTGAGACAGTAGACTACGATTTGGAATCGATAAATTGCAGTCTTCCGCAGGGTCGCCAGATTTTTTTTTATGCAAAATCCCCGAATTGATATTTTTAATCCCCGAAAATCCCCCAAACAAATTTAAAATCCCCGGAAAAATCCCCGTAGTTTTAAAGGAAGTTCCTAGAAAGTTTTAAGTTTTAAAATAAAAATTTATTTAGAATTCATTTTAACAAAACAAACAAAACGAAAACTTAAATATTGAAAAATTTAAAAATAATAAATTTAATAATTATAAATATTATATTATTATTATTCTAATAATAATTAGTTCTGACAAATGAGATCTAGATTTTGATCTGGACATTGGTTAAAAGTCGTTAAGGCTTAGTGTCTCAGTCTCATAACCTTCAGATTCATCTACTTCATTATCTGTTTTGTACATAGTTTCAGTATTTCTCGTTATTTCTTCTCCACTGCTTATATTCTTTTCAGCGACGCCAAATATCAAAAATTTTTGTTACTCGTTTTATTGTTGTCATCACGTACAGCCTTGCCAGTAAAACATTTTGATATTTTCAGGGACTGACAAGTGCATAGAGTAAATTTTTCGAGAGAGAATATTTGATTCATCTGACGTTTCCTTTCACACTCTTCGTGATGCGGTCGGTGTGATAGAGATATGTTTGACGAAAAGTGACATACACCAGGTGGAATTACAACAACTTCTGACTTTAATTTTTCATGTCGTTTTGGTGCAAAACTTGGAAATCTAAAAGTGTTTTATCTGGTATTATTGAAGCAATTCTTTTCAACATCCAACGTAAATATCACACCAGACCAAATGTCATATGTTTCCTGAGAGAACTGTTATTAGTCTATGGACAAATGTATGCATATTTTGATGACAACATTTAGCAATAACGATTTGCAAGTGTTTACTGGCAAGACTTTCCACATTAACTTTCTTCTCTTTGTTTTTGCAATCACACATACGCAAAACCAAATATTATTTGTGTGTGTATGTGGCCGTCGGTGGTGCAATGGCTAGTGTGCGCGGCTCTTGTACATGAGATCCTGGGTTCGAACCCTGCTCTGACCACCTTCAAATTTCTTTCGGCGGCGGTCACCTCGCATAGTGACGGCGACACTATCGAGTATATAGCCATGAAAAAGCTTCTCAAAACACCGTTCGGAATCGGTGTAAAACTGTAGGTCCCAATCAGTGAGTGAAAACTGGAAAGCGCACAGCTCAGTGATTGTCAGAAGTTCTCCCCGGTCCCTTCATGGGATGTAATGGGAAACCATGTTTATGTTGTATGCTTGCTTTGATATAGGTAGTGCCTGATCAACATTTTCAAACTATGATACAAAAGAAGCGCTTTTAATACATCTTAAATTTTCATCCCCAAAAAATCCCCAGATCCTCACACCAAAAAAAATCCTCTGTTTTGAAAAAAATCCCCAATTTGGGGATAAATCCCCTAAACAGGCAACACTGGTCTTCAGCAACACTTGTGTGAGCGGCGGCAATATTTTCATTACTTCGATTGGGTCTCTGTCTTATTGGCCCTTGAACATTATGTAAAGAAAATGTACGCTCGTAATTTGCAACAATTCGACGAATTGCGAGCACAGGTGGACGATTATTACGACCATAAAATGGCAAAAGCGCACGAAATGTTGCAATTGAAGAACGATTATTTTGATAAAAAAAATTGAATAATTTGTAAACGTTGTTCTTGCGTATATCTCTCCATGATGAAATTGCCAACATTACTGAATACAACGAAACAAAAAAGTACAGATCATGACATACTACAAATGGCCGAAACGTCACTTAGAAATCATATCACTCAAATTGAAACACCCTTTTTAGAGTTGATAATATTTTCATGTAATATACAGTAAATTGAAAATTTAAGTCAATAATTGGGAAGCAAAAATATGCATGATCAACATTTCAAAATGCTGCATCGAAAAAATACTATCGAAACTTTCAAAATATATTTTTCCATTTTCTGCTCGTCGTGACACTTCGTTTGAGACCTACATTGCCAATAGAAAAATTATATTTTTTAACAAAATTCACTGGGAGACGAAATTTCAACGGGCGTTAATGGACTGTAAGTACCCACGTATCAAAAAATTTGACGATCCCGTAATCCGCTCTTCAATACGCAATTTTTGAAATTTCCGAAATCGCAGTTCTCAATACACAGTACTGAATACACACAGCTGCTGTCCCACCGATATTGCTCCACGGCACTGTCGTTTGGTGACCGGTACTGGTAAAATCCACTCACCTAAGCCTGTTGAAAAATGGCCAGAGTATGACAATGGTGTGTATCATTGGTGCTGTTTATACAACCTCTACCACTAGATTTGAGGTGAGGGCAATTGGCTTCAAAGTCGGCAATCCGTCTAAGACATTCCTCGCGATGAATCACCTGACCATTTGTTCATGGGTCGATCCACAATAGAAGTGGATTTCATGACACCAACTTATACCTTCTGTTTTCAAATTCTAGACTTACAGGATCAAAAGGATATCATACTAAGCTATAGAATGTGTTGAGGCTTAAAAACTGATGACAAAGTAGGTTGTGGAGTCTATTGTAAAGTCGTGGGTACCATACTATTGTTACGAATAAGTAAAAGCTTTTACTTGCTCTTAATGACTCTACTCACATTATGTAAATAACAGGCGGTTAGTGCTGCGCCTGAAATGCATTCGCCTCTGAGATAATTCTCCACCATTCGAGATGATTCTACAAAGATAAGTAACGGCTAGAAGGTTCTTGAATTCGCTAGATATAACTTCATTTGAGTATGGTGAGTTGGTATAAATAGCGGAGGTCTTTGGAATGGAGAGTTCAGCTTGTGATTAAACCCCGTAAAGTAAGCAACGCGAATTGTTAGTAAAACATAAGACTTGTTAAAGTGCTATAAATAAAGTAAACTGTTGTACTACATAAGTAAAATAAAAGGAAGTTAAACCGTTGTAATTATCGTAATTTAAAACGAACCTTATTTTATTATTGGGAATAAAACAACCCAAAAAGGACGAATAAGGAAATTCGTAACACTATTGTCGTGTCTTTCGGGCTGAAGTCGTGATAATCGGTGAAGTTTGCATTTGGCTAGGGCGAAACGTCATCAATGTCTGGGGAATTAAAATCTACTCCATACTTGGCGCACATCTCTAAATGAGCTGGTCCAGCAGTTAGAAATCCACCTTATAAAGGAGTCGGTGTACATGACAATTCTAGGGAACCATAGACACGATGAGGTCGCGATATTGGAGACTACCTTATTTCCGCCACTGGGTATAGAACATGTGGGTATACCCCTTTCTGCATCCAAGCTCATGCTTCAAATCGAATCTCTCAGACATGCAAATGATGTACGATCTGGAGGCATACAATGAGGGATCACCAGACAAGTACATATGAGCAAGTTACGCTAAACTTGATATCAATTCTAGCAGATGTGTTCATGGGGTACTGTTTAACAGGCAGATCCCGTTTAGACTTAGAATCTCAGCTCATGACTACTGCACAAGTTGTGGGTATGGACTGAACGATGCAAGTGTTGCACACCTCATAAGTTAATTTTCGGTCGGAAGTCTTTGCGGGCCAACGAAATATGTAGTTTGTTGAAATCAGCTTGCTGGGAAATTTATCGCAGGCTTGGCTATGTAACAAGTTGCACCATCTTGTTGAAACCACAAAGAGTTGACAGAGAAATGCTTTCATCCTCAGCCACCATTTGGATGAAGTTCTGGCCGGGATTTTTAGTAAATCGGCCAGTCTGCTACGTTCCAATTTGCTTGTGACTGTGAGCTAATACCTATTTGATCAGATAAGCTTCTTGTGGAAAGTGTAGGATGTAATAACTATTTTCCATTCATTTCCCACGAAGTGACAGGGGAGAGCTTCTCTAAATTTGTGAGATGTGCGCTTTCTAGTATTATAATCACTGATTGGGACCTACACTTTTTGACCGTATCCGAACTGATTCATGGCTAATTAGTCGGTTGTGACGCCATCAATAAGCAAGGTGAACATTTTTAAAATAAATTAAAGGTGGACTCATGTAAATTATACTTTGACTTGTATCATCCCGATGACTATTGTGATTACGATTTTTCTGTTGAAGCTATCAGAAAGCCATCTTTCGAATGGTACCAAATTCATTAACCTCGATGCTCTGTTGATAAATTCCATTCTATATTTAGGTCATCAAAAAAAGCTATACCACGGAAAATATATAACTCTATGATATAGATTAAAACTCACCTCAAAGCACTGCAACATTAAATAAATGTTTTCCCACTACATCCCATGAAGGGACAGGGGAGAGCTTCTCACAATCACTGAGCTGTGCGCTTTCCAGTTTTCACTCACTGATTGGGACCTACAGTTTTACACCGATTCCGAACGGTATTTTGAGAAGCTTTTTCATGGCTAAATTCCCGATAGTGTCGCCATCACTATGCGAGGTGACCGCCGCCGAAAGAATTTTTTTATAAGGTGGTCAGAGCAGGGTTCGAACCCAGGATCTTATGTACAAGAGGCGCGCACACTGACCATTGCACCACCGACGGCCACTGCAACATTGCCAGAGGAAATAGACGAATATGATGAAAAAAGCCGCCTGTTCTTGTGTTGGAATTGTTGTAGGCCTTTCAGTGTGTGTTGATACTTAGGGATCTTCAATCGCTACTAATTCGCACATGTAAATTTCGGAATGGAGTACCGATGGTATCAATTCAGGCACAGTAGTTAGGCATATGATGATCAACTTGTCACGGAGTTCGAAACTAGTCATGACAGTGGGTGTGCTTGACTGAATTGTCTATTATTCCAACAACACCCAACCTGACCTTGTAAGCTTGCAGAATGAACTTCTCATACATTATCTAAACACTTACAAAATTGTCATAAAATTCAAAGTTTGTTTCATGTTTTATATTCCGTTTCAAGTTTGAATGTTCACACTAAAGTGCAATTTTTTCTTAACTTGTGAAATTCCAGTAGAATGGGGCAGAATTTTAGTGCACCTGCACCGAAATTTTGTAACATTATAATGACAAAATTCGGTAGTCAAACTGACAAAATTCGAAAATTTTGTTTTGAAATTTTATGAATATTGACAATTTAAGCCGCATTCACAATGCAAGCGACAGTTTCATTTCTCATGCCAACTCGTTCTCACACACAGAATTTCCCATAATGGCATTTCTTTTTTTTTTTACAAAAATGTAACTCCAATTTGTCGCTGATGTTGATCTATTTCTACTGCAGCAACATATTTGTTCGAATAAATACTATACTATTAAGCGGTAGATGGCGCTGTACTTCGAATTTCATTTTCAAACTTAAAAACATCAATGAAAATTGAACGCATTTGTGTTAAAAGATGCATATGAAACGCAATTTTATTTGAAGAATATTTTAATAGCAAATATGTTTAAATACATTAACATTTTTTAATATTCAAAATACAACCCTGGGTGTGACATTTATGACATTTGAATCATGATGCAACTAATAGAGGTTGTGTTGTAAGACCAACTAAAATTATTAGCTTTTTCTTCTGTTCATTACATGAACAATCAAATTCAAATGTGTTTGGTTTTTGTAATTTCTGGCTTACTTTTATTCTAGACATACATTTGTGTTAACTTTGACACGAAAACAGAATATATTTTATTGTTTGCTTGATATATTGGCCGTAATACTGGTATCACCTGTTAGAACAAACATCTCGATTCGAAGTAAACTGTTGCTTGCATTGTGAACGCCTTTTTAAAATGTTGCTTGCATTGTGATTCCGGCTTAAATTTGTCGCCGAAGTTTGTCTAGTTCTACTCCAGCAACATATTTGTTCGAATAAATAATATACTATTAAGCGGTAGATGGCGCTGTACTTCGAATTTCATTTTCAAACTTAAAAACATCAATGAAAATTGAACGCATTTGGGTTATCTGTAGAAGCTTCTAATAGCAAATATGTTTAAATACATTAGCATTTTTTAATATTCAACATACAAACCTGGATGTGACATTTGTGACATTCGAATCATGATGCAACTAATAGAGGTTGTGTTATAAGGAAAACTTAAATTATTTACTTTTTCTTCTGTTCATTACATGAAGGATCAAATTCAAATGGGTTTGGTTTTTGTAACTTCTGGCTTACTTTTATTCTTGGCATACATTTGTGTTAATTTTGATACGAAAACAAAATATATTTTATTGTTGTCTTGATATATTGGCCGTAATACTGGTATCACCTGTTAGACCAAACATTTAGATTCGAAGTAAACTGTTGCTTAAATTGCGAACGCCTATTGAAAATGTTGCTTCATTGTGATTCCGGCTTTAACTACCAACATTTGTCGTTAAAGAGTTATAGAATTCCGGTGCTGGGTGTACACATAAAGAGTTTTTCAACATAGACGCTACAAAAGTTAATCGATAGGGACAGCAAACGACGCCATAATTTTTCCCGCTCTTTTGACATTTCTCTTCAGTAAGGTTTGCCATTTCATCATGGAAAGATATACGAGCCAACACCGAGTCGAAATTATTAAAATTTACTACCGAAATTTGGAGTCAGTGGCCTCAACTTAAAGAGGCCAACTGTAAGAGGCCTCAACAATCAGCGATAACGCTCATTTCTGGCTGAATGGCTTCGTCAATAAGCAAAATATGCGTTATTGGTCAGACAGCAATCCACACGTAATCCATGAGTCATCATTGCATCCCAAAAAAATTACGGTTTGGTGCGGTTTATGGGCCGGCGGCGTCATTGGGCCGTACTTCTTCCGTGATGATCAAGACCGGCATATTACTGTGAATGCGAATCGCTACCGTTCAATGATAACCGAATATTTTTGGCCCCAATTGGATAATATGGACTTGGAGGACATGTGGTTCCAACAGGACGGCGCCACAAGCCACACAGCGAATGCTACAATCAATTTATTGGAAACCAAGTTTGATGAACGTGTTATCTCACGAAATTGCCCAGTCGATTGGCCGCCTCGGTCGTGCGATTTGATGCCGTTAGATTATTTTCTGTGGGGCTACGTCAAGTCTATGGTCTATGCCAACAAGCCAGCGACGATTGATGTACTTCATACGAATATCGAACGTGAAATTGCAGCAGTATCGGCCGATTTATGCTTGAAAGCCGTCGAAAATTGGGTTCAGCGTCTGGACTTCTGCAAGCGTGCCCGTGGTGGCCATGCAAAAGAAATCGAGTTCCATACATAATGGTAGCGAACGTACTTTCACAGGAATAAAGAATTTCATTGGTATCTAAAACCGGTTATGTTTTATTTAAAAAAAACTTTTGTAGTGCTCTTATTGAAAAACCCGATGTAATACCCACAATTTCGTTTATTTATTCGGATTGTCCATATTATCTGTCCCACTCGATCGCCGGGGTTGTGCATTTTGCATTGCCAGTATCCATCCTGCATACGCTCATTATCAGCCTCGGATTTGCAGCCATTCATTATCATCAGACACTGATCACAGTACAACTTTTCGTTAATCTGCCAGTAGAGTTCTGCCCTCTATAGACAAAATAAAGTACTAACAGTTCGAGGGGCTCTAGTGATGATTAACACCTGATTGCCTAAGACGAAACCGAAAATTGCATTACCACTTGACAGCATATTGGACGTATAAGTAGTAAGCTGGATAGGAAATTCTAGAAAGGAATTGCTTCTGATTATTCGTAAATTGAACAAAGGTCAGAGACTTTTGGACACAATGAGAAAGATCCCACTCCTCGTCGAAACTCGTTTACAGAATTTTTTAGACAGAGTTTCCTTTTCCCAGCATATTCAAACGGCCATAAAAGTAATAAATATATGATTGTATTCTCCAAGCAATTGTAATTTAGAGAATATAATGTGTCTGCAAATTTTTAAAAAATTCGGCGACATATAAATTCAATTTTGACCAAAACTAGATCCGTTAGATTTTCAATAACTGATTTGATGATGTAATGGCTCTATTAATTCGGGCACATTGGATGATGAAGTTGCCACGGAGTTCGAAACTATTGTGCTCTCCTGAATTATGAATTATTACAACCAATGATGTTTCACTTATGAATATGTTTCTGACTTAGCAGTAGTATTTTCTCATGCACTAAATATAACCTAAACATTGACGTTTACTTTGTTGTAACTATTGTCAGTTTCCGACATATTTTGCGCACCACTGTACCTGCCATAATAATTGTTGTGTTTCCATATATTTTTTGTTGGTATTATAATTGTTTTTGTTAAGTACAGAATTGTGTAACATATTAAATATTAACCCTACAACAAGTGAAATTCCAATGACAACAACAGCAAACAAAAATAATAATAAAATCGTAAAAACTATTAAATAAAGGGTGAAATGAGAAATGGCTACAACTTGAATGAGCTTGTTCATTCATGTTGTATTCGGGTTATCAAAGTAACACCTTTAAATGACAGTGACAATAATTTAAGTGGATATAAGTGTTAACGTTCGCTGCTCTTTTTGTTTGCGCGTGTATGTGTTTTTTGACAATTTTAATCCTTAAGTACGAAAATTGGGTGCAAATTGTGTTAATAATGTCAAAGGATTAAACACAGTGGCGTCTACGTCATATTTGGGGTTACAATTGGGTTAATCTTCATACGCAGCTGTGGCCTGTAGGAAACATGAAAGGATGCAATTACAATTACAGAAATGTTAGCATTACGACAAGTCTTTTATGCCGATAAGTTGTGAGTAGTGGAATAATTTTAGGCGTTTGGCAGGTGGAAGAGCAGCAGTATTTTGTTCTACTAAATTGGCAACGAATATGATTATAATGTTTATGATATTTTGCAAACGTAGTGCTAACATTTTGTCGGTATCGAGTTTCCGATACACATGAAACCTGAGCCAGTAGCTCCTTCAGATTAGTGATGTATTACGGCCCCCAAATGAAAACAAATAGTATATAAATTTAAAATTCTGTCAAAACGTTTTAATGCGCTTTTAATTATGTAAATGTTGTTGTTGTGCAACGGTAGTGTGAGATATTTCACCATTTTACCGGGGAACGAAATTTCCAATGACATTGAGGAATATATCCAAATTTCAGGACTGCAATATCCTAAAAATAATTTGAGTAATTTTGTTTTGTATACCTAGTGTACATATCCAGAGTACTCTTAGGGATTGGCTAAAAATAATATTGGTAATCGCAAAAATTGACAGAAATTTTCTAGCGGCAATATTACAATAGCACTGATTTTATACACGATATAATTCAATCAGCATTCACTATCACTTGACAATGTGTAGCATTTGGTGTTGCAAAATAGGGCGACTCCAAATGGTGGACGAAAAATCGACCAAAACAAAATTGCAAACAAAAAAAAATGACCGACAAATTTTTAATATGGGTTAGTTTAGATATTAGTGACAGTCGATGAGCAACTCACTTAGACTTCTTAGTCCATTGTGATACTACGGGTTAAGGAGATTAAGCTTTAGCCCCACCGGCGTATAATTTAGTTTGCTCCAAGTAGCCAAAATCTATGTGAGATAATTCTTCTATGTCTCTCAATAGGCAGTAAAATACATCCTCCTGCCGTCTGGTGCTGGACACCATTGATAAAGTAAACAAATAGATGATGCACAAGTGTTGAGTACATATTAGTGTAATGGGTAATTTTCCAGATGTCGGTGAAAGCAATAAATGGGATTTGTTTTGTTCCCAAAAAAAAGTCAAAAAATATGACAATAAAAATCTAAAATTTCATATCAAATGAAAAAATAATTTTCAACAAATATATCAAGAATACATGTTACTTAAACTAAAATATCTGATGGCCATCGAATTGCACAGCCATGTCACCACCGTCTATGTCCTAATAAATTGGTTCTTCCTCCGGTTCAGCTACCATTCCTTGTTGAGAGTTCTCAGAAACTCTAACGGTTTTGGCATCTGCGAGCTCAGAAGTTGCTACAGTTTTTGGGCGGGGAAGTTTTTAGATTAAACAGGCGTTCCGGGATGTTCATCTTTGGGCGGTCTTACGGTTTTTTTTCATATTGATATAACAACACCGGCCTCATGGCTTTGAAATAGTTTTTTTTTACATAAGAAACAACTGCTATTATGTAAAATCACATACATTTTGTCACATTTTCCATTGTTTAAATTACTTTCACAAAAATTTCCCACAATTTTGAATAAACGTCAATGAGAATTATGGGAAACTTCAGTGAAAGTGACAGTAGTACAGGACAGCACCTAGTTAACAAAGTTGACAATGGTCGTGCTATATCTATTATTTCCGTTATCTATGCTGGACACGTGCAAAGAAGATGTTCAGTGGATTATTTCTATTCCTCATTGTTCCAGTTTCTACAAAAGTCAAACCTACCAGGAAGATGTGTCTTGCGCGTACACAATCTGTCCCCCTCGTCCATCTCCCTGCATCTTCATATAGGGGCGTTATTGCAGGTTAAGCTAACACGTTGCTAGGTGCATGCCAACACGTACAATCCCCTGTGGAATCTGTAAGATAATCTCTAGTCTGGCCAACTCATCCGCTCGGTAGTTCCCCGGAATGTCCCTTTGCCCAGGCACCCATATTAACAGCAGGTTTGTCTATGTCAAACGATAGCTTTCATTCGTGTTCTAGACGAAAGAATGTTGATTTGGGTTTCCCAATATTGTCGTGTCAAGTCGAATAAAAACATAACATTTTTCAAAACTTTTCAATACAAAAATTTTGGTTTCGAATGTGCTGGCAGTTGGGAACAAACATAAAGTCAGGTGAACGAAAATTTCGACTTAAGCTACTATTACACGGCCATTATTTCCTGCCATTATAACAGCAGTGTGAAGTCATAATGATGTCACAAGACTGCCATTAAAATGGTGCCCCATCTGATTGCCACGTCTGTGACACCATTTGCAGTGCCATTTGACATGGCACAGCAAATGGTAAACGATTTCGTACAATTTAATTGGCAGAGCATAATGACCGTCTAATAACTCCGTTAATGGCAGCTATGAAAAATGACAGGATTTTCGATTACCGTGCCATTTAAATGGTATCTTCCCAAATATGTGACATGCCATTTTTTGTAAATGGCCAGTAATTTTTGATTTGTTTAAATCTTTATATTTTTGATAGTCGTAGAAAACACTCCCGGCATTAGGGTGTGCGACAATAACGATGTGCTTGCCGTCTACTGCACCGATGCAATTAGGAAATTGTCACAATTCGTTGAACTGCTTCGCAACTTCGTCTCATTCGGTTTCGTTCTTCGGAATCTTTGCAGGGATATAAAAAAATATGAACCCATTGGTTATATTCAATAACTACTTCACTCTCAGTAATCACCTTAATGAAGTCAGCGACAAGAACCTTGCAAATAGCGTCGAGAACTTGGGGAATTATTAAAGGAACTGATGGCTGCGAAATGCGGAAAAGTTATCGCAACGAATTAAAGTTTTCACTAGTGGCCAGATAGCGCAGCGTTGGTGCCAGTCTGGTTTCTACTGGAATGCACGCCCGCATATTTGTGTCTTTTTTTCGATATGCTGCTTGACCAAAGCTAGCAGATGGTCGAATTGAGCGGTTGACATACGAACGACATTCCCATATAATTCTGGTTCTTCTTCACGCAACTCCAGCAGCAATTGAGAGCAAACCCCGTATTTATCGCGACGGCCCAACCATTTTTTTTTTGCCAAATACTGCGCTTTCGTCGTTGTGGCTCATTTTGTAAATCATCGTCTTCGCTGCTCTCAAAAAACACACAATGTCAAAATAGACATCTCATCATCACATTTTCTCGACATTTTTGTGTAAATTTAATTTTTTTCACTTAAATTAATGTAATTGATAAAAGTTCACAACACGTCCAAAGTTGTCGTTGATAAAAGCACATCAAATGAAAATAGCTGCCATTGTCGTGTGATCGAAAACCACAAAAATGGCACGAAAGTATGAATATTGAAAGGTTGTGATTGCCATTGTATTAAGATATGACATTGCCGTGTGATTACCACTTTTTCACGTTCCATTTTAATGGCACCTCGGTAAAAAAATTAAAATGACATACTGAGTCTGCCATTTAATTTTGTGACAAAAATAACATAATGCCATTGCCGTCTGATTGCCATTTTTGTAGGTGCTCAATGGCAGACCATCAAGTCAAGGGACCTCATTTATGTGCCATTTGTGCTGACGTCAGACAGTCATTTAAATGGCAGAAAATAATGGCCGTCTAATAGTAGCTTTAGAGGAACCCAAATTGAGTCGAATATAAGTGACTGATTTTCGTTCGCTTGGCTTTTCGTTCGACATAGAGAATCAGGCTGTAAGTGAATATCATATTGCTGTGCCATCCCGTTAAGAGATCTGCGCCAGTCCCTTGGCAGATGTTGAATACAGGAATACCGATACATTTCACTTGCTGATCACCTGACTCTTCGAGAAGACATTGCCACTAAAAACTGCTGGACTATTAGTCCTCAGCTATTCGGCAAATTCTCTAATAGCCAAAATTCTGTACTTAAATCTTTTTTTTAGTTTAAAACAAAATTTACCAATATAAAAAAAAAATCGTACATCAATATAAATTATAGCTCTGTTCCCGTACCTACGACAACTTACTAGTTTCACCAGTTTTACAAGTTTACAAAATAGTAAAAGTAGTAAGAAAATTTAAGAGAGAACAGAAAAACATGGCGTTCTCTTTTACAACTTCTTACTAGTTTTTACTCGAAGAATTTTACCAAGTAAAAGTAGTAAATTGTCATTCTTTATTGAATTCTCAAAATAATTGAATTGTCAAAATAAACTGAAAAGTAATTTAATACCGGAAAGTGAATTATTTTTATTGGAAACAGAAACGGAAATAAATATGATATTATCGCTGTGGTCGATTCTAACAGTGCGAGGTATTTCCCGTTGGACGTTTTGGTCGGGGACCATATTGTAGACAAATTTCTGATATAAGTTTTACCACATTTACTATTTTTTCGTTCCCGTACTTTTTTGAAACTTGGTCTCTCAGAGAGAATTTATTGTTATTTCTGGTGAAACTCTCTTTTACTAGTTTTACTATAAAAAATGTACGGGAACAAACCTTATATTTCGCACCCTATCTACAAAAGAGTCATAACTCAAAATTTTCAAATTTTCAGTAGAGCCAAAAAACTGACTTTGTTAACTAGAATTATGTATGAAAATACTCAATAATAGACATATTCATACGGCAATATTTTGACGAAAAGAAAGAGTAAACGACGTCAGATTTTTACAGCGGATAGAAATGGTCTTTGGTTATTGTTTTTAAGCAAAAAATTAAAATCTGAAAATTTTGAGTTATGACTCTTTTGTAGTTAGGGTGCGATATGTATGCGAACTAAAAATAGGTTAATAAATCGATAAAATGTATATTATTATTTTGACATCTAATTTAAGATATTTTTAAGTTTTACATTTTATTTATTTAAATGTTCTCATTTTTTTAAAATTAAGAAAAAAAAACCATTTTGGGTCAAAATCCCGCTTTTCGATCAAAACCATTTGGTCAGGTTACTCACCAATTCTCTAATTATGACAATAAAATTTGATCGTTTATCCGATTACACGCACCGTTTAAGAAATATGACTCTTTTATATTTTTTAAAGGCGATCACGAAATTTACATAACCATTTATATGTAGTGATTTATAAGGGTGATCACTAAATTTCGTCCATTTTACGACCACACTGGCCATTCATGACAAATGCGTAGTTGTATATTTGTTTAATAGTGATCACGAAATTTCGCCGATTTTGCGAATACGAGTACCATTCTTACGAGGTATTCGAGGAATTTATGAGTTTGAATGAAACCCCAGATTCCAAATTTCACTTAGACTTTATGGGCCGATATGCTATACGGTTTCATATCAAAACTCTTGTAAATATTTCAACATCAACGTTCAAATCTTCCAGAATGAATGTGCCCAACAAAAAACTAATACTCTGCTATGTTGCTTCTCTGCAGTCTTCTCGATAGCGGGCCACTCTTTGGCCACCACTTCAAGCTCTCATAGTTTTCGAACATATGTTATTCACCTTTTTTTTGTGCATAGTTAATGCACAAATTTTGGTCAACATGTGTTGGCATTTACTGTACAAATTTACATAAATTCTTTTCGGCGTTTTGTACGTTCTCTGCTACTCGCATCATATTCCCGCAAGGCGGAGGGATGTTTCATCTCTTCTCAAGTATACAAATGATTTGTGTATACAAATTATGTAAAATAAAACAAGTGCTGAAAATTGCATGCAAATTGTATCGTGTCTGTCTTCTTCTTCGTAGCAGTGCTATCAGTGAATCGTCCTTTCTGCCACCATCAAAGGGGTTGTTGCGAAACGATCTGTTACTTCAAGGATATGCGGACTAGAATATAAGAAATGTACATATTTAAAAAAATTTAGTTCTGCATACAATTTGCAGAGTGTCGGACTGAAATGGTTTCTCGAGGTACAGCTGTTTTGGCTGGATCTTCGTTTTTCTTTTGTTTTTTTCATGTTCCTTTCCATCTTTCTTCTATATGAGTGTCTGTGTGGATGTGTTTATTTTTGGCTATAAGTCAAATTTGCAATTTCCTATGCAAATTTGTTGCAAATTTCCGGTAACACACACCCATACTCGCTGTTATACGCCAACACTCAGTCATTCTTACGAATATTTTCAGAATTACACAGAAATGTTTGCCATATGATACCAAAAGTACTGAGTGAGTTTAAGTGCACAAGTTGAGATGATATAAATATACAAATGATAGGATACAATTGAATTATGGTAACATTTTGAGAAAAGAAATATGCAATTGTTAACTTGTAAGCAGTTTGGGAAAGAAAATAGATTGATTTAAACAAAAAATACAAAATTGAAACGAAAACTAGCAATTGAGATAAGTGGAAAATTGTATTGGTAGTTTTGAATACAAATCGAAGGCCAGAACTAATTCGGAGCAAGATTGAAATCTGTTTAAAATGTTACGAGCCCAAAAGATAAAAGCGGCTAAAATGCAATCAAATGATTAATTAAAGTTTGTGATATTAGTATTTAGGGTTAATCCACTTTTATTTAAACTCAGTAATTATTTATAATAAAGTACAATTTATTAAATATGTCGTAAAGACCAGTATTTTAATAACAGTGTAAGCGATTATTGCTGTCATGTAAAACTAATACAATTTCAGTGAATCATTTTCTCCTGATGATTTTAGAATATTTTTAGTTAATGTATGAGAAATTCACACTATAAGCTTACAAGGTCAGGTTGGTTTTTGTTGGAAATAATAGACAATTCAGTTCAACACACACTCACTGGCATGACTAGTTTCGAACTCCGTGAAAAGTTCATCATGAGATGCCTAACTACTGTGCCTGAATTGATACCATCGGTTGATAATCAATCGTATATATACAAACTGAATTATGCAACGAAACACCCAGAACGAAGAGGGAATATAAATATATCGTATTACATTTATTTACATCTGAAAATACTCTCGAACCAAATAAGTAAGCCCCAGAAACTAAATATATCAACAGTGTAGTCAAATTTTTCATCAACAAATCTCTACGGGTAGAGTTATATTGAAACACATTTTACATATTCCGCCTATTCATCTCTTCTTTTATCAAAATTATTCTTGAGTTTATTCCAAATGATTGATGTAATCATCAAAATAGAGTATCATTTGTTAGCTGTTCCTATATTCTCCTTCATAGTAATCCAATAGACCCAAATTTGAATCTCGAGGGAATCGTGTAATGGTGCAGAAATCGTCAAATCCTCAAAATAGTATTTTGAAATATGCAAAAAATCGTCAACATAAAAAATTGCAATTCTATCGGAAATTAGAACCCTTTTGTGGGCAAAGCTGTAGAGCAAAGCAATTATATCAATGTTTCCTCCTAAGAACGAGACTATATACAGGAGAAACTATATGCACCACCAGCAGCAAAACTGCACGCTGACAAATCGTTCTTTTTGTTGTTTTGTTGCAAATATAACATGTGTTTCGAGCTTGTCGCAAAACACATTGTGTTTCCTATTCAATATTAAATTTTTGACACTCAATGATTAATATGTTACAGTATACGTGTTTTCGACCGAAATATATCTGTGTTTGTGATACAAATACAGCTATGTTTGTTGCACTGTTTATGCTCTCTCGAGAGCAAGAGAATTAAAGAGGGACAACGAGAGAAGCCCATGTCCCATGGTCCCATGTCTTCACATTTTGACCAACTGTGCCCAAACTAAGGATTTTTCGCAGAGCAAGCGTGTACCGGATTAAAGTCCTTCACTAGATCTTTTCAAATTTGCTATTGACATATCTCAGAGGAATTTCAGAACAGCGATATATGGAATTTAGTATTTTCCCATGTGGTAATTTACTAAATTTCATGGTAAATTACTAAATTCCATATAACACAGTTCTAGTACTAGAGAATGACTTTAATCCGGCACACGTTTGGTCCGCGAAGAATCCTTAGATTGGGTACAGTGGGGCAAAAAGTTAAAACATATTGGGATTAACATAAATATTGGATTTAACATTTTTGAAAATTGGTAGGCTAACACCTTTCGCCTCTAGAAATAAAACACGAAATGAACCACATCTATATCTCTAACCACAGTAAGCTATAAAAAATAAAAAGACTCGTTTTTCATACAATGTATTTTATTTTCGTACAAAAATTTAAAATAACGAAACATGATTAACAAAATTTTATTTTAAATGAAAGTGTTGGAATTAAGGACGTTTTAGTGTGTATTGGTACTTAGGATTCTTCGATCGATAGTAATTCGGATATGTAAACTGCATACTTGAGTTTGTATACATATATATGATTGATGATCTTCCGATGGTATCAAATCAGGCACAGTAGTTAGGCATCTGAGGATGAACTTGTTACGGACTTGGAAACAAGTCATGCCATTGCCTACATTTCAATATTCCAACAATCATTGCAACAAAAACCACCCATTTTTCAATTAGAAAAATATTCATGCCTTTAAGGCTGTTTTTTTTTTATTCCATTAATCTATGGCCACTTAACACTTTCCAAATAAAACGATCCACACTTAATACTACTAAATGTGGCAACATTTGCTGTAATGGGTGAAAAAAATGCGATACGGCAATTCGTTTGTAGCCAGTGCCAACAAATACATGCTAGCAGGAGATGTCGTTGTAGTTGTAAGCAGCAACAACAAAGATTTTATCTTCGTTCATTCGATTCAGTGGTCAAACTCTACACAAATCTATACATACCAACAATACAAAAATATAAAAAAGTATAAAAACAAAATACATATGACTTTGGCAAGTGAAACGAAAAATGACACGGAAAAAATGTGTTCACCTGTTTAAACGACTATACCTGATAAATAATTCTACCATGTCCAATATGTAGAACATTTACCGCGCGTTTTTGTGAACAATTTATTTCCAATTTTGTTTTCAATCGCCAATAAAAATCTTTAGAGATATAAAAGTATACGTAGTCTTCCTTTAAATAAAATAATTTTAATGAACTTCAAATGTGTAACCATTTTGCAAATTACTGCTTTTGAGTTTCTCATTGATAATATTTTCATTCGCAAAAAATGATAACAAAATTTTATAACTTTTTGTTGCCATTTCTTGAGATTGAACATGTGGCAACATTGTCATTGCTCAAGTGCGAAACTGAAATGCCACTTAAAATCGCTTAGCTGTTCCGTACAAATCAGGCTATAATTAACTTTAGCGGGGTAAAAAAAAACACACTTTTTGTAAGCATGTAGTATGAAATTTCATACATGAACTAAAACTAACAAAATCTGTCATAAAATTCAAAATTCAAAAAGAAAAAAATAAAAGTGGTACCATACCATTGACTTTTTTAACTTTGTGCAAGACTGATAGCTTAATTTTGTAAAAAATTGAACTTGTTTTGCGATATCATTAAAATATTTTATATTGCTTCAAATTAATATATTAATTAGTAATTATATTCAAAAATTAAATTGTTCGTATTTTTAATTAATTTTATTCTTCAATATTTCGTTACCCTTTGGGTAGCATCGTCAGGAAGATAAACACAATTATTAATTAGAAAGGAAAAGAATTGATAAACAAAATTTTTGTCTTGTCATTTGAAAAAACAACAATAACAAAAAATTACATAATTGAAGAAATTTTCTTGTCATATGAAAAATGTTTTAGAAAGAGTTACTCTAATTTACAGCCAGAAAAATAATTTGGTTCAAAAAAGTATGTGCATTATTATATAATTTTATAATTCAACAAGTTACATCCAGATATACTAAAAATTTTACCTACTGACAAATTCTATGATACATCAAACAATTTTCGCTGAAATGTTCTACATTTTACTAATTAAATGTTGCTTTGCTAAAAAAGTTTATTCTATTCGCTATTGGAGTCCTTGTAGTGGGATTCGCGATAAGAAATCCATGCTATTGCCGTGTATTTGGAAAGATTCCACTTAGCGCCACGGATGTTGCTACGCGGGATATTAAGGGTATAAAATATTTTAAAATGGTTGTAAAATGACCAAGCTTTAAACGATATTGTTGTGTAGTATTAAAAATATACCGATTCCACTTTATTTCAATGATATCAATTTTTTTTTATCAAACCAACACCCAAGGGATGCCTCCTATAAATGCAGTGCATTGTGTTTGCCTTGAATCTTTGTATGTCACAATTGATGGGAAGTACACTGGCCGGAAGTATATTCCACATACGGACTGTACGGCTGAAGAACGAATTTTCTCTATAGTGTGTAGTGCGGTCAACCGGCCACTCGATAAAAAACGGATGAGAGTTCCTGGAAAGGCGCGTGCTTCGGTTAAATATCCTTACGTCTGGCATAAGTTGACGGATGTTCGAGGAACACATACCGTGGAAATATCGATAGAACAACGACACGCAACCCACATTTCGACGATGCTCAAGGGAGGCAATAGAGTTGGATACCCTACTGTCCCCTATTAACACCTTCGCTCTCCTCTGGACACGGTCGAGAAGCTCCAAAGAAGTCCTAGGAGCACCTGCCCATATATGGGAGTTATACTCCATCTTTAGCCTGATGTAGGTGGTGTAGATATTGAGAAGATCAGATGGAGTGAAGTATTTCTTGCACCGCTTTAAAAAGCCCAGACACTTGAATGCATCTTTCGACACTTCAAATACATGTTTTGCCCAACGGACATCACATTGTATTGTCATGCCCAGAACATCAAGAGCGTCTGATTCATCAATGTCCACACCGTCCATAGACAATGACGACACACCTGGGTCAGCAATACGCTTATACGACAACAAACAACACTGGGTCTTACCCGCATTAAAATCTACTCTATTCACTCGACCCCATTCAACAATGGGCACCGGATGCCGGCCGAGTGTTTCATTCATCGTCCGGCGTTTGACTACAATCTCTTGAAGACTTGGCCTACGATCGAATGAATAAGAATGACAGAGATTACTGTCATCCGCAAAAGAGTAGATTGGATTCACAGTCTGACCAAGGAGATCATCAATGAAAATAAGAAAAAGAGAAGGAGAAAGAACAGAGCCCTGTGGTACACCTGCAGTCAATTTGTGCTCGTCGAATGAAACCCCATCTACAACAACTCGTATAGTGCGATCTCTGAGAAAACTCGATATAAATCGAGTGAAGTTATCACCGACACCAAAAGCAGCGAGCTTTGACAAGAGTGCATCGTGCCATACTCTGTCAAAGGCCTTGGAAATATCAAGAGCCACTACCTTACTCTCACCAAGCCGGTGGATGGATCGACTACACTGTTCCGAAAGGAACGCCATCAGGTCTCCAGTAGATCTCATTCTACGGAAGCCATACTGCCGATCGTTAAGAAGGTTATTGGACTCAAGATATCGATATCAAATTGGAAATTCTCTGAAAATAAAAGTATCAAAATACCCGTCTAAAGTGGGTACTTCTTTTCGCGAGAAGATAATTCTTATCATAGACTTTCTATTGATTTACATGTCATTGATATTAATTCCTGTTAAGTGTGAAAAATGCAAAAATCTTGCGATGCAAGTTTTTCAAATTTTTGTAGAATGAAAACTCGATGTGCATTTTATTATTTTTTCAATTTCAATACAGAGGATTTCTTATAATACAAAGGATTTCCTATATATTATACAAAATAAAGAGTTCTAGATCAGCTTTTTTCTTCTTAATTATTAATAATATTTAACGAGTTAGTACAAAATATTAAAGGAGGCAAAAATGTGAAACACCTATTTGAAAGATTCTTAATATTAAACTAAACTAACCTAACCTTAATTAACTAAATGCCTATTATTATTGGACAAGCTAGCTTATATGTGAATAATAGGAGTCCGAAAATCTAAAATAGAACGTGTCAGCAAGCCTATGTAATCTGGAATCGAGTCAGCGGGTTGAATAGAACCAAGGTTGGTTCTAAATAATCTTAAGTAACTTGTTTTGCATAACCTGTAATTTCTTGATATGGCAATTCGCGGTGGTGGACCAAACAGGAGCCGCGTAGTAAATCACGGCTTGGAAAATGGATTTAAATATGATCATCTTATTTACAATAGATAACGACGATTTACGATTAATCTAATCAGATTGTTTATCTTGTTGGTCACGTAAGAAATGTGGTCTTTAAATTACATCTTACGGTCGCGCACCATTCCCAAGTATTTCACCGTTGCTTCCCATTGTATGCCACAATTACATATTAACATTCAAGTTAATTTGGGGGATAAATCAAGATTTCCGTTTCCTTAAAAAGTTGATTACTTTATTTATTCCAGTTTATTGCGATCTTCCATTTGTTGAAAGAAGGTAACAGTTCCGCAATGGCTAAATGTAGGTTAAGCATTATAGTTGATGCAAGTAGTCCTGAGCATAAGACTGCTGTGTCATCGGCAAATATAAACATCTGGCAGTGGTTAAGTTGAGGAATGTCGGCGGTGTACAAATGGTAGAGAACAGGAGATAAACAGGAACCCTGTGGACAACATGTTGTGACGGGGATAGCTTCAGAACAATGGGAAGCTATGAACCCTCTGAAAGTATGACACGACAAATGGTTCTGTACTATTCTATCGTAATAAGCTCCGCTGGAAAATTAGATTTCAATATTTTATAAATAAGGCCGTCATGTCATACAGTGTTAAATGCGGCCTTGATGTCCAGTAAAACTATGCCAGTAGATTTCTGTTGTCGGAAAGTGTATTGAACTATTTGCCTTATCTTTACGAGAGGGTGGAGTATTATGTTGTCTCCTGAATCCATATTGCTCCGATGGAAAAATATCCTTATCCTCGATAAAGTTCACGAATTTATAACGTATGATCTTTTCCCGGATTTTACCGACAAATGAGTGCAATCTGATCGGATGATAAGAAGTCGGGGAGTCCAGTGGTTTATTGGGCTCTCTGATTGGAATAATCTTGGCTTCTCTAAATTCCGGCGGAAAATAACCTAGTTTGAGACATTCATTCATAATAACAGTTAGATATTTAACATCCTTTTTCGGCAAACTCTTTCAACACATGTTATTGATACCATCAATTCCTGGGGACTTTTTGCCCTTCAGGTTCTTTATTATGAAGGACATTTGTGAAGTACTGGTTCTGAACTTGTCAGACGGATTTGAATCAGAAGCACGAAATCTATTAAGTCTATCATTAACATCTTTTGTAGTATCCAGGTCCCGAAGATTGGAAGTAATTGAGTAATTGGACGAAAGCGTGTGGGCAAGAATATCACATTTTTCCGAGTTCGTGGAAAAATTGGATTCATTTTGCTTAAAAACCGGGATATAGCTAGACTTCTTCCTTAAAATTTTTGCGAGGTTCCAGAAAGGGGGAGAGCCTTTATCTAGCCTGGAGAGCAAGTGATCCCATGACTTGTTTCTGAATATCAGCATTTCCAGCTATATCTTTGAATTCAGATCGTTCATTTCGTAAAAATCCAAAATATTCCTTTCGCGTTGCCAATTCCTATGGTAACTCTTTCATAACCGAATCAAATTCCGCAAAAAAGGGGGAAGGGGTTTCCTGAAGATGTCAGTTCTCTCTTGGGTAGACTGTATTCAATGGTCTGGTGCATAGAATACTTAAATATTGACACCAGTGAGTCAATGCTCTCGCAGTTCTGAATATCGCTAAAATCTGGCAACACTAAGGTTCTGTTAATATGTCTTGAGAATGCACTCCAGTTAGCCCCTTTAAAATCGAATTTCAAAATCTGTGTTAATATGATCTCAACCGGTAGATGGTCGGACCTCAAGCCTTATTTGATGTAATGTCGAAAACACTAGATTCACGCGTTATACTGGGCCACTATGGCCAACACCGCGAGTTGTAGACAGGAAAAAGTGGGTTTTCTGTCAAATTTACAAATCCAAACTTCGACTTTACGAGTGATTTTTCAAGCTCCTATTAAAGTGACACCAAGTTGGTAATGGTTACTACTACAAACTACCATACTCACTTTGCACATTGGTCAAGGCACTCAATTTTCCCATCCAAAACACACTAATGGTTGAAAGAACGCCCTTTTTGTATAAGGGGCTTGTAGCTCTCAGTACAATCGGTATCTTTTCCGAAGACCACATGTCTCCAGGTTTTGGGTAGGACGTCGTTATAACCTCTAGTTAGAAGTTATGGCTTCTTCCTCTCCCTTGGCTTTGTTCCTGGGCGAAATATTTGTAGCGACTTGTTTAGAACACTCACGGCGTGTCCGCTAATCACCAAACATGCTGGTGATCCCAAACAACTCTTACAAATATTTTCATAGAGGGACCAGTCAGTTTTCCTCGCAGGGCGACTAACTACTTCAGATCATGTTCCAGTCCAACTATAATCCGGTGAATTTAAGATCAGAGTACGACTTGTCATCAAGGATATTCCATTCTTTGATCATCTCATACAGGTCCTCCATTGCAAAGATTACATCTTGTATTATATCTTGCCTGGGGTTGGTAACGATAGCCTACTTTCATATATCAAGGTTAGTACATTAGTACATACATTCCACGAGTGTCCACCCCTCTCATTGGTGTCAGCTCTACCCCGTAATGGATGATGAGCGTTTTTGTCAGCGCACACAATCACTAGAGTGCCTACACCCTTTGCCTGCTCTATGAGAGAAGGCTGCTACTGATGGCAACTAGTTCTAAGAGAGCATGCTGGTGCTGCCTAGTTTGTTGCCCTTATGACGGCTATTCGAGGTCCCTTTTCATCATGGGGCATATACGATGCGACCAACCAAAAATTGAATTCATTGTGTTCCATGCTAACCGAAATGTTGTATATGTCGCTACATGCCGTTTCTGGTCACAATGCAAGCTCTGGGATTGCTTACACCGGGTGTGGCTATTTGCTGTGATCAGAAAATGTATTCGGAAACAATGTCATTCTCCATGCTATGTCTGACCATCCAGGTATTGTTGATTAAACTTTGGGTGAAACACTCTTCAACAAGAAGTACAACACTCTTATACCTGATGGGTCTGAATGGAATGGTCGCATCCCTGGACATATGAGATTCGTGAACTTCTATACAGACGGTTCAAAACTTACCGATAAAGTAGTTTTTGGTATAATTTCTAAGGAACTATGGTCACCCATTGCGAAGAGACTGTCTGATCACTGTAGTGGCTACGAGGCAAACATTTTAGCTACTAGAGAAGTAGCTGAATAGATGAGAAGTAATGTTCTAACTAAAGTCGGTATCAATATTTTCTCTGATAGTCAAGCTGTGATTACGTCCGTGGAAACCAAAAAAACCGTTTCCAATTACATCCCATGAAGGGATTAAGGAGAGCTTCTCACAACCAGTGAGCTGTGCGCTTTGTAATTTTTCACTCACTGATTGGGACCTATAGTTTTACACCGGTTCCGAATGGTATTCTGAGATGCTTTTTCATGTCTAAATACTCGATAGTGTCGCCATCACTAAGCGAGGTAGTCGTCGTCGAAAGAAATGTAAATGTGGTCAGAGCAAGGATCGAACCCACATTCTCTCACACTAACCATTGCACCACCTCGGTGGAAACTGTCTTCCTGAATTCAAGAACTGCCCTCGACTGTGACAGATCTCTACTTTACATACTCCAGGGGAACTAGAGCAAGGTAGCAATCTTCTAGCAATCTTCTAGCAACTTCCAATCTCTTCTTGAGAAACTGTGCCCTTATATCATCTAACGTTAGGCTGTCACTAATAGAAAAGTGTGAACATTTCAAGCTGGTGTAGACCCGCCGAATCTTGAAACGCACTAATGCCCTGCTGTCATTATAGGGCCCAGACGTCTCACTTATCCTGTCTGACGTTATGCGTGAATGTCTCATTGGCGCCGTCGAATGGTGCAGAGAGACTGAAAGTCTTTAGAAATTACGTTTCCAGAAGCATTGGCGACGAAAAAGAGGTGAAGTCAATAGTCAATAGAAGTCTGTGCTCTTCTCTTTCCAGAAGGCGGCGGGCTACACTAGGCTCGCATTTCTTCGGGAGGATCTGTCTGATGTTAATATCCGCCAACTCTTGAGCCCTTTGAAGCAATCCAACAGGTATATCGGAAGGGACTAAGAAAATCTCCCATTAACCTTTTGCCCCTGTGGTACCACTATGAACTACAAGGTCCAAGTGATAAGTGAGCAGTGACATGCAGGCTGCCACTCTAACCTAACTTGATCTAAATTTGGTAGTTTCCGGGTCCATCATTTATTAAAAAAAATAATTGTACAGCTTTTCCAAACATAGAGGGCGGATCAATAAGTCCGTGACTTTTTGGGTGAAACACAGTTTTGTTTCCAAAAAAAAAAAATATTTTTCAACATAAAATTCGAGAAACGTTGGACTAAGTGTATTGAGCTAAAAATACATGTAGTCCAACGTTTGTCCAATTTTTGTATTTCTTCCAAAAAATAGAATTTTTCGAGGTCCATAATATAGGCAGTTGTTTGAGCAATAATTTCATCGTTGGAGCTAAATCTCTTTCCACCGAGCCATTTCGTTAAGTTTGGAAATAGGAAATAGTCATTTGGGGCTAAATCCGGAGAATATGGCGGATGAGGTGCCAATTCGCAGCCCAATTAAACAACTCTAAACAATCCTTTGAAGTTGTCACACGATTACGTTTAAGGTCAAGTGAGAGCAAACGCGGCACCCATCTTGTAGACAGCTTTCTTACACCCAACTGATCATTTAAAATCGAAACCACACTGCCATATGAAATGCCTATGGCATCTACAATCTCACGCACTTTTACTCTTCGATCGGCCAACACCATACCGTGGATTTTTTCGACATTTTCGGGTGTATTGACCTCAATTGGCCGTTCAGAACGTTCAGAGTCATTTATACTTATGCGACCAAAACGAAAGTCAGTAAACCACTTTTTTTACCATTGAAATCGATGGTGGACAGTTCCCTCAGTATTTGTCAAGCTTTTCCTTGGATTGATTGGCGGTTTTTTTTCGCAAAATATAATGTTGAATAAGAACTCGAAAATCACTTTTTTCCATTTTTAAAAAAATGCACGAGGTTGAATGTTTTGAACAGCTGTTAAACGCAAAGTAAATGACGGAACTTGTTCAAAATGTGACAGTGGTGGTACTTGATGGGAGCAGTGTTGCATTTCATATAACTGCGAGAGAAGTTCGAAAAGTCACGAACTTAGTGATCCGCCCTTATATGTGATATTAGAAAAAATATGTTTGTGACAGGTCTTTTTTTTAGCGAGTTCCTGTTCATGTGGCCGTCGGGTTGCAATGGGAAAACGGTTATCGGAATGAATGTAACTTACGACTCAAATCAACTGAATGACAAATTACTCCAGTCTTCATTCGGAAAAACAACAATCAAAGGAAAAAGTTAACGCAAATTTTTTTGTTCTATAATAGTCATCTACTGACTACACAAAAGCGTTACACTTCATTTCATTAATTTTCCCAGCTTTAGAATTGTTTTTTGAAACTTTTTCCATGCGATTTTAATTGAAACCATAGTTGGAATCCTTTAGCAAATTCCTTTCTAATACCAACTCATTTATAATGTTTCTGTGTCTTTTTTTGTCTGTTTTCAAAAGAACCGAAGAAGAGGACAACAAAAAAGATGATCACAATTTCTGTTTCTTTTATTTAAGTTTCCCTCGGAATTTTAAGAGTTTAGGGTTTTCTCATACGTTTCCTCATATTTGCTTAGAGGATTTTCGTTTTAAGCCTAATAAAGTGTTTATATTCTCTTCAACTATGTATGAGTATTTGCCTATGTATGTAGTAGTACTAACTTGCAGGATTCTCTTGTGGGATTAGGGCGGATGAGCGAAAGAAGGAAGCATTAGTACATAGTAGTAGACACATTACTACAAATCACTTAACATGTTGAGAAAGTAACAAACGAGTGGGCACATTCCCTTAGATACGATACGATTCCTTGAATGATATGTAGTAGACGTTTCGTCTTCAGCAAGTAAAGTGGGTAAATATGCAATCAGTGAATATGTTTCATCAAAAAAAAAAAAAAAACACACACAGTGAATTGTCGGCAACGAACATTGAATTGAGCACATAAATTCATTTAATTTCATAAGGGAGCGTGGGTATGTACAAATATCACGTAGTACTTCCAGTTTCCTAACTCGCATTACGCCCTGACTGTTATTTGCGTAATGTAAAAGAAATGGCATGGAATCACCCATGTGGGTTAAATGGAAATTGGCATTGCAAATACCAGGCTGATAAGAATTTTTTTTTCTCTAAATAGATTTCTGAATTCCATACAATATTTTGTTAGATCCACTTTGCCTGTGTGTTTTTCACGAAAGGACATCGCAATAGTTACACAATGTTTGATCTCATTACGCACATTTTCATATGTTTTGAAAAGTTTGAAAAAGATTTAGCAAATATGTTTGCCAGATTTGCGTGTAAATGTTAACATTCCTTTGAAAGTGTTCTTTAATTTTTATTTGGGTTTCAATGTATATTGATTTTTCCACAAGTTTTCCCTTCAGTTCGCAGTTGATGCGTTGCGTGAAATTCTGGATATTTTTCTTTGAAACATGTTTTTTTGTTGTTCGCTAGAATCTATGCGGGACCAAGGAAAAAAAAAGAAGGATTTTCAAGTATTTGATTAACTGATTGAGCATAAATCTATTTGTTTTATTTATTTACTTTCTCAATAAGAAATGTTCAGTTAACTCGAATAAACACATACGAAAGGGGTGCGTTCTTCTAATCAGTGTTCAACATTGAGAAAGGAACAGTAACCTGTCAATGGATTATGTAGGTTTCTGCGTTCATTGTACTATTTAAAATCTTCATGAAAATCGTGGCACCCTGGTGGTATTTACTGTAAATGTAGTCTTGTAAATGTTTCCATTTATTTGCATGAATCGGAAGCGACGACTTGTCTATTAGCTTGAGTACGATATAACCAGCGTTTAGGTTAACATTGACAGGCAGATCGTGGCAACATTCAACAAAAGTTTTTTGTGTAGAATTGAGCTTAAACCCATAGAGTAATTACTAGTAATGTCAAACGGGACTGTGTTTTAAAAAGCCCGTGCTTTGAAAAATTTAAATTTTGAAATATGAAATCCCGGGAGCCTGGGATTTTTCGGGACGCTTATTTTTCAGCTTTAGTGTAAGAAATATAAAACAAAAATCAAATAAGTATTGCACAAAAGAAAAAGGTATTTCATATTTATTTTAGGCATACACAGAAAAAAAGTCCATTTATTTTGATTATACACGCAAAGAAAAAAAAACGTTTATTGCTCTGTTGCCACAACGATACTTTGATTGATTTGTATTAATTTATTAATCGCAACCGTTTATGTAGTTCTCCCAAATAAACTCATATATCGCAAATGTGTATCATGTTGTTGCAAACGAGATCTCGTTTGCGTTAAACGCGTACAAAATTACATTTGATGCAAGTTAAAAACCGTTTGCGATAACTGAAAATAGCCATTTTTCTAATGAGAGCACGTACGGAACGTAAATTTCTCTCATTCTCTCGAGTGTATACATAGTCCATTCGTTTGACATACACACTCACGCAGACACATAATATATCTTGGATGGACAACTGACGCGTTGTAGTTTGCTGCGCTTTTAGTTGTTATTTGAATGCAAGGCGAGACAGACGTGTTAGTAGACACTGAAAAGATAGGCAAAAATTCCTACTTTTTTTAAACAAACTTTATGGGTAAAATCAAAATTATAAAAGTTTAAAATTTACTCAAAAAAGAGCTTATAGAAACCATAAATATAAATTTTAATGTACAAGTAATGTTGTAATGAGTAGAGTAACTACAACTACAACTCGGTTGCTGTAACCGAAAGAACAGTTGGTGGAACTGTTTTTCGTTTATCACAAACGTTTGTTCAGCATTAATTTTTCATAACTCGTTTGCTGCAAACGTTTTTCAGTTCTTGCCAACGGTTTTTGGTTAGGATCAACTACAACTCGGTTGCTGTAACCGAGGGAACAGTTATCGGAACCGTTTTTCGTTTCTCGCAAACGCTTTTTCAGCTTATGTTTTTCATAACTCGTTTGCTGCAAACATTTTTCGGTTCTCCCAAACGAAATGACATGTATGGCGTAACAGAAGTTCGTTTCTCCAACTACACTCCCCAAACGAACTTCAGTTATCTGAGATTTCGTTTGGGAAGAACGCGTTTTTTCTTTGCGTGTACATATGTGTAATATATGCGTATATTAAATTTAAGATTAAAGTAATTAGTTTATCAGGTAAGCCCGCAACAGAATTAGAGCATCTAAAGTGCCATCTGCTAATCTCGAACTGATTTTTTTTGGTTATAAAAGCTGCTGACGAAAAACATATGCCACAATCTTCCGCCACAATCTGACCACCTTAAAAACTTTCTTTCGGCGGCGGTCACCTCGCATAGTGACGGCGACACTATCGAGTATATAGCCATGAAAAAGCTTCTCAAAATACCGTTCGGAATCGGTGTACAACTGTAGGTCCCAATCAGTGAGTGAAAACTGGAAAGCGCACAGCTCAGTGATTGTGAGAAGTTTTCCCCTGTCCCTTCATGGGATGTAATGGGAAACCATTTTTTTTGTGTACATTAGGGTGCCCCAAAAAATTGTTCGTTTTCGATTTTCATGGTTGCTCAAGCTTTATTTGAAAGCTTATAGGGGAAAGTATTTTTGAGATTTTTTTCAGATTTTTCGGTAGAGGTTTAGAGGTCGCACAAGTCGAATTTCCCCCAAAAATCGGGTATTCCAGACTTTTTTGAATTTTATTTAAAACTCAGTGAATAACCACTATTTTCTTAGTTTGTAAGTCAACATTTCTAAACCAAAACAATCAAACTTTTATTGTATGTGCATAACCCACCAGTTTTGACAATGATTTTGCTTAATAAGGTACCATGTATTAAAGTTTTTCGTTAATTTTGGATAAATTTTGTTAGTAACACTTTATAACTTTTAAAATTCCTATGCAAATTTAAAAAACTAATGATGCACTTTAAAAGACGTATAAATTCCAAGCAAAAATTTTATTTGCTGTTACTGTTCCAGAGTTATACTATTTCAAAGCCTTTTACCCATTGTATGAACCTAAAAAAATTATCAACTGTTTGCTATTTTTGCATCAAATTTGCTTTAAATTTCTATGAAAATTTAAAATACTAATGGCGGCACTTTAAAAGACGTATAAATTCCAAGCAATTTTGTGGAATACAATTTTGAATTTGCAGTTACTGTTCCAGAGTTATGCCAGTTTAAAACTCTTTACCCATTGTATGAAACTAATAATATTATAAACTGTTTGTCATTTTTGCATCAGATTTGCTCTAAACACTATATTCATGAAAAAATCTAAATGACAAAGAGTTACACGCAGAAAAAAACGGCCCTTGCAACATATTGCAGGAAACATATATATGTTGGTAAGCAATCACTTCACTTAGCGCGTGCAGATTTTTCAATAATACAATGTTCAAAGCAAATCCGATGAAAAAAGACAAAGAGTTTTTAATATTATGAGCTTCATACAATGGGTAAAGAGTTTTAAAGTGGCATAACTCTGGAACAGTAACTGCAAATTCAAATTTTTTTTTTTAGAAAATTGCTTGGAATTTACCCATTTTTTAAAGCGCATCATTATTATTTTCAATTTTCATAGAAATTTAAAGCAAATCCGATGCAAAAATAGCAAAAAGATTGTAATATTATTAGTTTCATATAATGGGTAAAAGGCTTTAAAATGGTATAACGCTGGAACAGTAGCAGCAAATTCAAAATATTTTTACGAAATTGCTCGGTATTTATACGTCTTTTAAATCATTAGTTTTTTTTACATCTTCATAGGAATTTTAAAAGATATAAAGCGTTATTAACAAAATGTACCAAAAATTTACGAAAAAATTCAATACGTGGTACCTTATTGCGGAAAATCATTGTCACAACTTGTGGTTTGTGCATATTAGGGCGGGTCAAAGTGTATGGAACGATTTTTTTTGATGAAGCGTATAGCAAAAACATAATCTATAGGTGATTCTGAGAAATTTTGCTCAAGAGACTATAGCTCTAAGTCGGATTTGGAGCCCCAAAAGGTATTTTTATCACCTTTCAGAATCTGTATTGATATCTGTAGTTTAAAGTTAATTTTAGACTATTTTTCGACAAAAAATTCCTAATATCTCTACGAAAAATAAAAAAAATATTAGTATCAACACAGATTCTGAAAGGTGATAAAAATACCTTTCAAACCAGCCCACATTGAGAAATCTACTATAATTCTATCCGATTTTATGACGAATTTAATTAAATTATTCTATGTATATATGGAAAAATATCTATTTTGAAATTTTGGGGGGCTCCAAATCCGACTTAGAGCTATAGTCTCTTGAGCAAAATTTCTCAAAATCACCCATAGATTATGTGTTTGCTCTACGCATCATCAAAAAAAAAAATTAACCCGCCCTAGTGCATATACAATAAATGTTTGGACGTTTAGGTTCAAAAATCGTGGTTATTGACCGAGTTTTAAGTAAAATTCAAAATACGCCCGGAATACCCGATTTTTGGAGAAAATTCGACTTGCGCGACCCTCGAAACCACTTCCGAAATATCTGATATATTCTCAAAAATACTTTACCCTATAAGGTTTCAAAAAAAGCATGAGCAAAAACAAATTTTATTGATGGGACACCCTAATGTACATTGTTTTCATGAATTGAAGATCCGCTGCTTTTTTGTTTCTTTGTTGTCTGTCACGTTTTTGGTTGCAGCAGTTTTCAACAAACAATATGGTCGCAAAACCATATATTACTACTTATTAATCTTTGTGTCTCTGACATGTATTATTGTGTTTGGACACAAGTATACTATATTTGCGACAAGCTACAAACATGTAATATGTGCATTCAAACAATAGAAAAGTGCCGATTTTTCAGCGTGCAACAGTTGGTGTGGTTTACAACTAAAGAAGTGCAATATAGCAAGATGGACGTACAATTGTTGCTTTGGAGCTGTAAGTTTTCAATTGTTACCATTAACGGCGCTCCGTCCGTAGTAAACCCGGCAAGTTGGACCGAATTTTCTGCTGTTCCATTCTTAAAAAAATAAATGGTTTCCCGTTACATCTGTAATGTACTATGAGAATATTGTCTCTGAATTCTGAACGCTATTGGAACCAACACGCACGTGCTCGGCAAGCTAGCCAGTTCGGGATTTGATAGGGCGAGGTTCTTATTCCTTCAGCGCTATCGGTACAATTAACAACAAAGATATCACGTGCGTTAACTTGCCCCTAGGAATAACAAAATGTAAATAAAAATAACAACATCCATATGTGCTTGTTTGAAGGGCTGAGATCTTGCAGCCCCGGGCTTCTTAACCCTCCCATCCATTGGGTTTTATCATGCCCTTAATATTTAGGAAAAACCCCCCTTATCCAACCCTTTCACCTACGACACTGAAGTTTTACACTTTAGGATTTCAGTTCATATCGAAATACATTTCTTCTTTATTTATTCAAAACAAAATAAAAAAAAATCAAGGCATAGCACAACTCAAAACGAAATGCATAAGGAGATCATAACTTAATATTTAAGAATCAGAAGGAAAAAAAAATCATACAATCAAAGAAATGACAACAAAAATAAAATAACATCAAAACAAAATGAAAATACCCCAAAAGAGAGTAGGCAAAGCTAGAGAGATCTTATTTCAGTCTCTTGATATATTATATATGCACATAAGAGATGGTATGAAATAAGATGTCTTTCAATTTCTGTAACTCATATGTACTATTTGGTTCTCTTAAAAACTTACAACTTTTAGGTTCTGCATCATCCAACGTTGCATGAAGGCCTTCTGCTATGTTCGATGTGATGAAGTTGTTGGTTCGATGATTTATGAAATGTATAGATAACTGTAGGGGTTTCGTTTAAGGAATTTTCATGATGTTGCTTAATCCTAATAAATTTAGGGGAGATACTTTTAGTTATGTAATAATAAAGGAAAAAAAATATTTAAACAATGAATTTAAAACTTCGGATAAAAAAAACAATTACGAATAAGTTTAGATTTTATCAATTATTATATGTATTTAGTAAATAATTGTAGATAAAAAAAAATTACGATTATTTTATTGTGAATTACGCGTTCCAAAGTTTTTTTTTCCGAATTTTCAAAATTAAGGTTAGGTTATAAGTTTGAATTCAATTTAGATTTAATTTTCAAGAAACAAAAGGTTTTCGCAAATTTATTTTTAGAATTAAGGTTAGGTTGCAAGCTTTAATTCATTATAGATTTAAGTTTAAACAGTTTTTTTTTTCTCAATTTTCACAATTATTGTTACGTTTTAAGCTTCATTAATTTTTTTAAAAATAATAATTCTCGAATTACGTTTATGTTGTAACCTATAATTCAGTTTGGACTCGTGGACACTATTTTAGGTTAGATATTTAGATTTATAGGTATTATTTGTTTTTTGTTTTTTTTTCACCGCTAAGGTCGTAGGTTATATTCCTTCAAAATTTAGAATATAGGATATGAATTTTAGAGTTATCCAATCTGGTTCCATGGTTAGGTAATTTCGGGAAATGTGCTCGACATGTGGTGCTTGTTGCGTTTCTACCAAAGAATATGCCGATGTTGGCCTTTGGCCCCGAAATGTCTGTCTCTCAAGTGGTTACCACTATCCACGTGGCCTTTTATATGGAAATAACACCAAGCACTTGAGAGACTGTTCTTCTATTCCATTAGCGTTGTTGTCGAATTTTATTCGAAACCCCACAATTTACTATATAAAAGAAAATCTCCTTTAAAAATTGCTATATTTTCAACGCGGGCACTTTTATAATAAATAAATACCTGTTTATCTTAAATTAACACTACTGAATTCTCCAGCGACTACACTTTGACTTTCTTCCACACAAAAAATTGGGTTCATTTATGTTGATGTAAATTAAAAAAAACAAATTCTAGCACTTGAGGACTTTATAATGATACAGTCACGTTGATCAATTGAAAAAGAAATTCTTATTTGCCGATCACCATCGATTAAACCTATCATGAAGCAAATTCACTCAATACTCCTAAAATTTAAAGCTTTTCTGAGTTATTTTTGTTCTTGTAATGGTGTAGTCTATTGTCTTACAGTAGTCAGGGTGACCATTGTCCGTCTGTCAGGAATACTGTTAACTGACCGAACACCAATTGAGTTATAATTCATCGGGGATGGAAAAAAATGGAAAATATTAAATTTAGACTATGTCTGCGTATTGTACCTTGTAAACTAAAATAATGACGAGAAACCCAATAAAATAGAAAAAATAATATTCTGAGGGGGATAAAAAAAAAACACCTACTCTTACACATCCCATGAAGGGATTGAGGAGAGCTTCTCACAATCAGCGAGATGTGCGCTTTCTAGATTTTACACTCACTGATTGGGACCTACAGTTTTACACCGATTCCGAACGGTATTGTGAGACGCTTTTTCATGGCTAAATACTCGATAGTGTCGCCATCACTAAGCGAGGTGACTGTCGTCGAAATAAATTTAAGGTGGTCAGAGTAGGGATCGAACCCACGTCCTCATGCACAAGAGCCGTGCGCACTACCATTACACCACTGGCGGCCATTCGTATTTAATCTTACTAATCTGATGTTTAGCAATTTTTCGTTTAGACTTGGTGGCAATTTCAGACCAGTATTTTTAATTTAAAGCCGTAAAACTCAAGTCCCGGGCGTTTTTGCATAAATTGCCCCAAAGCCAGGGCTTTTCCGGGATTCACAAATCCCACAAACACGAAATTGGCTCAAACTATCCAACAATAAATCAGCAACGGCATTTCGAAGTTGTGCGTTAAAATTTTTGTGTAACTACACCACAAATACACTCCGGTTCACTTATTTAAAGGCACTAAAAATTTCATATTCAGCAGCCTGAATCTTTTGCAATTTGTAACCGATTGCAGAATTTTAAAATGGAAATGGAAGCTAGACATCTTGAGATATAAAAAATCATAACAGTAGTGGTTTTTTAACTAAAGAACTTTTTTTAAGCAATTTATAAAAAAAAAGTGCAAAAATGTGTTATTTTTTTTGGTTCACTTGAATAAAGGCACTTTATTATTTTTTTTTTTTGTTAAAGTAATATTTTTAAAGTAAGCGATGATTTACGAGTCAAAATGGCAAAACAAAAAATTTTAAATCTTCCCGAAAAACTAAAATCGATGTTTACCGTTCTGAAGGATATTCTAAAAAAAAATTGGACGGAGCCCAACAGTTGTCGACAATTACATCAAGGACCCCGAAGGGAATGGAACAAATTTTAAAGAAAGGGTTTCATTGCCTTTATCTACGTATGAGAAAAGAAAAATCATCAGAATTGCTTCTAATCCTGCCTTAGCTTGTCAACAATAAGAGCTCAAGCTGGAGTGGAAGCGAGCAAGTCATCAGTACGCAGAGTAATTAAGAGCAGTGAGTATCTTAAATACCTGAAATTATAAAAAAAGCCGCCACTTAATGCTCCTCGTAAGGAAAAGCTCCTTCAATTCGCAAGAGAATGCATGGTATGGGATGTGCAGCTAAGAGGTCATGTAAATGACTGGAGAACCGTTGTATTTACGGATGAGAAGAAGTTTAATTTGGATGGGCCTGATGGCTACAACTATTATTTCCATGATCTGCACAAAGAAAAGCGTTTTTTGAACCGACATCACAGCCGACAGGGCGTCGTTATGGTGTGGGGGTGCTATTACGTACTATGGCACCATCGATCTTGAATTTCAAAGTGCAAAAATGACTGGTGCAAGCTATGTATAAAACGTTATTGGAATCGGCTTTGCCGAAGTTCAGTGAACTATTTGGTCCCATATCTGGGATATTGCAAGAGGATAATGATAATCATAATACACAACGCCAGAGTAGTAAAGAAGTTCATTGCAAGCGAAAATGTTAATATTCTTGACTGGCCACCCTATTCGCCAAATCTAAACATTATCGAAAATGTCTGGGGTTGGTTATCTCGTAAGGTCTATGAAGGAAGTAGACAATTTGATGACAAGCAGTCGCTAATTCAGGCCATTAAGGATGCTTGGGAACAAATTTCGTTGAATTACATAAATTCTCTTTATCTCTCAATAAAAGTTATTCTCAAAAAGTATCTCTCTTTATCTCTCAAAAAGTTATTAAAAACAAAGGGGGTTGTACCCATTACTAATAGTTCTTAAATAAAGTAAAATAAATTGAAAAAAGGAAAAACTGTTTTTCATTAAAATTAGTTAAAGTGCCTTTCTTCAAGTGAACCAAAAAAAAATAGCACATTTTTGGTCTTTTCTTTATAAATTGATCAAAAAAAGTTCTCTAGTTAAGAATCCACTATTGTCAAGATTTTTTTATACCTCAAGATGTCTAGCTTCCATTTCCATTTTAAAATACTGCAATCTGTGTCAAATTGCAAAAGATACAGGCTGCTGCATATGGAATTTTTAGTGCCTTTAAATAAGTGAACCGGAGTGTACTTGCATTTGTGTATATATTATTTAGTACTTAGTAGGGTACCCATTTAATCGGGTTTTTTGACTAATCGGTTAATCGTAAAATTCAATCTTACAATTAACCGAACCAAACGCAATCAAATTATTCGATTAATCGATTATTCGAATAAAATAAAAAAAAAAGGAAGCAGTGTTCAAACATTGTACTAGGCACAATTATTACAACAAACCAAAACTTAACAAATGCAACTTCATTACATAAAATATATGTAGGTACAATTCACAATTCGTAGTTCCAGCAATATGAAAATCAGTCAAATTAAAAAAATTTTAAAGTTTGAACCCAAAAGTGCCACGCCTTCGGATACCTCCCAGACAACAGGTAGGTTCGCTCTGTAATTATACATAACGGGTTTTTCAATAAGAGCGCTACAAAAGTTTTTTTAAATAAACCCAAACCGTTTTTAGATACCAATGAAATTCTTTATGCCTGTGAAACTACGTTCGATGCCATTATGTATGGAGCTCGATTTCTTTTGCATGGCCACCACTGGCACGATTGCAAAAGTCCAGACGCTGAACCCAGTTTTCGACGGTTTTCAAGCATAAATCGGCCGATACTGCTGCAATTTCACGTTCGATATTCGTACGAAGTTCATCAATCGTCGCTGGCTTGTTGGCATACACCATAGACTTGACGTAGCCCCACAGGAAATAATCTAACGGCGTCAAATCGCACGAACGAGGCAGCCAGTCGACTGGGCCATTTCGTGAGATAACACGTTCACCAAACTTGGTTTCCAATAAAATGATTGTGGCATTCGCTGTGTGACTTGTGGCGCCGTCCTGTTAGAACCACATGTCCACGAAGTCCATATTATCCAATTGGGGCCAAAAATATTCGGTTATCATTGAACGTTAGCGATTCTCATTCACAGTAATGTGCCGGCCGTGGTCATCACGGAAGAAGTACGGCCCAATGACGCCGCCGGCCCATAAACCGCACCAAACCGTAATTTTTTTCGGGATGCAATGATGACTCATGGATTACGAGTGGATTGCTGTCTGACCAATAACGCATATTTTGCTTACTGACGAAGCCATTCAGCCAGAAATGAGCCTCATCATAAATTGGACGTAGTGCTCTTAAAGTTGAGGCCACTGACTCCAAATTCCGGTAGTAAATTTTAATAATTTCGACTCGGTGTTGGCTCGTATATCTTTCCATGATAAAATGGCAAACCTTACTGAAGAGAAATGTCAAAACAGAGGGAAAAAATATGGCGTCGGTTGCTGTCCCTATAGATTTACTTTCGTAGCGTCTCTGTTGAAAAACCCTTTATATCACGCTATAACACGCTATTGGATTAATTAATTTTGACCAAATATTTCCAAACGTAATTTTCTAATCATTATCCTTAGTGTACACAGTTTGAGTTACACCCAATTTAATGAACCAATTTTGAGACAATTTTTTTTATATATTTTTTTATCTCTAAGCCAAAGCACTGTGCGATGCTTTGTCTCAACAATCTATTAATATTTAGCCATGAAAAAAGCTTTTCGAAATACCGTTCGGAACCGGTGTAAAACTGTAGGTCCCAATCAGTAAGAGTAAAACATCTCACTGAATGTGAGAAGCTCTCCCCAATCCCTTCATGGGATGTTATGGGATACCATTTTTTTTTAAGCTGTCAAATTTGAGCTTGTTTCTTTTGTTAAGATTTGCTCCGCATTTGGTTTTTCTCTCTAAACGAAAATCTTTGTTGCGAAGACTTATCAGCTATCTTTGTTTTACCCTGCAAATATTTAATTTATAATTCCTCTCGCACTACATTTTATTGATAACCCGTGTGGTATTACTTTTTTTCTTTTATTGATAATTTTACTACTTCATGAGGTCAGCTGTCATATGTCACATATTAATTAATCAAACAAACAAACTCATTAAACAAATTTCGACATAATCCCTCCAACTGTCTTTATCCTTAGCCTTTTCTCGCCAGTTGGTTACACCATGGATACGGAGAGATTCTTCTGCCTGGTCTTTCCAGCGGAGTCTTGGTCGTCCTCTTTTCCTGCTTCCATCGGGTACGTTGTCGACAACTTTTCGCGCTGGTTTATCTTCATCCATTCTGATAACATGCCCTAGCCAACGCAATGGGCCTAATTTGATTTGCCTACCTATGTCCACGTCGGGAATATAAATAGTATAGTTCTTGGTTCCAGCGACGTCGGTACTCGCCGTTTTCCCTAACAGGAGCATAATTTGCTTTTTATACTGCAGGCTGTGGCGGCACTGTTGGTCGAAGAGAGTCGAGAGTGTGCGTGACTTATAGTGGCTGACGGCAGATTTGTATTCGTCTGCCTTTCAGTTGCCATCATCATTTTGTGTTGATGCGTATTTTTCAAATGCGCACTCGATCATTGCAGTGCAGCGTGCTTTTCGTTTACGATTCGCTGTTCCCCCACGCGGAAGTGTTCCTGGACGGCAATCAATTGTAAATTAGGTAACTTCATTGAAACAGCAGGGAATGTGTCATTTGTACGAAGGGGACCTTAGAGAAGCATTACAACACTACAAAACATCGAGAGAATTATAGCAGCAGTACTGCAATCTCCGAAACGCTATGCTCGGAAGCAATCACTTGCTCTTGGCATTACCAGACGTTCGCTCCACCGGATTCTTCATACAGAACTGCATTTTCAGCCGTATGAAATGTGCGTGGTTCAACAAATGTCAGCACGGGACTATTTGACTCGGCGGACCTCTTGTGAAGATATTCTTGCAACTATACCCCGTAACGCAATTGTGTTCTTTTCTGATGAGGCACCAGACTTAGCCCCATGCGATTTTTTCCTTTGTGGTTACCTGAAGTCGAAGGTGTATATCAACCGTCCCAATTACCTTGGAAGACCTAATTAACAATACTGAGGCTCAAATTAGCAGAATACCAGTCGACATGCTTGTTAGAGTTCATGAAAACTTCAGAAAACGTATGCAGCAGTGTGTGGATAGACAAGGCCGACATTTGCCAGATACACTATTTAAAACCATGTAATTTAAAAATTCCCTTACTGTTCAATATAATTAAAATATAAAATAAATTTTTCTAAGGTTCATAATTTTTTTATTTCATTCCCAAATAAGCAAACTACCGCGCTCCACCCTGTATTTTACGGAGAATTTTTCTCTCGAATACTCCCAGGTGTTTTTCATCCGCTTGCGATATGACCCAAGTTTCGGAGCCATATGTCAAGACAGGTAAAATGAGAGTCTGATATAGCTGGACCTTTGTCCGTCGAGAGAGGGCTTTGTTCCTAAACTGCTTGCAGAGCCCAATATAACATCTATTTGTAAGCACAATTATCCTATTTATCTCCAGGCTGACATTGTTGTCCTTGTTCACGACGCATCCAAGGTAAGACATTCGAGATGCTTGTTCGAGATGCTTGTGTAGTCGTTGACACCATCAATTTTGTCTTTTTCTCTTTCGCTTATTCTTTTTCGATTCTTGAAAATACTGCAGTAACCTCTCGAAAATTTCGGCCCATGATGTCTCTGTCGTGAGAATACGTCAGCAACACATGGCTTTTCTTGTTGATGGTCTTGTTCATAGTTACTGCAGCTTTTCTCATTAGTATCTCCATTAAGATGTTGAAGAGATTGCACGAAAGTGTATCGCCTTGCCTCAGTCTTCGGTTGGTACAGAATGGTTCGGTGAGGTCACTCCCTACCTGCACTGCTGATTTGGCGTTGGACAGCGTAATTCTACAGAAATCCCAAGTTCAGACATAGTTTCGTACAATTTCCCCTGTATGGGGCTATGGAAAGCAGCTTTGTAATCGAGAAAAAGGTGGTTTGCATAGATTTTCTTTTCGTGGGTCTTTTCCAGAATTTGGCGTAGCGAGAATATTTGGTCAGTCTAAACCACACTGATAAGGTCGAATCAGGTTTTCAACAATTGGATTTAGTCTTTCACAGAATATGCTCGACAAGACCTTATACGCGATGGATAAAAGTCTGATACCGCAATAGTTGGAACAGACACACGGATCAACCTTTTTTGAATACATGACATAAAAGACTAAGACTCCAATCGTCAGGCATAGATTCCCCCAACCATATACTGCATATAAGTTGATGCATGTGGGCTAGCAGTCCTTCGCCACCTGCCTTAAAAAGTTCAGCGGGTAGGCCATTCGCACCGTACTAATCTTGCCTTGATAGGTGTGGGGGGTACAATCTACATGGTGTTCCACTAACATTACCTCCTGATCTTCAGTAGAAGAATCTGAGTGGAGTAGTGCTGAGAAGTGGTCTCTCCACATTTTTAGTACACACAGCTTATCAGTCCCCAGATTCCCATGTTCGTCCTTGCAGGAGGTTAGCCCATTATTAGGCTCCTTATTCGATATTCTTACCCTCTGGAAACATTTTGGGGATTCACCATTCATCCTGCACAATTCAGTCTTTTCACTCTGCCTCTGCTCCCACTGCCATTTTTTCCGCTTAAATAGTTGGTTTACCTCTTTTTTCAGCATTTTTTAACGGTCTTGTTACGTTCTTGTACCGCTTGTACTCGCAGCAGGCGTTGTAACTGACTGTTTCGTTGCCATACATGCAGCATCTTTTTCATCAGTTGCAATGCGACATTCTTCGTCGTACCACGGCTTATTCTTCTGCGGTTTTTGATAGTCAAATTCAGTTCTTGCAGCGGTTTACAAAGAATGGGAGTTGTGCTTCCACTGCGCTTCTGGGTCCTCAGGCGGGGGAATTTTCTGCCCTAGTAGGAGAGGAAGCTTTTGTCGAAAGGACATTGATATCTCCGGTATTTATAACTTGTCAATATCCAGCTTCTCCCGTGTTCGGCTTCGTACGTTTTTCGCCCTGCTCCGTCATGTGGGAACTTTCACTGCCACCAGATAATGATCCGAGTCGATATTGGTACCTCGTATCACACGTACATCCATTACACTATAAGAGAGCCTGCCATCTATTACCAAGTGATCAATCTGGTTCTTAGTTCTCCGATCAGGAGATAACCAGGTCGCCTTATGTGTGTCCTTATGCTAGAATCCTGGGCTACTAACTACCATGTTCTTTGCAGCGGCGAAGTCTATCAGTCTTATTCCATTATCGGAGCTAGTATCATGTAGACTCTGGCTACCAATGGGTTGGTCGAAAAACACTTTCCTGCCCCAATTTGACATTAAAATCGCCTAGAATAATGTTAATGTCGTGGTCAGGGCAGCGTTCGTATACTTCCTCCCGATGCTCATAAAATGATTTTTTTTACCTCATCGTCTATATCCTCTGGCGGTGCGTGCACACAAATTAACGAGATGTTGAAATATTTCGCTTTGATGCGAATTGTGACTATGCGTTCACTCACTGGGTTGAACCTTGAAACTAGGTGTCGCAGTCTCTTGCCAACTATAACTCCGCACCCGAATTCGTACTTCCGCTGATGGCAGCTGTAGTAAATATCACAGTTTTTCTTTCTGGTGCTACCATATCCTACACATCGCATTTTCAGGATAGCAGTGATGTCAGCTTTATATTTTTCGGGGACATCCGCCAGTTGGAAAGTGGCATCCGTTCTGTATATTGTTCGCATATTCCAGGTACATATCCTTAAAACGTTGTCCTTATAACGTTTGCGAGGGTCGTCAACAGTTAGGGGGTTTCTTTGTTCATTGCCTATGTAACAGTGGCGGGAGGCACACCGTGGTTTGCAATTTACCTACTGCCAGAAGGATTATGTTTCAGCCGCCCATTATGGATAATACGCTGACCAGAATGCTTTGAGTCGAAACTGGATTTTGGTTTCTTCAATTTTGATCCGCCGTTGGTCACGGGCCACGTTGGTTCATCCACCTTCAAAAGGCAGAAGAATATATCCACTAGTTCCAAGAACTTCAGTGACAGACTTACTTAATAATCCTGAGACGTATCAGTGATCGCATAACCAATCAGGCAGCACATCCCTTTCGCCTTCTCACTTTGGCTAGCAAACGCAGGTTTCCGATAAAGCCATTGCCCAGGACATACTTCGTGGAAGTAGTGAGCAGCTTGGACTGTCCTATGAAGGAATCAGGTTCTGGTAACACCCTAGTGACTGGCTATCAGAAACTTTCCACCTCCAAGGATAGTTCCATGTCCCAATATCATATACCGATGCCGCTCACCATTTGCGGTTACAGCATTTCCATCTTCATTTTCGATACACTAGGCCGGGCCGAAATGAAAAGTTGAAGGCACAAGATTTGGTTAGCAAAAAAAATCCAAGGAGTGTTGGAACTCACGGGCGATGTGTTAACACCTTTTTGGAACGAAGTTCCTTATCGCACGTTGCGGGATGGGGGCTAAATCAAAAAAATTCTAAACAACTTTTCTGTAACTACTTTATTACAATCCATTATTATCAACTATATTGCGTACTTTTGGTTTGGTTTGGTTTAACGGAAAGTTTTCTAGGTGGAACCTGTTTATTGCGCATTGAAGTTTTTAACCCAATAAAAAGTAAATTTAGAAAAGCAAAAGTGCAAGACTGGCAAATTCATGAAATACAACCCTGAGCACGGAATTACATTTGGCAGCACACTTGCTCTTACTTTTGGTTTGTGTCTAGACTAACATATGGGGTCAAATTTGTTGTTTAATGGGAAATTTTCTAGGTAGAGCCTATTTATTACATATTGTACTTTTGAGCCGAATAAAAAGTAAATTTACAAAAGCCAAAGTGAAAGAAGTTTAAAAAAATAACATTGTCTAAAAAAAGGGAAATTTTCTCAAAAAAATACCTACTCTCATTCTTAAACGGAGTACCTTTTCTAAAAATAATACCTTATCTTACAGAAGTAAATTTTCTTATAAAAAGTACCTTTTCTTAAAAAAAGTAATTATTTTTAAATAAGTACCTTTTCTTAAACAAGTACAGTATCTTACAAGAAATTGCCTTTTCTTAAAAAACTGCATTTTCTTTGAAGAGTATCTTTTATGTAAAACAAAATAACTTTTCTTGAGATATGTACCTACTCTTAAAATTGTACCTGTTCTTGAAAAAAGGACCAATTCTAAAAAGTTACCATTTCTTAAAAAAACCTTGTCGTCAAAAAAATCCTTCTCTTAAAAAATAAATTTTTACAAACATTCCTTTTCTTCACAGCACCTTTCGTTAAAAATAAAATAATACCTTTTCTATTCTTTTCTTGAGGTAAGTAGCCTTTCTGAAAATAAGTAAATTTAAAAAAAATAACCTTTTCCTAGAAAGAGTACCACTTCTTTAAAAAGTACCTGTTCTTAAAAAAGTACTTCTTTGTAAAAAAAAAAAAATCATACGCTTAGGCTTTTTCTTACAGAAAGTACTTCTTATTTAAAATGGTACTTTTTCTTAAGAAAAACATTAGCTTTTAATAAAAGAAGTACCTCTCATTAAAGAAAGGTTCTTTTCGGAAAAAAAATACACATTCTTACAAGAAGGAGCCAAAAATAAATTTTTTTTTAAAAAAATACATTCAATAAAAAAAAAATTCTTAAAAAAAGTTTATTAATTTTACAAAAAGTATATTATCTTAACGAATCGTGTTGGCTTAGGCGTGTTGGAACTAACTAGTACATAATATATAGCGAAAGGAACTTCGTTCCAACCAGGTGTCCCCGGACACCTCATGTATTTTTTTGTTACACTGTACCTGTACGCTTTCTATGAACACATTAGTAAATGTTGCATTTGAAAATAAAAAACAGCGTTCAATCATATGCTGACGTTACATTTAAATAATATTAATACTTAAAATTAGTTAAAGGCCAGTGCAAGCACATGTGTCATTATTTTCTTGCTCAATACTTATTGTTTTATTCACACAAAACAACAAAGAGAATGCAAAGCAACATACATTGTTATGTTCGTACATACGGTACACAAGTTCACACAATTTTCGTTGCTCTCTTGCTATCTCATTTTTAAATACGTATAACCACGTCATTATTGTCTTTGCTCTGAGAGTGTTCCGCACCCACCCAAGCCAACTATTCGCTGCCGCTACATCATCAGTGTGTGTTTTTTTTCGCAGTCTGACAATCTGTGTTTCGCAGTCGGACAAATCTGCGTTCTATATAGGTGTGGGTCACACTTATCACTTAGGGGTATGAAAAATAGATGCTGGCCGATTCTGAGACCTACCCGATATGCAACACAAAATTTCATACAAATCGGTCCAGCCGTTTCGCAGTCGGACAGACTGTGTTTGGATGTGTTCACTTTGTTAGTTAAGTCCCTTCCCGCGCCTATAGATGTTAACACATCAAAAAATCGTTCTGTGGGTCAAGTAGAATACAATAAATAAATTATTGTATCCGGAAATAGAATAAAATTTCAGAAGAAACAATTAACCCTTCATGTCCCGCAATGCAAGGAAGAACGAGATGCAATTTCGCATTTTGGAAAATTTTAAAATAATTGGGTACATTTTCATAGTTGTAGGGATGGTGAAATGTAGCATGTGTCATGTTTTTGAAGAAAAAAATTATAAGTATGCAATAAATGCAATTTATTTTAAATTTTAAAGTAGAAAGTTGAAAAAGTGTTTTTTGCTCCTTAAAACTGCAGCAACACAAAATTTTAAGAATTTCGAGTGGATGGATTTTATAGAACAGGTATTTGCCAAATAGAGCATCAAAAAATGCCTTTTTATGCATGCAAATTAATAGAAATATTAAAATACAAGGAATGGCATTGCCGGCTCCGGAATGTTCCTAAAATTTAAATTTTGAGTTTTATTCGTGTTTGTGCAGTGCAGTTGTAGGGTATTTATTTATTATTTATAGCTTCATATTCGACACTTGAAACAAAATGTTCACAATTATTCGCAAATTACACAGTAACGATTTTAACGCCGATCATGAGTAGTATAAACAAAACATGCAAATAGTATAAACAATTCTGTTAATTTATTTCATGCAACGGCTGTGCGAGGCATCACTAATAAGTGCGCCCACTTGTAATGTGATAAATGAGAATTGTTACTCTATGTCAACAATAATAACAACAGAGATAGCAATACCAACAACAACAGATATAGTCATTTGTTTATAATAAAACTACATATGTATGTATATACCACTAAAAAATAACTATTGTACTATATACAGTGATGCCCAAAATAATAGGCTGAAACATTGGCGCTCATTTAATACGATACACACATCGCTAGCTGAAATGCAAGCGGCCCTAAGAAATATAAATTAATTAAAATCTTGTGTCAAAAGGGTATAACTATGATTATTAATAGAGCTTACTGACAATTGTTGTTACATCGAGAAATTTATTCAACCGGGACGCTAATAAAATCCGCTGTGCATATTTCGTTGGTCAGGAAAAATTAAGTGTTTTCACTCTAAATAAAAAGTTAACAAATTGCGCATGCAAACCATTTTCAATAAAGGGATAATTTCTCTTACTTAAAACGACTGTTTAAGGGGAAATTGATCCCTTTTGTCACTCTGACTTCTTCACTTTATTTTTCCTGGCGAAAAAAATAGTTCCCGCCGAATTTTATACGGGATACGCTTGATTAATTATTATTAAAAGACGAATGGTATGTATTTATTCAGAGCTTTAAATGTACAAATAAATGTGGATTTAATCAGAATGTAGTATATCATTAATAGGAATACGCCAATTCTCTGATCCATGACTTCCGAGAACATTCTCTATGACTGCTTTTACGCAATCCCATGTCACAATTTCCACATCACTGAGTGCATTATGCAAATGCTTGATGCTTCATTAGCTGACGAATATCGCGATCATAAAGTATTCCTTTAAAACAACCATAAAATAAAACGTTAAAAAATGTTTCGAAACACAAAACAAAACGTTAAAAAACTAGTTCGAAACATAAAAAAAAAACAAAAAAATGGTTTCCCATTACATCTCATGACGAAATTAGGGAGAGCTTCTCACGGCGTACGGTCATTTCACCCAATGTCATTTAGCCCAAAAACGGAAATGGCATATCGCACAAAAAATTTCAATGTTAGTTGTTGTTGTCTAAAAAGATCGGAATTTTGGGCGTTCTGACATGATTTTTCGGGCCATACTCGTATGACATTTTCCCCAGCCAAAAACGATCCATGACACAATATTAAAAATGACACAATACCCAAAAATACGAACACATTTGAAAAAAAAATGTAGGTAAATTTTCTATGTAATTTGTAAATAATACAAACATACATATTTCACATTGTTTGTATAAAAATAACAAAACATTCTTGTTCGAGCTGGAATACCTCTATAACTTCCAGAGGTGTTTTTGGGGATTTAAAAAAAGTTGGCGATGCTGATGTTATGCCATTTTCGTTTCTGGGCGAAATGACATTGGGCGAAATGACGAAATACACCCTTCTTACAATCAGTGAGCTGTGTACTTTCTAGTTGTATATTCACTGATTGGGACCTACAGTTCCGAACGGTATTTTGAGAACCTTTTTCATGGATAAATACTCGACAGTGTCGCCGTCACTATGCGAGATGACCGCCGCCGAAAGAAATTTTAGGTGGTCAGAGCTGGGATCGAACCCAGAATCTCAAGTACAAGAGCAGCGCACACTAGCCATTGCACCACCGACGGCCGAAGGTTCGAAACATATATTTTCTTTTATTTTCATGCCACTTAAGCGAGGGAAAATACGACGCAACTCATTGAAAGCATTTCCCTCTGGTTCCAATGCTTTTAGAAAATTTTTGACATTGCCTAGTTTGATGTGGAGAGGTGATGTGTAGCAGAACCGCTTTCCGACTGCTTTTGGATGAATCGATAAACAATCGCCAATCTTCAGATTTATATCTGTGGACTTTTGACAAAACAACCTCTTTCTAAAACAGCAATTTTAAAGGGGAGCGAAAAAGCTTTTTAAATACCTCAAAACTATTTTTAAAAAATAATTGCTAAAAATTTAATATTAAAATGGAAATGTGCACTATTTTTAATTTTAGCCAGTTATTTTTTAAAAATAGCTGTGAAGTATTTATAAATCTTTTTCGCTCCACTTTAAAATTGCTGTTTTAGAAAGAGGTTGTTTTGTCAAAAGTCCACAGATATCCATTTTGTCTAGTTAAAATTCGTAAACCGACGCTGACGATTGATTGCTCCCTTTACACGAACATCTGGTGCCAAAATGTTAGTTTTTTTTTTAAATTCTTTTCCAAAAGAATAGACTGTCATTGTGATAGTTTTAAGCGTCGTACCATAGTATCCAAACGATTTTGCGTGACTTCAATGGGATTATATGGCACAGTGGCATTTGATGACTGGTAGGTACATCGACAACAGATTCAAATGTTGATGGTTCACGTTCTTCGGTAGGGATTGGTTTTTGCTTAACAGGAATTTCAGCTTAGTGCGGGAGTGGCAATTGGGAACATGTTTCAATGTATGAAAAGGATCCACTTTTTAATCTGTTCATACCAAGGACATGATTCACACACGCATAACATTTAGCTGAATCATGAACTTCAGGATCTATCCAAATCAGTGGAACACGGCACCAGAACTTTTCCATTTATTCAAATGGATAACGCATGACGTACAAACGATGGATGGTGCCTAGATGATGCCCAAAGCACAGCACCATGAGCACTTTGTGAAAAATATTCTTCATACTATTTATGAATTTCCGAACTTATTTTCCGGAAAGGATCCACTTTTTAATCTGTTCATACCAAGGACATGATTCACAAACGCATAACATTTAGCTGAATCATGAACTACAGGATCTATCCAAATCAGTGGAACACGGCACCAGAACTTTTCCATTTATTCAGATTGATAACGCATGACGTACAAACGATAGATGGTGCCTAGATGGTGCCCAAAACACACCACTATGATCACTTTGTGAAAAATATTCTTCATACTATTTATGAATTTCCGAACTAATTTTACGAAAAGGATCCACTTTTTAATCTGTTCATACCAAGGACATGGTTCACTCACTCATAACATTTAGCTGAATCATGAACTTCGGAATATATCCAAATCATTGGAACACGGCACCAGAACTTTTCTCTTTATTCAGATTGATAACGCATGACGTACAAACGATAGATGGTGCCTAGATGATGCCCAGCACAGCACTATGAACACTTTGTGAAAAATATTCTTCATACTATTTATGACTTTCCGAACTAATTTTACGGCGACTGGGCATAATTGTGAATCTTCCACACACATAACAAAAGTTATTTAATCTTGAGCATTTATCCATTTCTGAAATTAATAGCCTGTTTTTGTAACTTGATTTTTGATCATTCGTACGCCAAATGACTAGCGAAGGAAACTTTTGGTTTTTGTACGCTTTGTTTTGAGTGAAACGAAAAGAGCTTTGGTTTTGCTTAAAAAAATTTGGTTCAGCGAAATCAAACACGAACGAAACAAAACGTCAGATTAGACAATCAGAAAATATCAATCGTTTAGTTTGTTTACAAATGTGTTTCTTTACGCACTTACAAGAAAATTAATTAAAATTGTTTAATATGGATATTTCTAACAAAAAAGTCGCCACATGTCGCCCCAAATGCCACGGATGCAATAATTTTAAAAACACTTTAATTATCTCACTTAACAACTTTAATTTTTATCATTTTTCTTCTTGCAATTTGTTGTTTGTTTATTTTAATTTGTCTGCAATCAGCTGCTTCCAATTAAACAGCTGAAAGAGCAGTGTTGCCTGCAGTTTGCTAAATTTTGGTATTTTCCAATAGAAAGAGCTTTTAAAATCAACAATAATAACACATTGGCAACAATGTACTTTGACATAAAGGCAGCTAGTAAAATGAGCTTTCACTCCCGGACGAAAATGGAACAAAAACTCAAATATAAACTTGATCGCCTGGGTAGCAATCGCACGTCTGCTTAAACAAAAAAGGTCGCTGAACAGGCTTTAAAAAAAATTTTAAATTTTTAACCATAATTCTCAATCTTAAAACATCTGCTGTGGTCGGAATGCCGTGTGCGTTGTTGGGCTGAGGCTGGTCTGGAATCCGTTGGTCGTTGCCGTGTGTTGTGCCGCTGTGTCTGTGTATGGAATGACAGGTATTGTTGCCGCTGATATCACGGGAATGCCGTGCAATTGATGATGTTGTTGTTGGAAAATTGAAAAAATAATAAAGCCGAGTGTTAACGTTCTTGTGAGTGCACTGTATATAAATATAAATCGCTTACAAATTTTTCTTGTCAAATAATTTTTTTTTTCACAAAGTTTCTTACGAACCTGTGGGATCTACAGAAAGTGCCCAAAAATAACTTAAAGTTACTCAAAATATGACAAAAAAATCCAATGAGTGTTCGAACTCACGGGCGATGTGGTAATACCTTTTTGCTAGGGCTGCGACATCGACGTCGATGTTTTGAAAACATCGATGTTTTTGAAAAACATCGAGTACTTTTTACATCGATGTTTCAGAGCCGATGTTTTTCCAACATCGATGGTTTATATCGATGTTTGCATCGATGCTTTTCTGTGTGACGAATGTGACAAATTGCCTTAATATAAGGAAATATAAACCATAAAATATTAATATAAACTCGAATTGTTTATATTTGCCCATTTATTCGCCGCCAGACGCCAACCACCACCATTATGGGTAGCTGGTTATACATGGGATGTAATGGGAAACTATTTATGTTAATCAAGTTTTGTAGTTTTTCGCCTTTATATCGTGGAAGAGGGTGATTTATATGTTGATAACACGTATCTAAAAGAGAATTGTAGCAAAAACAAAACATCGGCAAAAGCATTGATGATCGAAGAAACATCGATGTTTCTGCCTGACTCAGATTGTGACAGTGGTGTAAATTACCTCTTCTGTTTCAATTTTGGTACCTCGATTTCTAAAAAAAAGTCACGAAAAATGAAACATCCCCAAAAACATCGATGTTGGAATCGAAAATGTTGTTGGAAAACATCGATGTTTTGAGGTCGATGTCGCAGCACTACTACTTTTTGCTACACGGTACCTGTTCGATTTCTGTGAACACATTAGTAAATGTTACATTGGGAAATAAAAAACAGCGTTCAATCATATGATGACGATACATTTAAATAATATTAATAATTAAAATTATTTAAAGACGCAGTGCAAGCACATGTGTCATTATTTTCTTGCTCAATTCTTTTTGTTTTATTCCCACAAAAATCAAAGAATGCAAAGCAACAAACACTTGTATATACATACATACATAGTTATATTCGTGCATACGCTACACAAGTTCTTCGTTGCTCTCTTGTTATCTCATTTTTATATACGTATATGGCAATGGTTAGTGTGCGCGGCTCTTGTACACGAGATCCTGGGTTCGAACCCTGCTCTGACACTGTATTTCTTTCGCCGACGGTCACCTCGCTTAGTGACGGCGACACTATCGAGTATATAGCCATGAAAAAGCTTCTCAAAATACGGTTCGGAACCGGTGTAAAACTGTAGGTCCCAGTCAGTGAGTGAAAACTGGAAAGCGCACAGCTCAGTGATTGTGAGAAGTTCTCCCCGGTCCCTTCATGGGATGTAATGGGAATTCATTTATTTATTTATTTATACATAATACGGCATTATTCTCTTTGCTCTGAAAGTGCTCCGCACCCACATTTTATTTGACTGACCTTTCATAATAATAAAAAACCAACCCGTAAAAATCATAGTTTTTGACTATAAATTCTTTATATATGACCACGCCCCTTTGTCCAATCCCGCCCATATTTGCAGCAAATCTTAGAATATATAAACCTAACCAACATACCCAATTTTGTTCAAATACCGTTAACAGGAGCAGAAATAATGGATTTTTAATTTGTGATTTGTATGGGAGGTACCACGCCCTTTTATCCCATCCCGTCCATATCTTGATAGTTTATTTTTGTTGTTGCCATTAGTTTGCTTGCGAAGTTTCAGCTCGATTGGATCACGGGAAAAGGGTTAAAAAGTCAATCCAAAAGTTTTTCGCATACATGCATACAGACAGGTGAAAAGGCTTTCAATCATATGATGACGTTTCATTTAAATAATATTAATACTAAATCACACTTAAAAATATTTAAAGACAAGCGTCATTATTTTCTTGGTCAATACTTTTTGTTTTATTCCCACAAAAAACAAAGAGAAAGCTAAGCACCAGACATGTACATAGTACATACATTGTTATGTTCGTACATATGCTACACAAGTTCACAATTTTCGTTGCTCTCTTATTATCTCCTTTTTATATACGTATAACGACGTCATTATTCTCTTTGCTCTGAGTGCGCTTCGCACCCACACAAAATAACTATTCGCTGCCGCTACATCAGTGTGTGTGTTTTTTTCGCAGTTTGACAATCTGTGTTTCGCAGTCGGACAAAGCTGTGTTCTATATAGGAGTGGGTCACCCTTCTCATTTAGGGGTATGAAAGATAGATGTTGGTCGATTCTGAGACCTACCCGATATGCACACAAAATTGCATACAAATCGGTCCAGCCGTGCCGGAGGAGTTTAACGGCAAACAATGTGTGATCGCAGTCGGACAATCTGTGTGAGCGCAGTCGGACAAATTGTGTTTGGATGTATTCACTTTGTGAATTTAGGCCGTACCCGCGCCTAATGTTAACACATCAAAAATGTTGTTCGGTATATCGAAAAATGAAAACCCGTCCGGACACCCCGAATTTTGGGAGTAAGTATGGCTTCTTTGGATCAGTTTAATCCAGCTTACATACGTGGAATGAAAAAAAATAATGGCAGCGCTGAATTGAGACGAATACCTTTCGTTTAAGTACCCACACAAGGTGCCTAGGTGGACCCTTTGGTTTTGGACCCTGTTGGTCCCATAGGTCCGATCGGGGAAAAAAGTTGGTTTTTGAAACATCCATATTTTACTCGATGTTCGGTTTTTTTGGACCCGGGCCTAGAATTTTGTATTTCACCCAATAATTGTGTCGTTTATATATTTTTAAACAAAGTTCTCAATCTTAATTATTTCTTAAACAAAAGCTAACCAAAAAATTTTTTTGGCACCACTGGATTCAGCGTACTCGAATTAGGTTTACTATCTGGGTGCCCCGCTTGTTACATTTTTGAACTAGTACAGTGTTATTATTAAGATTAATGGTAATGATCTCAGTGCGACACCCTATCATGGGATCTCTTTAACATCTTAATGGAGATCATTATGAGAAAAGCTGCACTCAACTTGAATAAAACCATCAGCAGCAAAAGTCACATGCTGCTCGCGTAAGCTGATGATATAGATATCATTGGGGGCACAGTGAGAGAAGTTACTGCGGTGTTTTCGAGAATTGAGAATGAGTCAGCAAAAGTGGGTCTGGAAGTAAATGAGGACAAGACAAAATTAATGGTTTCATTGAGCAGGGCCCCCACGCGATTAGACCAAAGCGTGAACGTTGATAACCGTTATAATTCTTAAGTGGTGGACGAATTTGTATACCTCGGATCTGCCGTAAACAAAAACAACAACGTCAGCCTTGAGGTCAAGCGGAGAATTGTGGTTGCGAATAGATGTTATTTTGGCCGTGTGGTATGCATAATACTGTTGACCATGCATACTGTAGTATGCACAGCACCGCCAATGCACACGTGTAATGCGATCATGTCTAGATATAAAGACACTTTTACCTGTTCCCACGGTGAACGGTATGCTGTTGTCCAATGCCATGCACTTTGCTGAAGTTGTTATTCACACGGTCTAATACGTGTGCATACTACGCTCTCTTCAATGTATTAGTAAATAAGTAGCTCTTAAGATAATGTAATGATAATAAAGAGCAGTCGCTCACCAACCCTAAACGATCATGGAGTTTACTTATTACAGCCTAAGCAAGCACTTTAGAGATAAAGCCCTCTCTCGAGTAACAAAAGTCCAGCTGTACCAGACTCTCATTCAACCTGCCTTGCTTTATGGCGCAGAATCCCGGGTCTTATCGCAAGCAGTCGTAACATCTGTGGGAGTCTTCGAGTGAAAAATAAAAAACTAAAATAAATAAATGGTTTCCCATTACATCCCATGAAGGGACCGGGGAGAACTTCTCACAATCACTGAGCTGTGCGCTTTCCAGTTTTCACTCACTGATTGAGACCTACAGTTTTACACCGATTCCGAACGGTATTTTGAGAAGCTTTTTCATGGCTATATACTCGATAGTGTCGCCGTCACTAAGCGAGGTGACCGTCGGCGAAAGAAATTTTAAGGTGGTTGGAGCAGGGATCGAACCCAGGATCTCCTGTACAAGAGGCGCGCACACTACCCATTGCACCACCGACGGTCAAGTGAAAATACTCCGAAAAATTGATGGGCCTATAGTGCACAACGGCGAGTATGTATGAGCTTTATCCTGACAAGCGGATCAAAATAACGCGATTGCGAAGGCTAGGCCATGTCAGTAGAATGAATGAAGACGAACCAGCACGAAGGGTTTTCGAAACCGAACTCGAAGGAAGGCGAAAAATGTGAAGACCATCAATCGGCTGGAGGGATCAAGTTGTCGAATCCCTGCGTACACTGGGGACTTTTCCACCATCCGGTTGGAAAATATGTTATCTTCGTTTTGTAAGGTCCCTGACACCCCGGGGTTGTTCGAGACCGGTATAAATGAGTAAGTTTTATAAATTCGACTAACTCTAAGGATTCAAAATTCAAGTTTGAAAATATAATTAGTTTTGGGTAGAATCAGCAAAATAAACACAATTATTAATTAGAAATGAAAACAATTGACAAACAACATTTTTTCATGTCATTTGAAAAAACAACAATAACAAAAAATTAAACAATTGAAGAAATTTTCTTGTCATATGAAAAATGTTTTAAGTTACAGCCAGAAAAATTTTTGTGTAGAAATAGTTTCACTAATTTACAGCCAGAAAAATAATTTGGTTGATAATAATATGTACATAATGGCAAATTCAACAAGTTACATCCGGATATATTAAAAATGTTACTCAGTGACAATTTCAATATATCAAACAATTTTCGGTGAAATATTCTACATTTTACTAATTAAATGTCTATAATTCTGTGCTACATTATCCGTATCCGCTTTAAAGTTTGTAAAGTATTGGAGTCCTTATTATATGTAACATTTCTAACATAAATCGACGGTTATAATTATTTTCCCTATTCAGAAGTGACGTATCTTGAAAGTTTGGAAAATGATTTAAGTTAGCACAGTGTGATGATAATGCTGGTTTTTGTGTTGAGATGTGTATATATTTTTGATCTGATTTGTGTCCTGCAATTCTAGTCTTAAGTTTATTTGTAGTTGTACCTACATGTACCATATTGCAACTTTCACTATCATTTCCTCCACAAGGTATTTTGTATACTATATTAGATCTATCACATTTAGCTATTCTATCTTTGGTTTTACTAAACAATATACCTAGTGTGTGTGTTGTTCTATGCGCCATTTTGTAATTATTAGTATCATATATTTTTGATTTTTCTAATCTCTCAGAAAATCCTGCCACATAAGAAAATGATTTAAACTTTTTCGGTTCCACCGTTGGGTTTTGGTTATATTGGCCGTAATTTGCATATTGCCATATTAAGCTATTGACTAATCCTATTGGAAAATTGTTACCAATATTGAATATTATAGCAGAAGGAGAAGATTTTGTTCAAACACTACCGGGTAAGGTAGAACAGGAAATAGCTAGAACTAAATTTATGTCTGATTTGATCATCTTTTCAGATGAAGCTCATTTTGATCTTGGCGGGTATGTAAACAAGCAAAATTGTCGCATTTGGGGCAAAAAAAACCCGCACGCATACATTGAAAAGCCGATGCACCCAAAACGAGTCACTGTTTGGTGCGGATTTTGGTCCAGAGGCAAAATTGGGCCATTTTTCTTCGAAAATGAGCAAGGAGTGGCCGCTACAGTCAATGGCGATCGTTATCGGGCCATGTTGAACGAATTTTTGTTCACAAAAATTGAAGAGGAGGATATTGGAAACATTTGGTTTCAACAGGACGGCGCTACGTGCCACACAGCCGAAGCTACACTCAATGTTTTGCGCCCTGGTTTTGAAGATCGCTTTATCAGCCGCAGAGCTGATGTCGTTTGGCCATCTCGGAGCTGAGATTTGACACCGTTGGACTATTATTTGTGGGGTGCCCTCAAAGATAAGTGTTACGCCGACAAGCCAGAGACAATTGACGCTTTAAAGGACAATATTCGTGAAGCCATTGGTGAAATACAGCTGCACACAATCGATAATGTCCTTAAAAATTGGAGCGATCGTGTAGGCTACTGCATGGTCAGCCGAGGCAGCCATTTGAATGAAATTATTTTCCATTATTAACCGGAAGGATTGTACTTTCAAATAAAAACAGAAATTTGAGAAAATATTCAGTAGTTTTTTTTTATAGCATTTTCAAAAAAAAAAAAAGTTATTTGGCGGACCCGTTACATATTTTTATCAACCAAATTATTTTTCTGGCTGTAAATTAGAGAAACTATTTCTACACAAAAATTTTTATGGCTGTAACTTAAAACATTTTTCATACGACAAGAAAATTTCTTCAATTGTTTAATTTTTTGTTATTGTTGGTTTTTTTTTCAAATGACATGAAAAAATTTTGTTTGTCAATTGTTTTCATTGCTAATTAATAATTGTGTTTATTTTCCTGACGATGCTATCCAAAGGGTAGCGAAATATCGAGGAATAAAATTAATTAAAAATACGACCAAACGCTCGAACAATTTAATTTTTGAATATGTGTAGGTATTTTTTTTTTGAGAAATCTTACTATTTTTAAGAAAAGGAACTTATTTAAGAACATTTTCTTCTTCAAACTTTCTTTCACTTTGGCTTTTCTAAATTTACTTTTTATTGGGTTCAAAACTACAATATATAAGTATACTAAATATTGGTTACATGCTCCACCTAGTGAATGGTAGCGAAATCTGAAAATCGATTTTCGATTCATCGATCGAATTTTTTCATAAAGATTTTCAAAATCGATTAATTGGGACTAAGAATCGATTTTTTTTGAAGTTGACGGTTTTTTTTTTTACTCTACAATGATTTTTTATTGAGTGCAATGGCAACGTGCTGGACTCTTGCTCATTAGAACCATCAAATAGTTGGCCACAAAAGAGCTTATCAAATACCTCGTGTAAAACTGCAGGGTCACAATCAATGAGTGTAGAAGTAGAAAGCGCAGAGCTCGTTGATTATAATCTCATCTCTTTTGTCCCCATTACAAATTTTTATCGCATCAGAATTATATTATTTTTTGCTCTGAAATATTATTTTCTTATACTCAAATGGTGGACAATTTTTAAATGTCCTGTCAAAGACAAGGTGCTTCCACAATCAGTGAATGTCTTTGTTCACACAGAACACCGTGCTTTTTTACACATTATTTTTTTTTTTCAGAATGCCAAACTTGGCTTGGCAGAGTTTTAATTATATTTCTTGTTTTACACTTCACTCGGATTGTCGTTCGCCTCGTGTAAAGACACTTATTGCATTGGTTTTGTAAAGGGGCCCTTATGCCTGTGGATAATACGTAAGGGCGTTTTTGCAACTTCCCCTTACACTGCTAGATAAGTTGACATTAAATTAACTTCGACTTTACCTCAACTAGTTTGTCCAAACTGCCAATTTCACCTTACACTTTCGATGAGTTGATGTCAACTTGAAGTCGTTGCAATTTATCCACAGATCTAAGCGCCCCTTAAGGCATTGCTAACATCATAAGTTTACAATTATGTTAATGTCCACCTGTTTAAAAGCGTGTCGTAAAACTAACTCAGTTAATTATACATAGTTTACCCTCATAACAACGTCTTTAATTTGGTCAACTGGTATTTCGATTAATCGAACTCAAAAGTCGCTTTCAGTTGAAAGTTGAATGCGGAAAATCGATTGTAAATAATCGTTTTTAAAACCCAAAAATCGATTTTCAACTTAAATCGAAATCGATTTACTAGTCACTAGCTGCACCTAGAAAACTTTCCATTAAACAAGAGATTTCCCAACATATGTTAGTCTAGACACAAACCAAAGCAAAAGTACCCAATATAGTTGATAGTTAATAATAGTGTTAACAATTTTTTTTAATTCTTTCAAATTAGCCCCCATCCCCCAACGTGCCTTAAGGAACTTCGTTCTAAAAAAAATGGTTTCCCAATACAAACCATGACGAGATTGGGTAGGACTTCTCTCAACCAGTGAGCTATGAGTTTTCCACTTTTACTCTTACTGATTGGGACCCACAGTTGTGCACCGGTTTCACACGCACTGATGGTGGCCTGCAGTTTTACCCCGAATCCGACCGGTATCAGCTTCAAATTAATAACGAATCGCCATGTACATGGTTACTACAGCTTTTATGCAAAAAATATGTAAATAAATTATTATTCTTACTCCAACCTATTATTCTGCACCACACTGTATACTATATTATTATTACTATATGTTTGCATGTGTGTAAACTAACAATCAATTGTCTATTTAATAATTATATTACATTACATGCATATACACAAGTTTACTACATTATACCACATCTGAGAAAAATATAATCCAAATATAATGACATTGTGATACAATTATACAGTAACAAATTGGTGTCATCATTGTATGACTTTGTCATTTTATGTAAAATCAGTCACTACAAATTGGTTAACACAATGTCTGTTGGTAAGCTGGGAAATGAATGCAATATTTTGAAAATATAAATTTAATTTCAAAACGGCTTTGTTACGAGTTCGATTCAATTTTTCTCACTTGCCAATCGTTTCTGCAGAATCTAACAAAGAATGTTTATAAATAAAGTCAAACAGTGTAGTCGTTTACGAGTACAGTGTGTTACGTTATGTCGATACATAGAAACTCAGTAATAATTAAATGACCAAATGTTTTTTAAATTGTCGTTTCATTTCAGTTGAATACAATAGTGGCGATATATGATGTACAGTCGCAGAAATTACATCTGTTTGATACTCGCGTCTAAATCTGCTTTTCCTTTTACACTTCCTTGCCTTTGTCGCTATGGGTTAATTGAAATGCAGTTTACGTCATGATGAAATACAATCGTACACCTGCTTCTAATAGAGATGGTAAGTGAAATCATTTTTCAATTTGTTGTTGTATAAATCAGCCAGCGAATAGAAATGTACATAGTTTGTTAGGAAAAAAAATTTTACTAGAATTCCAAATTATGTTTATATACCTCGCATAGATTGTGGTCCATTAGATATTTTTTCCCTATTGGGTCTATTTATTTTTCAGAGAATATTATCTGAGCCGCTTGTGGTTATTTTTAATCACTCCAAAGACTTCCTGTAAATAAATTTAGCACACGTGGACGAGTAAATGTTATAAACTGTCTTTGACACCGGTTTCTGAAAATATTTTTCGACGAACATATTATGTCGATTTAATTGAAATTATACAGTGCAACACGAAAAAATATAACCATATACATTCGTACACCACTACGTGGTAAAAGACCAATAAAAAGACCCGTGTCTACCAGTTTTGCCATAAGTCATGCACTTTGTTTTATGGGCTTCCAAAGATTTGGGTCATCGTTGTCATTTTTACAAAAAAGTGATTATTTTGTCAGGCTCATATCTTGCAAACCGTTCAGAATTTTAATTTACTCTCTGAGGGAAAGCTGTCGCTCTTGTCATATAAAATCAAAATAACTTCGTCAAAATCGCTAAAAACTTAAAAAAATTCGATTTTTTACGTGTTTTCCCCTGTTCAGGTCCATAGGTAGCAAACCGTTCAAAATTCAAGGATACAATCAACTACAAAAATGTACCTAAGATCTCAGTAAACAACTTTCTAGAACGTATGAACTTCCTAGGAATGATCCTTAACACCGTTTACTTCAACATTGAAATACTATGCTATCTCACCGACCGCAGCACATCAGGCGAAGCAGTAAGCTCAGCACACGCAACAAGCGACGCAGCACACAATATAAAAGCGACACGACGCTCACATCGAGGCATTACACAGCGCGACGTCAACGAGAGCTTAGCGGTGAAAGTTATAGAGAAAGTGATACAGCATAATTCGCACACAACACTGGCAACTGACAATTTCAATATGCAGTGTGAAAATATTGATTTAGTTTGCTACGTTTGCGGTCATCAAATCAGATACAAATTTCTACAAGATTTCAAAAGGAAGAGAATCTTTTAAGTACTGCATTCAAGAGAGCATATAAGTTGTTTTGCAAATAGAAAAAAAAGAAAAGTAGTCAACTTTGGAAATTGTTTTAAAATATACCCCACTGTGTGATTTGTAATAGTGATCTGTCATTGTAATTTCTCACTCCTTGTCTGCAATCAGTTTTTTACAGAACTCAAAACTGTTTTCTAGATCGAAAGATACAGACTTTTGACCGATGGAATTTGATTCTGAACCACTGTGCGGCGTACCGCAAACGGCACGCTGAATTTCAGAGCCTCTACACTCTAAATGATAACAATTCGTTCGCTTACTGCAACGATGTAAAAGCTTTGGTAGCTAGTGAGTGGAGATTATTTATTGATGGTTCTGTTTCAAGCTTGAAAGCAGTGTTGTTGCATGTGTGTCGAACCGAAAACCTTCCATTCATTAACATAAAAGAAAGCTATGAAAGAAACAATGAAAGATAGAATGAAAAAAATCCAATAGTATGAAAATAAATGGAAGATTTGCTGTGATTTGAAGGTCATTAACATTTTGCAAGGGATCATCGCTAAAGGCGGCTTTCCAAAATTCTTTTGTTTTCTTTGTAATTGGGATTCGGGCTCACCTCTGCATCAATAGGAATGTAATTCATGGAGGCCAGGATGAAGTGTGGAGGAACAAATGAAACAACATAAACTGAAGAATGCACCTTTAATTGACAATACTCAAGACATTTTGCCACATAGAATTGGGAATTGGTAAAAAATTGTCCAAACGCATTCGACTATTTGAAAAGCGTAGCGATGACAAAATTAAAAAAGGTATTGCAGTACATTTAAAACGAGTTTCTGTTTACCTCTTTGTACTATTTACACTATGCTAATATTTTCTTGTAAGCGCAATACATATGTGATCAATAGTGGATAGAAAGAAAACCATGTGTCTTTAGCGTGGCCCAAGAAATCAATGCTTTTATATCAGCATTGAAAAAAAAATAGTTTCCCATTACATCCCATGAAGGGATTAAGGGGAGCTTCTCACAACCAGTGGGCTGTGCGCCTACTTGTTTTACAATCCTTGATTGGGACCTACAGTTTTACACCGGTTTCGAACGGTATTTTCGAGAATCTTTTTTCATGGCTAAATACTTGATAGTGTCGCCGGACCACAAACACCACTTGAAGGGATTTTTATAAAGTGGTACAGAATGTGACACCTAAAATTTTGAATATTCATCGAAGTAACATGAGTATATATAGCAGCATTGGCTTAATCGATTCGCCAACAGAATATCCCACTGTCTGCACTAAGTAGGGGTTCAAGGAACCGCCGTGATCGCCGTCGAAAGAAATGTTCTCATGTACAATAGCCGCGCACACTACCATTGCACCACCGACAGTCACAAGCTTTCAGCTTTGGCGGGATACTATTTAATTGGTAGACATGCGGGGAAACTAAAAGTCAGACTAAATTAACTTTTCAAAAGTTATTGCAATGAGAAAAACGAATATTGCACTGAATATATGTACACTAGGGTGGGCCAATTTATTGGTTCGTGCTTCTTAAATCATGGACATGGGACTGTCCGTGGAGGTGGAAAGTTTCTGATAGCCATTCACTTGGAAGTGGCCAGTAATGATTCCTTCATCGGGCAGTCCAAGCAGCTCACTACTTCCACGCAGTATGTACTGGGCAATGGCTTATCGGAAACCTCCGTTAGCTAGCTAAAGTGAGAAGGCGAAACGAATGAGCAACCTGAGTGGTAATGCGATCACTGATACGTCTCAGGATTATTAGGTGACCCTGTCACTGAAGCTCTTCGAAGTAGTGGACATATTCTTCTGTCCTTTGAAGGCGGATGAGCCAACACCCCTGGCCAACGGCGGATCAAAATTGAAGAAACCAAAATCCAGTTTCGACACACTGCATTCTGGTCAGCGTCTGATCCATAATGGGCGGCTGAAACATAATCATCCTGGCAGTAGGTAAAATGCAAACCACGGTGGGCTGGGTTTGCCTCCCTCACCGTTATATCGGCAATGAAAATACGCAGAAAATATGATGAACAAAGAAACCTCCCAACTGTTGACGACCCTCGCAAACGTTATAAGGACCATGATTTAAGGATATGTACCTGGAATGTTCGAACGTTATACAGGACTGGTGCCACTTTCCAACTGGCGGATGTCCTCGGAAAATATAAAGCTGACATGACAGCGATCCAGGAAATGCGATGGACAGGATATGGTTGCACCAGAAAGAAAAACTTCGATATTTACTACAGCTGCCATGAGCGTAAGCACGAATTTGGGTGCGGATTTATAGTAGGCAAGAGACTGCGACACCTAGTTTCAAGGTTCAACCCAGTGAGTGACCGCATAGCCACAATTCGCATCAAAGCGAAATATTTCAACATCTCGTTAATTTGTGTGCACGCACCGACAGAGGATAAAGATGATGAGGTCAAAGAAACATTTTATGAGCGCCTGGCGGAAGTATATGAACGCTGCCCTGACCACGACATTAAGATTATTCTAGGCGATTTTAATGCCAAATTAGGATAGGAAAGTGTCTTTCGACCAACCATCGGCAATCACAGTCTACATGATACCACCTCCGATAATGGAATAAGACTGATAGACTTCGCCGCTGCAAAGAACATGGTAGTTAGTAGCACACGATTCCAGCATAAGGACATTCATAAGGCGACCTGGATATCTCCTGATCAACGGACGAAGAACCAGATTGATCACTTGGTAATAGATGGCAGGCACTCTTCCAGTGTCATGGATGTACGTGTGATTCGAGGTGCCAATACCGACTCGGATCATTACCTGGTGGCTGCGAAAGTTCGCACGAGATTGAGCAGGGCGAAAAACGTACGGAGCCGAACAGAGGAAAAGTTCGATATTGACAAGCTACGAATACCGGAGATATCAATGTCCTATCGACAGAAACTCTCTCTCCTGCTGGAGCAGAATACCCCCCTCCCGAAGACCCAGATGCGCAGTGGAAGCACATCTCCCATTCTTTGGAAATCGCTGCAATGACTGAACTTGGCTATCAAAAACCGCAGAAGGATAAGCCATGGTACGACGAAGAACGTCGCATTGCAACTGATGAAAAAGACGCTGCACGTATGGCAACGAAACAGTCAGTTACAACGCGTGCTGCGAGTGAGCGGTACAAGAGGCTGAGAAGGGAGGAAAACCAATTATTTAGGCGAAAAAAATGGCAGTGGGAGCAGAGAGAGAGTGAAAGAACCGAAATGTGCAGGCTGAATGGTGAATCGCGAAAGTTTTTCCAGAGGGTAAGAAGAGCGACCAACGGGCCTAATAATGGGCTGCCCTCCTGCAAGGACGAGAATGGAAATCTGGTGACTGAGAAGCAGTGTGTGCTCAAAATGTGGAGAGACCACTTTTCAGCACTACTCCACTCAGATTCTTCCACTGAAGATCAGGAGGTAATGATAGTGGAAGATAGTATAGATTGTGCAATGTGATACTAATTATTTAGCGATCTGGGAGAATTATCTCATATAGTTCTACACTTTGGAGCAAACTGACTAGTTCACTGGTGGAGCTAGCGCTTAATCTCAATAGCCAGTGATATCAAAGTTTTCTAAAACCTGTAAGGGATTCACTCATCAGCCAGTCTAAGTCTAACGTTTCTAAGTAATACATAAGGAATCGAAAATTCTACGTATGGTAGGGGAAGTACCCTCGTATCAAAAAAAACTTTGTAGGTCTTGTAATCAGTTACAAAGTTCCAAAAAACGTGATTTTCAGTATACCATAATGTATATATAAGTATACATATTAACTAAACTGGAAAGCAACTGCCACATAAGGTCTGGAGCTTCCAGATATTTTTGAGAACTATATGGCCGAGTTCAAAGGAGAGCGGCTGCGCTGATTGGGGGCACGACTAAATTGCTCCACCTTGAACTTCGTTTACAAGTTAGTAGTGTATTACTATTGTAAATATAATTCCACAGTGTAAAGAATTTTTATTTGTCAGCAGAAATTGTACTGCCTCGTATCTGTGAACTTTCCTACCACTTTCAATTTACACAAAGTTAATTCTAGTGCCAACAAACACTATTTCCCTTTTGTCACTTCCTGCTGTCCAACTTCCCGTGAACGTAATGCTTTGCAGTTAGTGGGAGCATTCCATGAATAAATGGGTTGCAGAGACGAAATTGGTTCATTCACTGAAATTATTTCAATTCTGTAGCGGATTCGCTTTATTACTGCGATGACTTTATTTCAGTCTTGGGACGAATATCCCAGCAGCGTAAAAACCGAGGCAGTCACCAAATATGTCTGCACATATTCTTTCTGAGGGAGTTTGTTCACATTCAACCACGCCTTCCCCTAGCAGAGATGCATGCAGGCCTTCCTTAGTCCTTCTCCCAGACTGATGAACATTTCGATATACATATATTCATGTCTCGCTTTTTGAAGGGGGCGTGGAAGAACCCTCTTCTAAGTGTTCAAGAAGCTGCGTGGACAAACTTGTTTCCCTTTCGAAAGCAGACGTGCCACAAGGCCTACCTGTACCATCGAAAAGACCCCATAGGCATACACTTTATAAAGTAGACATTTTCGCAAGCCAACTAGTCGAAGGTAGAATTGGTGATCATAGGCATGCACTCTTCCGATCTTTAAGTAGGGTTGGGGGGAAGGCCACCTTAGGTAGTACAGGAGGGTACTCTTGTTCATGATAATCTGTCTCTTCACATGTTCGCAATTCGTCATAGCGAAATTATAACATGCGGGAGACGAGTGCATAGCACGTCATTTCTGTTAATTTTCTGTGGCTGCAGATTTAAAAACAATCTTTTGAATGTCAAAATATTCTATTATTTTACATACATAAAACCATCCAAACAATATATGTACTTATAAATATTTAAAAAGTTGCATTTCGTTCCTTATTTTTCCTTAAGTCCTTAAACTGTTTTTTTGCAGGCATCCTAGAATACCTTCCTTTCAGTCCTCTTAGGAAGTTTTGCATTAGTTGGCCTACCAGAAGGCGTGAAATAAAAGTCCTTACATGAGGTCGTTTCTCCACAGTCCAGCTGGCAGACCTGCAAAGAAGGGGGCATCCCTTTTCTATGGCGCCCGATTTCAATTTGAAATGACGACTGCATTTCTGACTGCCTTTGAAGGCCTCCTAGAAAACATGCAAAATACCTCTTTTGGCTGCTGCTGGAATGTTACATTGCTTTGATGACTATGGTCTACATTTCAGTGTTGGTAATATTAAGTGAGTGAAGTTACGATATAAACGTGTATATACAGCAAAGACACCAACCATTTGGATTATTGTGAATGGCTAGGATCAAATTAATTTGTAACCTGCTGAGAAAATATAGCTTTTCCCGGAAAATATTGAAGCAACCGCAGCAAAATTTGCGTATGACATGGAAAACCCCTGTTCTATCCAATATGGCGAAACCCAGGTGATTCAGTATTCTAGCAACTTTGTCGCAAGGATGCGACTCTTGAAGCGTGGCGATTTCACAAATAGAGTAGAAGCCCAACTATCCAACCCTGCTCCCACGTTTTTCAGATTCGATTTCTGAGTGGGCGTATCCGCATTTGAAAAATGAAGTTTTCAAATAGACAATTCCGGAGAGGATGAGTCAACATATCTGAAAAACGACAGGGGTGGTGGCCTCGATCATGGGGATACCATAAGTAGTCTGGAAGCCCCGGTATCCAATCTTATCCGCAATTTTTCTAGATTCCATTTCAGAGGGGGCGTATCCGTAGTTACAAAAATTCAGTTTTCATGTGGAAAGTTATGGAGAGGATGAGTGGACATATCTGTAAAACGACAGGAGTGGCATCGATCATGGGGATACCACAAGTGGTCTGGGATTCCGGGTATTCCACCTTATCCTCACTTTTTTCAGATCCGATTTCAGAGTGGATGTATCCCTAGTGAAATAATTTAGTTATCATACGAAATATTCTGGAGAGGCTGAGTGGGTATATCTCAAAAACGATAGAAGTGGCATCGATCAAGGGGATGCTTTAGGTAGTCCGGGAGCCCCAGTATGCAACCCTGTCCCCACTTTTTCCAGATTCGATTTCATGTCTGGGAGTCTGGGAGTCCCGTACCCATCCCAATCCCCACTTTTTCAAGATTAGATTTTAGAGTGGGCGTATCCGTATTGAAAAAATTCAGTTTTCATGTGGAAAATTGTGGAGAGGATGAGTGGGCATATCAGAAAAACGACAGAAGCGGCATCGATCGTGGGGATGCCACAAGTAGTCTGGGATTCCGGGTATTCCAGCTTATCCCCACTTTTTTCAGAAGTGGCATCGATCATGGGAATACTACAAGTAGTCTGGGAGCCTCGGTATCCAACCTTATCCCCACTTTTGTCAGATTCGATTTTAGAGTGGGCGTATCCTTAGTGAAAGGATTTAGTCATCATATGAAGTGGGCATATCTGAAAAACGACAGGAGCCACTCCGCACTTTTTCCAGATCCGATTTCATGTAGGAGTATCCGTAGTGGACATTTTAGTTATCATTGGCAAATTCTGGAGAGCATGAGTGGACACATCCTGAAAATTACAGGGGTGGCAGTGATCATGGAGATGCGATTAGTGGTCTGGGTGTCCTGTCAGCCAACCCTCTCCCCAGTTTTTCCAGATTCGATGCCAGAGTTGGAGTATCCGTAGTGACAAATTCAGTTTTCTAGAGAGGATGAGGGGACATATCTGTAAAACAACAGGGGCATCGATCGTGGGCATACCACAAACTAATTTAATATTAGACAATATCTAATCTTGGACGACATGAAGCGAAGGTCAGCCCCAATTAAATTCATTATACCAGTTTTTCACAGTACTGTGAATCACCGGCATATAAAGATTTAAGTTTGATAGATAATTCATGTCGAATGTTTTAAAAAATAATCGCAAGAAATTTTCACGTTTGTATTCCATTTTTAGACTGTGAACAATTTTCCGAGTCACTGAAAAAACCAGAAAAAATGCTCGCATGCCAACACGTTCTGAGTACAGTTAAGCTAAAACCGGGTGGGCCCTGTAACAATTTGAATTTGAACCCCCTCTATTTCGAAGCAGATGGTCAATTTTACATTTTTGAGGTGACAGATTATGAGTTTAAGGTTAGAAATTAGCGAAATGGGTCGCTCTGTTGGGAAATATTAAAAACTATCGTCCACAGTTCTGAGTATGCATGTAAAACTGTAACAAATCTACGAATTAAATACGATTGAAATAAAGTGCCACCAACGCAGTTTGTGGATCAATTTGTGAAGCTACTTCGTCAATCCGGATCATTATTGGGCAAAATAACTCGTGTATGCTTTCATCCAGTTCGTTGAGTGGAAAATATTGCAGCTGTAGCTGAAAGTGTGGTTGAACAGCCATCGTAGCATTTCCGCTTCACTGAATGGGTTGAAGATCGTTTGGCTGAAGATGAGCGTTTTTACCGACAAATCATCGTTTCGAATGAAGTTATTTTGCAAACCTGGGGCAGCGTTAGCAATCAAAATTGTAGCATATGGGGCTCGGAACATCCACACGTCGTCAAGGAGAAGCCGTTGCATCCACAACGAGTGACTTTTTGGTGCCGATTTTAGGATGGCGGTCTCATAGGCCTATTTCTCTACGAAAATGAGTAAGGAGTCGCCGCACAGTGCTTCGTCCCCATACACCGATGGAACAAAAATAGAAAGAGTAGATGCATATAAATGAAACTTGGCGTCCAAGTGTATTTGGTTATATTTAAGAAAAATTGCAATTTAGGACCCAATCGGGCCACGCCTTCTGGTGCCGCCCCATACAACTGATTGCGGTGCCTCATATGTTCATCACTCTATAACACCCTATTGTATGCCCTGAGCGTGACCAAAATTTTCACAAAGTAATACTTAGACAGTGGCCACTTGTGTACGATATTTCGGTGGACTTGGATCATCAATTCTGGTAAAGGGTTCATTGGGCCTCGATAACTAATCGCAGCATATCACCCTATTGGACTGTTGAATGTTGACTAAACTCAGCACTACATAACATTTTTACTATTGTCTTATCTGTGTCTTATCTGTGGCTCTTGTACATGAGTACGTGGGTTCGATCCCTGCTCAGACCACCTTACATTTCTTTCGACGACGGTCACCTCGCTTAGTGATGGCGACACTATCGAGTACTTAGCCAAGAAAAAGCTCTCAAAATACCCATCGGAACCGGTGTAAAACTGTAGTTCCCAATCAGTGAGTGTAAAATCTAGAAAGCGCACATCTCGCTGATTGTGAGAAGCTCTCCTCAATCCCTTCATGGGATGTTATGGGACACCATTTTTTTTTATTTGTATAAATTTTAGGGGAAAGCGGACAACGGCTTTTAGTAACCCCTCCCATAAAAAGGGTCCAATGGGATTTGAAAATGCATCACTCTATAACTCTATAACACCCTTCATTATACGAGTAGTATGATTTTCTCACAACTTAAAAAAAAATGATTTCCCGTTATAACCCATGAAGGGATTAGGCAGAGTTTCTCACAACCACTGCGATGTGCGCGTTCAAGTTTTACATTGACTGAATGGGGCCTACAGTTTTACACCGTCTCCGAACGGTATTTTGAGTGAGAAGCTTTTTCATGGCTAAATACGCGATAGTGCCGCTCATACTCAAACGAATCTCGGAAGTTCATTGTCCGCCTCGCAGCTGCTATTTGACCCCGTTAGACTATTGTGTTTACGGCCCTGTGAAACATAAGTGTTATGCAAACAATCCCTAGTCCATTGAGGTATTTTGACTCGAAACCAACGCTGTAGTTTACGAGATAGAGGCTCCAACAATCGAAAATTTTCTAGATCGAATGAGTTGCTGCAAATCAAGTCGTGGGATCCATTTGAACGATGTTGTGTTTCATTCATACATGTCAATCAGTGAAGGATCTCACTTTCATTTCATAAGATAAAACAGTACAACAAAGTAAATGAATGTATATTTTATTAAAATACATAACATTAAAATTCTAAATTGTACTATCTAAATTCTAAAAATAGTACCTTATGTATCATACCTGCCTGTTGTGCACACATGCAAAAGCCTCTGGATATTATCTTTACTACCGCGCCGACAAATGCATTTGGTTTTAAAAATGCAATCATCGCAACGAAACGCTTCAGTTACGAAATTGATTTCAAAGTGTAAACATCTGCACACTACGAACAACTTGACAGAGAAAATTCCCCTGTCTTCCCATACACAAAAAAAAATACATAGAATCGATACAAATCGTCAAAACTAGTGCAAAACGCATTAACAACAATAATAACCGCAAAAACCAACGTTGCTCACACAAAATCCAATGGAACGTTGGCATAATCGCGTTGCAGTTGTCACTGGTGCCAGCTCTGGCATTGGGGCTGCCATCACCAAAGATCTGGTTAATGCCGGCCTGATTGTGGTCGGTTTGGCGCGTCGCAAAGAACGCATTGATGGAATACGCTCCAGTTTGCCCGCAAACTTACAGACACGTCTACATGTCGTCAAAGGCGATGTTTCCGATTTACAATCTGTCAATGAGGCATTCGATTGGATTGAAACCCACTTAGGTGGTGTTGATGTGTTGGTCAACAACGCGGGCACTTACGCGGCCGGCCAACTGCTGACCATCGACTTGGGGGTGTTGGAGAAAACGCTGCAAACCAATGTAATGGGAATGGTATACTGCACGCGGCGAGCATTCCAATCCATGCAGAAGAGGAACGTGAACGACGGTCATGTGGTGTTGATTAATAGTGTTGTGGGTCACAGTGTTTTCAATCCACCACCTGGATCCATGACAACATTCAATATCTATCCACCATCGAAGTATGCAATCACAGCGCTGACAGAGATTTTGCGACAGGAATTTCGAGATTTGAAGACAAAAATTAAAATAACGGTAATGTCGACACTCTAACTCTTATATCCTTGCAATTATATTCATACAATTGTGTACTCTTCCGGTGTCTTTGTAGAGCGTTAGTCCTGGTTTGGTGGACACCGAAATAGTTCCCGACAGCTACAAGGCGATGTCAATGCTTAAGTCCGAGGATATTTCAGCGGGTGTTTTGTACGCTATTGCAACACCTCCTCATGTCCAAGTCCACGAGTTGACCATTAAACCTGTAGGGGAATTATTTTAATTGACTTGTTGTTATTAGAAATCACTAGTTTTCTATTGATGTATAGTGAATATTATTTATTTACTTTATTTATTCACACTTGTAATTTTAAGCCTCTCGGCCAATTCAAATAAATTACAAAAGAACTACTCCATTAATAATAATGGAAATCTCAAGCATCTAATGGAACCGACAACATTCAAAATGTGACTTGAATTTGTAATTTACGTCTCTAATGCCATTTTTTAAATCGCTAAACTAAAGCATTTGCGAAAATAGATGAGTGTGCCCATATACAACTACAGTATTGCTGGTCTTCGTTACATATGGGTATAAATACAATCAGGGTGCTGGCGTAGGAGTAAATTATATCATGATAAATATAAACTTCGCTGCCTACTTGTTTGCACTTGCTTATTCGCTCAGTAAAATGTTGAATACATCCATAGTCCAGTATAGTTCGAAATTTAAATTTGTACAAAATTACCAAATTTTTACAAATTTGTACAAAATTACCAAATTTTTACAAATTTGTACAAAATTACCAAATTTTTACAAATTTGTACAAATTAACCAAATTTGATTAAGTTTTCCTTAATTCAAAGCTAAGGAAAAGAGTTCAAATACTTGAAGCTAGATCGTAAATTTCCTTAAAATAAAATATTCAAATCCAGTTAACAAATCCTGAATTTCAGGATTCGTAATGTAACTTCGTACTACAAAAAACAATTATTTCTTAAAAGTGAAAAAAAAAAATAATTGAAGAATTGTTGTGTTTACGTTTGTACTTTTGTACTACATTCAAGTAAATTTGTATTATCACAATTTTGTAAAGGCGAATAAGTCAGACATCGTAAACGCTCGCTCGCAGCTCGCTCAATCGCCATGAGCCACAAAACGAGGAGTAGAAAAACGCACATAATCGTTAGTCATGAGATGTTAAAGAAATTTCAAAAGTTCAACTCGCGAGTGCGTGCGAAAATAAAAACAAAAAACTCATGTGCACGCGAGCGAGCTGCTCAAGAAAGTACCCAAAGTGTTACAGAAGGTACACAAATGTATATAAATTGTACAAAAAGTGCACCATATGCACCAAATGTATTCTTTTATATAATGGGTAGCAAAAAGCACATAAGGTGTAAGATAAATTAAATTAAGTGTGCCCCAAAGTACATAGAATGTACCAAAATGTACATAAACTCTACCTAGTGCAAAGTCTACATAATGTGTGTTAAAAAGGTCATAACAAAAATAGTTTCCTATTGCATCCCATGAAGGAATTCGGAAGAGATTCGCACAACCAGTAAGCTGTGAGGTTTCCAGATTTTTATACTCACTGATTGGGACCTACAGCCTTTACACCGATTCCGAACGGTATTTTGAGAAGCTATTTCATGGTTAAATACTCGGCAGTGACGCCATCACTAAGCGAGGTGACCGCCGTCGAAATAAACTTTAAGGTGGTCAGAGCAGGGATCGAAACCTAGATCTCATGTACAAGAGGCGCGCATACTAACCGTTGCACCACCGACAGCACCGAGAAGCTCATAGAGCGCCCTTAAAAGTGTGCCACAAATTATACAAAGTGTACCAAAAATGTACATAAAATGTAGAAAAAATATACCAAAATGTTCGTCGTGTACCAATAAAGTACATAAAATGAACCAAAAAGTACATTATACAACAAAAAAATACATACAATGTGCCAAAAAGTACATAGCATGTCACAAAGTACATAAAAAGAAACAAAACAAAATTCTTATAATGTACCAAATAGTACATAGTGTAGCAAAAATGTATATAAACGGTAGCAAAGTGTACATAACATGTAGTAACATTTTGCCAAAAATTAATTTTTGGGCCAGAAAATAACACCAGAAATCCTTGTTGGCAGCAAACATTTACATAAAAGTGACTGAATAATGTACTTATGGTACCAAAAGTTGCACAAAAGTACCAAATATTTACTTTTGGGGGCAGTGTCCACATAAAGTACCAACAATTTAGTCTTGGTGCCAACAATTTTACCTTTCGGTGTCAACAAATACATATTTTGGGACTTATTATGTTCTACTTTCCTACCAAAAAAAAAAAAAACTTTTGGTACCAAAAGTTGCACAAAAGTACCAAAAATTTACTTTTGGGGGCAGCACCCACATAAAGTACCAACAATTAATTTTTGGTGCCAAACATTTTACATTTCTGTATCAACAAGTACATATTTTGGTACTTATTATGTTCTTATTTCCTACCAAAAACAACTTTTTTTGGTACGTTTGTTGCCCCCAAAAAGTACGTTTCTGTAGTAAATTTTATTTCCTTGCTACTTTTATATATTTTTGTTTGGTAGCAAACGTGCTTTTGGTACCAAGAAATACTATCTGGGTAATTTTATGTTATTTTTCCAGTACATTAAGTAGTTTTTGTGAACTTTTTGCTGATTATATGTACTTTTTTGGAACACAATGGTTCATATAGTTGGAACTGATTACAAATTTTGATTGAAAAACATTGTATGTATATTGAACTTTCACTATTTGTTTTAATTTCTTGAACGTGAGTCAAAATATTTTATAAGATTTAGTTAAAACGTTGGTCTATACTCAAGTATAAATAAAAATAGTTTACAATTTTGTTACGTTTACACTTTGTAGTTCACTGTTTTCTGGGTGCATCTTCTCTCGCACACCTACTCACAAACCCAGGGCTAAAATTTAACGACGTCAACTCCGGCTGCATCAATTTCAAAATCCACAATTCCGCTCCTACTCCAACTCCAGCATTTTGAAAATTCACGACTCCTCTTCGACTCCAATATTAAATAAAACCGTTTTCTAAAGTGTAGTTTGCATTAGCAACGAAATAATTTAAGCCGCGTATAATATGCCAGTTTTGGCAGCACAATATACAAGTATGTATTGGTGTTGTTTTAGAAGGAATATTTTTTAAATTAAAAAACTAGTTCATCAATTGTTGAAAATAATATAAAACGGAATCACGTATCAAAATCAAGTGCCTATATTCGCGAATTGAAAACAAAAGTTTGAAGTTCGGTTTTTATTTTTGTTATTATACAGGGTGGCGCAAAAACCATCGTCTGCTTTTCTTTCGCTATAACTTTGGCTTTAAGTGAAATTTGGGTTTCCACTGACTGTGTTTATTCCAACTTATGAATTAGGTTTTAATTAATTGTGCAAATTGATGATTTGATTTGTAAAATTTACATAATTACGTTTTGCATAACTGTGCGCAGTTGTCGTGGCACGTTGTCAATTTCGACTGGAATGTTTTTCTTTAAATCCTCCAAAGTGCAGGGCTTGTTCGGGTATACCTACGAATTCAAACATCCCTAGAAGAAGAACTCCAGGACAGATAAATCGGGAGATTGTGTTAACCCTAAACGCCGAAAAGTGAGATGGCGCATGAGGGGAAAGCATTCTTCAAAATACTCATTGTGTCACGAGCAGTATGACACGTGACCCCAATGTCCTCCAAATCCGGATCGCCAACCTCCGGTTCAAAAAATTCTGTCAACATGGAAATATAGCAGTCGCCGTTCACATTTATAGCGTTAACGTCGGCTTCTTCGAAATAATAAGGTCTAATTGCCTCTCCGAAGTAGCTACACTCACAGAAAAATGCGGTTGAGACAACCTAATAACACAACCTCATTCGAGGTTGACACAACCTCATTCGAGGTTGACACAACCTTATTCGAGGTTGACACAACCATATTCGAGGTTGTCACAACCTCAAAATGACTCAAGACAAATTGAGTCATTTAAATCTCTGCTAGTCGAATTCGAAAACCGTCACTTAAGTGAAATTGACAAGAGATTAAATGAAATGAGAGCGGACATGAGTAACATATGCGAGCGCGTCTCAAAGCTGGAAACATTACACAAGGAAATTGTAGATGAAACGCAGTCAGAAATTAGAAGAGATATTTCCAATGTAACAGAAAGAGTACAAAAAATAGAGATAAATAGCGACACATCTAACGAGGTTGCCAAGTCTGAGAAACTTCAAAGTGAACTGGCGACATTACGTTTAAAAATTCTGCAGCAGGAAAACTCCTCCGTGTCATGTGATTTGCGCATCAATGGTATTCCGTACTACGGTAATGAAAACCTTTTTAATATTTTTGAGTGCCTTTGCCAAAAACTACAAATCCAAACACCAAACATTAGTACAATTTATCGTCTGAAAAATAAAAACAAAGCACCCGCCCCAACAATCCTGGTGAAACTTATGTGTCCCTATGACAAAAACTTTTTATTAAAAGCCATTTCAATTTATCGCCGAAACAACAACGACTTATTGAGATTGAGATTGTTAGATTATAATTGCAATGAGCCGTTTTATGTTAATGAAAATCTTTCTTCGACTAACTATAAAATTTTTAACGAGGCACTGAAGTTGAAAAAACAAAAACTAATTTTTACCGTTTTTACTCTGCGTGGAATTGTCTACGTAAAGAAACGCGAAGATGATAAACCTTCAGCAGTAAATAACGCTGATCAACTGAACATGTTTTTTCGTGATGGCTATGATGAGCAGTATGCGTGATCTTTGGAATTCTAATTACTATTATTATTTAAATTTTTGCGACTTATTTTTGTTTTTTATGCATGTATCCATTATGTCTTTTATTTACTTTTATGTTCATTTGTCGAGAGAGAATTATTATATTACAAAACGACCTTTTTATAATTCCTATTGCTTTGGCCTTTACGATAATTTTTTGAGCGTTTGCAAATGCGTTGCTGTGAGTTGCTTAGTTTTTCCGAGTGTTTGCATAGTTTTTCCGAATATAAGTAATGGATTTAGATGTGCCTGAAAGATTGAATTCCAGAGATGTAATGATAGATATGGTAAGAATACTAGCTAAACAAAGAAATGGCTTAAACGTCTGCCACATAAATGCCCAAAGTCTGAGAAATAAAATGGATGAGTTCAGACTAACTTTCGAAGATTCTTCTGTTGAAGTTATTTGCGTTTCAGAAACTTGGTTTAATGAAGCAATATCTGATAATATGATTTCATTAAATGGGTATAATGTTTTTAGGGCAGATCGTGAAAAGCACGGAGGAGGCGTAGCTATATATATAAGGCAGGGCATTTCTGCAAAGTTTGTATCAAAAAGCGATGATGATGATCCAGTTGAGTTTATTTTTATAGAGATCTTGTCAAATGATCAGAGGATGCTTCTGGGGTCTGTTTATAGGCCTCACCGTTCAATTTGCTTCGATGTATTTACATCAAAGTTGGAGAACATAACAAGGACTTACGCCAATGTACTTTTAGCTGGAGATTTCAACGAAAACCTATTATGTCAGTCTCACTTTAAAGAAAATATGATTTCATTTGGTTTCTTCGTAGTAAACTCCGTTACTCCAACCCATTATACCACAACATGCAATACTTTACTTGATTTATTCCTTGTAAATGATTTATCAAAAATACTGTTGTACGACCAAATCTCTGCACCATGTTTTTCAAAACATGACTTGATTTTCTTATCATACGACTTTAACATTCGTGAGTCCAAACAAACATTTTCGTACAGAGATATGAGTAATGTTGATTATAATGCCTTGGGTGAGAATTTTTTTCGAATAGATTGGAGTATGACGTATGACTTGATTTCAGTTGATGAGCAAGTTGATTTTATCGAAGGTAATATAATAAAGCTGTATGATATTGCTGTGCCAATTAAAACAAGAATACATTCATCCAAATCACGTCCTTGGTTTAACGCCCATATAAAATCTTTAATAGAATTTAGGGATTTGGCCTATGCTAGATGGAAGCATTTTAAGTCTGAGGATTTTAGAGAGGAATACAAATCTGCGAGAAGAAATGTAAGAGTAGCCATCGAGCGAGCAAAATTTGAATATTACGCAAGCCGCTTTAGTAAATCTATTAGTTCAAAGCAGACTTGGAAAACTATAAGAGAAATTGGAGTTGGACGAAATGTTTCTACTTCAGATGTTGTTGCTGATGCCGATGAGTTAAATAAAACATTTATAAATGTACCCATAGTCAAGCCTGTTTCTGGATTTTATAAACAAAATGATCCGGTTTCGAGTTACAATCAGCTCGAGTTTTCCTGTGTCAGGCAGGAAGATGTACTCGAAAGTATTTTAGCGATCAGATCTAATGCAGTGGGATGTGATGATATTAATCCGAAATTCATAAAGATATTATTACCCCATTTGTTACCATTTGTTACACATTTATTTAACACTATAATCATGACGAGTCACTTTCCCAAAAAATGGAGGCATTCAAAAATTATTCCAATTCCCAAGTCTAAAACGGAATACAGACCCATAGCCATACTACCATACTTATCTAAGGTTTTTGAAAGACTCTTACACAACCAAATAAAAACATATTTAAACATCTCTTCATTACTGGTGGAAAATCAATCTGGTTTTAGATCCAAACATAGTTGCGTTACGACATTAATAGATGTGGTGGAAGACATGCGACGAAATATAGATGAAAAGAAAGTCAGTATTTTAGTTCTTCTCGATCATTCTAAAGCATTTGATACTGTCGTGCATGACACTTTATGTTTCAAGCTATACAATTTCTTTAATTTTTCAAAAACCTCAGTAAAGTTGATTCAGTCGTATCTTTTCAATCGTAGCCAATCAGTTTTTATGAAGAATAATGTATCTAAGCCACTTTGTTCATTAACAGGAGTTCCCCAAGGATCGATTCTAGGACCTTTATTGTTTACAATGTACATTAATGATTTACCTATGTATATATCGAACTGCAAGTCCCATTTGTATGCAGACGATGTTCAGTTGGAATTAAGTTCAACCACAGATAGTCTAGACGAGGCTGTCCGTAAAGTTAACCGTGACCTTGATTCCATATACCTGTGGGCGTGTGCAAATGGTCTTACTCTAAATCCCCAAAAATCAAAATGTTTATTTGTTCACAAAAAATCGGTGAAACAAACTCTTGATTTTCATATAGCGATCAATGGACAGTTGATACAAGTTGTGTCATCAGTAAAGAATCTAGGTGTTATGTTCAATGTTTCTCTAACTTGGAACAATCACATTAACAGCATTATTGGTTCCACGTACAATAAACTACGTATGCTGTGGATGTCACAATCGTATACTCCTTTAAATATTAGAAAGCTACTTGCTAAAACTTACATAATGCCATCTCTTCTATATGGTTGTGAGGTCTTTTCAAATTGTGACTCAACTAGTAGACGAAAGCTTAATACTGTCTTTAACAACATTTGTCGGTATGTATATGGCATAGGAAGACATGACCATATTTCCCACTTCTCTTTACAATTATATGGAATTTCTTTTGATAATCTGCTCAGATTTAAGGCTTTGGTACTTCTTCATAAAATAATATATTTGAAACAACCTCCTTATCTTTTTCACCGTCTAAATTTTGCCAGGTCCAATAGAGGCAACAAACTTATACCTATAAGATATAACTCACTGATGTCAGAAAGACAATTCTTTATCAACGTCTTACCTCTCTGGAACTCTCTTCCTCATTCCTTTCAAACTACCAGCAATGCAGTGCAATTTAGGGTAAAATTAATGAAATATTTTTTAGACAATAACTAATTTTCTTTAAACTACATTAAAAGGGTCGTTTTGTAATATTTTTATTGTAATATTTTTATTTTAATTTATATTAATTTTTATATTATAATCTTTTATTTTATTTTTAATTTCATTTTATATGTTTTTATAATCCTTTGGAGTATACGTGTACCAGAATTTTAATAATAAGTTTTATAAGTTTCTGCAAAATTAAAAATGCATTTCCATCGCAAATTCCTATGCTGTAATTATAAGATTTTTATGTCTTGTTGTGTAGGATAGACAAATAAATAAATAAATAAATAAATAAATAAATAAATTCGAGGTTGGCACAACCTCATTGGAGGTTGACACAACCTCATTGGAGGTGGACACAACCTCATTGGAGGTTAACACAACCTCATCGGAGGTTGTCGCAACCTCATCGGTGGTTGTCGCAACCTCATTAGAGGTTGACACAACTTCATTGGAGGTTGACACAACCTCATTGGAGGTTGACACAACCTCATTGGAGGTGGACACAACCTCATTGGAGGTTAACACAACCTCATCGGTGGTTGTCGCAACCTCATTAGAGGTTGACACAACCTCATTAAAGGTTGACATAACCTCATTGGAGGTTGATACAACCTCATTGGAGGTTGATACAACCTAATTGGAGGGTGACACAACCTCATTAAGAGTGTCGCAACCTCATTAGACGTTGTCACAGCCAACTTAGAGGTTGCTACTACCGAATTTAGATATTTTCAAAAATGAATTTTGAAATTTGTTTTAATTAGTAACTGCTGATTTATATTCCTGAATTCTTGTAAAAAACTTACAAAAGGAGAAAAACAAGTAATTTATATAGGGTAATCTTTACGGTAATACCTTTGATATACCTGCCACTTCAGACTTTTTTGAAGTCCCGGACATCACGGGCCTTCGCAACAATTCCGACGTGTATTGTCTGTTGGTTTACCTAAACCGTTTTATATACAGACGATTGCAGCACATCCCAAACGCCCGACCTTGGAAAATTTCAAAACCGTTGATATTTTATTGGACATTTTCTGCAAAAAAAAAACATTTTAAGACAAACTATAATTACAATATTTGCACTCGCCTTTGTTAATAACTACAAAAAATCTTGATATTGATATAATATTTCTATATATAATTTTAAACGTCAGGTTTCAAATGCATAGAATTATATTGTGGTAACCGAATTGAAAATTAAGTCGGTTGTACCTACAGAATTCATTACAAATTCGGTTACAGCAACCAAATTGATGCCACTGACTTAAGGCTAAATTCGGTTATTGCGACCGAATTGATGCCAAATGCGATAGTTACAACCGAATTGATGACAAATTCGGTTGTTGCAACTGAATTGGTGCCACATTCGGTTACTCCAACCGAATTTTGTACCAATTTCGGTTGTTGAATCCGAATTAATTCCGAATTCCAACCGAAATTTTAGAAAATTTAGTTGACAGAACGAATATAGTTGAACATTCTGTTGTCACAACCGAATCAATTATGAAACGAGGTTGCTTCAACCGAATTTCAGTTGTGGGAACTAAATTCGGTTGTGGCAACCTCAATTCGGCTGTTGCCACCGAATTTCGGTTGCTACAACCTCTTTTCAAACAATTAGTTCTCGGGTGTATAAGTATACACCACAGGATGAATTTGAGGGGGTGAGAATTTTGCTTATTGACATTGCCTATGAAGTAAAACGGAAACAGGGCGCCGCTCGGGATCAATGTTGTGGAAAATCGTCCACTTCACCGTTGAGCACCAAAGTCTTACACGCTGAAAAAGTTATCTTTTTTATATTGGTTGGATGCAACTACAACGTGTTTGTAGCTTATTGCAAATATAGTTTGCCTGTGTACAAACACATTGTGTTTGCTATTCAATATAACATGTTTAGGACACAAGGTTATAATATATGTATTGGTGACCCAAGTGTGGATTTGTTTGTTAAAATCTGCTGAAGACAAAAACGTGACAGACAATAAAGAAAGAAAGGGCAGCAGATCTGAACATGGTTCCTACAATATGTTGCTGGAGCCCTTGTTTTTCAGCGTGTACGGCTGTATTCTAAACGGGCGCCTCAGTCGTTTGGTGACAACTGTTGTACCAACCGAATTTTGTGTGTGAATATTTTCAAGCTCAGTATCAAAATGTGGCGCAAGGAAAGGCAGCGAAATGTGGAATTGTTAAGCACGTTTTCTTGTAGATGTTATCGAATCCTCTACTACGTGTTCACGCACTACTTCCGTGTTTTCAGACGAACGGCTGGTTCAGGGTCTTTAGGTACTTCGGCTGTGCTGTGGTGTGCATCTCTCTTCGAAACGGTTTGCCTGACGTCAAATTATTTGCGCTGCACGATTGGGACATTTGCGCCGAAATTCACGTTGCGTTAAACCCAGCCTTATTTATTCCTTTTTACTGATAACAAATATTTTCCACTACGCGTCAACCAAGCTCATTTGACATCCTCTATCCGATGGACCATTGGCAACTGAATGCAATAAGCTAACTCGCAATACATCAGCCAAAATCTTCTGCAATTTCACACACATTCAGAAATATATAAATAGTACTTATATGAATCACTGACTGAAAAAGTAATTGAAAAATACAGTCAGACTCTCGTTGTCTCTTTTTCCCCCCTTGCTCAAGAGAGAGCGAACAGTGCCACAAATACAGTTGTGTTTGTATCATAACACAGATATATTTGGATCAACAACGCATATATTATAACATTTTAATCATTGTGTTTTCAACATGTAATATTGATTAGCAAAAACAAACAAAAAAAAAATGATTTTTTAGGGTGTGGTATAAATTTTTTCCATAACATGCATAGTTAATCAACCAAGCGCATTTGCTATCCTCTGGCCAAATGACGACTGAATACATGAAACTAAAACGCACCAGATGTAAGAAATACTCGCTTCATCTGCACTTTATACACGCACTTAGGAATCACTGATTGAAAAATAATGCAAAAATACAGCTACACACATACAACTTTCATTGTGAATAATGCTTCTTTGTACCTATTTTATTCTCTTTCTCTCAATACAGAATAAATAGTGTAATAAACAGAGTTGTATTTGTATCCCAAACATAGCTATACTTGGGTCTCAAACACAGATATTATAGCATATTAATCATTGTGTCTCCAACATGTAATATTGAATAGCAAACACGATGTGTTTGGACACAAGTATACTATACTTGATACAAGCTTCCAACACAAGTAATGTTTGCATCCAAACAAAAAAAATACCGATTTTTCAGCGTGCAAGGTTGCCTCTATCTCTCGATATTTCAGCTGTTATATCGCACTACAACCGATCTTGGATGATTACATTACACTGTGTGTAATTTTTGAAGTCATGGAAATATAACCGCATACTACGTGATAAAAGACAAAAAACAAAGATCCGTGTCTCCCAGTTTTGCCCAAAGTCATGCATTTTTTTATGGGCCCCCAAAGATATCTGGCCTCGGTGTTATTTTTGCAAACATTTTGTCAGGTTCATATCTTACCAACCGTTACACCTTACAACAAATTGTGAACATATAAAAGCAAAAAGCTTCATCTTCAAGGTCAAAACCACAACTTAAGAGAGTGCGATTTGTAACTCCAGGGCCATCAACATTAGAAACATAACACGAATATTTTTTTTATTATTTTTGTAATAGGTAGCATAGTATCTCAATGCTGAAGTAAAGAAAAAAGAAATTAAATTAAAAAATTTTCGGGAAATTTTTCACTTTTGCGGCTACCTAAGCGCTACCTTAATGGTTTTAAGAATCATTCCTAGGAAGTTCGTATGTTCTAAGAAGTTGTTTATTGAGATCTTAAATACATTTTTGCAGTTGATTGTTTCCTTAAATTTTGAATGGTTTGCTACCGATGGATGGGAAAAAAGGTAAACAAAATAATCGAATTTTTTAAATTTTTTTGTTATTTTGACCTTGAAGATGAAGTTTTTTATATGTACACAATTTGTTCTTTATGACAATAGCTACAACTTTCCCTCAGAGAGTAAATAAAAATTCCGACCGGTTTGCAAGATATGAGCCTGACAAAATGATCACTTTTTTGCAAAAATGACATAGAGGCCCCAAATCTTTGGGGACCCATAAAAAAAGTGCATGACTTGGGGCAAAACTGGGAGACACGAGTCTGTTTTTTGGTCTTTTATCACGTAGTGGTGTCCGTATATGGTTATATTTTTTCGTGTATGGTTATACCACTTTTTCGTAGTATATAAAGTAGGATGGTGCGTCATCGGCATATAAAGAAGGTTATGAAAGAAATTGAACGAAAATGTTCACGAGTTAATTCCATTTTTTTATTCAGACACATTTTTTCCGAGTTACTGAGAAACCCTGAAATGTTGCTCCCACGTGAACACGTTCCGGGTTAAATCGGTAATATTTTGCAATTGTAGCGCCAAATTCCACACGGCGACACTAAAAATTGCCCAGGCCAGAAATGGAAATGGCAACCCTTGTAAGCCCGACCATTCGCATTTTTGACAAAAAGTAGTTCGATTATGACCCCTGCCCAAACTGTACACCAAATATTGACACGCTGTTGAGGCATTTGTTTCTCAACTATCACTCGTATATTTCCTAAAACCCCAATGCGACAACTTTGACGATTAACGAAGCCATCAAGATGAAATTGACCCTCATTACTGCATATGATTTTGTACGAACATCCTTCATAAAATATTTTTCAACTATGAAACTCGTTGATCTTTCATTTAGAATTCCATTTTTAATAACCCTGAACTGTCAGCTGTTACACGTCTTTTGTTTATAGAGTAATAACGTATAGAGTAGCCAACTCTCTCAGTAAAGTGATGACATTTGGTGTGTTGCAGATAGGCTTTTGGATGTTAGAAAGTATTGGTTTCATCAAAACGACATGAAAAATGTAACTGAACAATTTTTGTAATTCCACCTGGTGTAAGTCAATTCACGTTAAATAACTCTCAATCGTACCGAGCGCACCACGAATAGTGTGAAAAGTGAAAAAATGTCAGATGAGAAGAATGGCAGCTCTATTTGGCATTACTCTATGCTTTTGTTCTTCATCAATTAATTCTTCGTCTGTATAAGTATAAGTTTCCAAGCGTGCATTTTAAATTTGCATGAGTGTAATTTTCGTGTCTTGAAGATTCTACTCTTGAAAAATTTTACTTTTGAAGAGTTTACACCTGCAGAGTTTACGTTTACACGTACAACAATACAAAATCAACTTTATATCATATTTAAAAAATGTTGTAAACTGTCACAGTGAATTTATTGTCTTTTTAGTACAATATTCTATTATATACGAAATATTTCAGATGTTTGTCCCCATTTTCAGGAGACTACATCAAATTTAGTATACATCCATCCGTCTTCTTCCTTTCGTATGTTATGCCATAAAATATTGTTTAATTTTTCAATTTCAAGTTTATCCGTTCAATAATGCAAAATATGTGCGATTCAGATGTGAGTTACTAGTAAGATATTGACATGCATGTTAGTTATTCTGTTCTTTGAAAGCTCTGCGTGACAAGGAGAGAAACTAATTCGCAAAAACTCATTTTAAAATTGGAATATTGAAAATAGCAGAAGAACCTTGTGTAAGTCATGTTTAAACGAAGTGTTCCGGGATGGACGTGTATAATGAGTAGAAGCTAAAGTATCTATGTTTACAACATACAACACACAATTACAGCGTTGCAAGTTCTTATTACCGAAAAAGACAGAAGTGTCACCTGCGACGAATCTACAGTGTAAGGAACAACATGAGCAACATATGAACACGGTATTTGCTACTAAGGCTAAGACAAGCGTGCATACGTATTTTAGTGGAGCTACGTTGTTAAGAAACAGTATGTCTGGAACAGAGCTACAACCACACTCAACTTCAAAAACTCAATGTTTCGCTCAACTGCAATTACATACTCTCCATGTCTCGCACACACGCACAGTGGGTGACTTCTCGCATAGAATTGGAATAATTCAGCCTTTTCTAAAAGGTTGGTCCGATCACGACGACATTCCACACGGGTATAGCTGAAGTGCTGTACTTTAGAAATTGGCATATGTACTGGACAGCCAAATACCGCACAACACAGGAGACGGACATTGGGAGCCCAAAGTTGGCTAAGTCGGCCATCAAAAAATGAGTAAACCGTTGTAAAACTTGGCATTTTGGTTTTGATGGTAATATTTTTTGATGTGTTAACATCTATAGGCGCGGGTAGGGACTAAATTCACAAAGTGAACATATCCAAACACATTTTGTCCGACTGCGATCACTCAGATTGTCAGACTGCGAAAAAACACACACTGATGTAGCGGCGGCGAATAGTTGTACTGTGTGGGTGCGGAGCACTCTCAGAGCAGAGCGAAAAATGACGTGGTTATACGCATATAAAAATGAGATAGCAAGAGAGCAACGAAAATTGTGTGAACTTGTGTAGCGTATGTACGAACATAACAATGTATGTATGTACATGTGTCTGTTGCTTTGTATTCTCATTGTTTTTTGTGGGTATAAAATAAAAAGTATTAAGCAAGAAAATAATGACACCTGTCTTTCAATATTTTTAAGTGTTATTAAGTATTAATAGTATTTAAATGAAACGTCATCATATGATTGAACGCCTTCTTAAATTCTTTATATTAACTTCACCTGTCTGTATGCATGTATGGATACCGAAAAAAGTTTGGATTGATTTTTAACCCTTTTCCCGTGATCCAATCGAGATGAAGCTCCGCAGGCAAACTAATGGCAAAAATGAACTATCAAAATATGGGAGGGATTGGACAAAGCGGCCTGGTACCTCCCATACAAATCACAAATTAAAAATCCAATATTTCTGCTCCTGTTAACGGTATTTGAACAAAATTGGGTATGTTGGTTAGGTGTACATATTCTAGGATCTGCTGCAAATATGGGCGGAATTTGACAAAGGTGCGTGTTCATATATAAAGAATTTATTGTCAAAAACTATTTTTTTACGGGTTGTTTTTTTTACTATAAATTATAAATAAAATTTGAGTGCGGAGCATTCTCAGAACAAAGAGAATAAGACGTATTATACATATATGAAAATGAGATAGCAAGAGAGCAACGAAAATTGTGTGAACTTGTGTAGCTTATATACAAACATAACAATGAATGCATGTTCATGGGACTGTTGGTTTGCATTCTCTGTTTTTTGTGGGAATAAAACGAAAAATATTAAGCAAGAAAATAATGACACATGTACTTGCACTGTGCTTTAAACAATTTTAAGTATTAATATTATTTATATGTAATGTCATCATATAGTTGAATGCTGTTTTTTATATTCCAATGTAACAGCTATTAATGTGTTGATAGAAATCGAACAGGTACCGTGCCCGTGAGTTCGATCACTTACTGGATTTTTTTTATATGTTTGTAGCGTTACTGGACACTGCTGAAGATGATCTGTTAGCTGAGAAGGAATTACAACTTTCTACAAAAACATGTCAAGTGTTCTCTAATGTTTCTCGAGACATTTGGGAAAAAATTTTTTTTCGCGAAACTTTTGCTTTTCAGCACCGAAGTTCTGTAACTTTTTAACGAACAAATTCGGAAGTTAAATTGAAAAAATTCGAAAATGTTGTTTTCAAATTTAATTATATTTTACAACTTAACTTTGTTCGTTGTCCTCATTTCTACGCAACCCAAAGCGAAAGTACTTTTTTTTAAACCATTGTAATTTTTTGCGTGGTTCTTGTTTTCTTTGGATCAATTTCAACAGAGACGCTGCAAAAGTAAATCGATAGGGACAGCAAACGACGCCATATTTTTTCCCGCTCTTTTGATATACGAGCCAACAAGTTAAATTTACTACCGAAATTTGGAGTCAGTGGCCTCAACTTTAAGAGGCCTCAACAATCAGCGATGAGGCTCATTTCTGGCTGAATGGCTTCGTCAATAAGCAAAATATGCGTTATTGGTCAGACAGCAATTCACACGTAATCCATGAGTCATCATTGCATCCCGAAAAAATTACGGTTTAGTGCGGTTTATGGGCCGGCGGCGTCATTGGGCCGTACTTCTTCCGTGATGATCAAGACCGGCACATTACTGTGAATGCGAATCGCTACCGTTCAATGATAACCGAATATGTTTGGCCCCAATTGGATAATATGGACTTGGAGGACATGTGGTTCCAACAGGACGGCGCCACAAGCCACACAGCGAATGTCACAATCAATTTATTGGAAGCCAAGTTTGGTGAACGTGTTATCTCACGAAATGGCCAGTCGATTGGCCGCCTCAGTCGTGCAATTTGACGCCGTTAGATTATTTCCTATGGCCTATGCCAAAAAGCGAGCGACGATTGATGAACTTCGTACGAATATCGAACGTGAAATTGCAGCAGTATCGGCCGATTTATGCTTTAAAACCGTCGAAAATTGGGTTTAGCGTCTGGATTTCTGCAAGCGTGCCCGTGGTGGCCATGCAAAATAAATCGAGTTCCATACATAATGGCATTTCACAGGAATAAAGAATTTCATTGGTATCTATTTATTTAAAAAAACTTTTGTAGCGCTCTTATTGAAAAATCCGTTATATGTAGAAAAAAGTATAATTAAGTGGAATTTGATAATTCAAAATGAAGATGAGTAAATAGATAAAGTTATAGTGTGAAAGGCTTTCTCTTAGTTGGCGAAAGAATCTGATTGCTGGCAACTTGTGAACGGAAAACTCAAAGAAAGTCGGAAAATTACTTTTCAGCCGATGTTCTGAATCAAGGACCTGCAAAAACTGGATTTAGAAGTTTAGCTAAGTTCCCAAAGGTTGAAGCCCAAAATGCTTGAAACGACTTTGTCAACGAGAGTTTACAGGTACAACTAACCAAACGGCAGTTGGTGGCTGTCAAAGTGAGTCAAAATCGAAAAATTAAAAAAAAATCCACTCTATTAGGTAAAAAAAACATTTTGTATGGAACCATGTAATTGTGACTACAAAAACTAATGATGCAGTTCGATTCCTCATATAAGAATTTGGGTAAAACCTTCGTCTCCGGCGTTGTCTACGAAAATGTTTGCCTAAAACTATCACAGTGTAATAGACCAATTTTTTTATGTGTGTTTGAAATTAGTAATATTATTATTAAAACTTTCATATACTTAACCCATCTTTCTCCTGAGCCCTCGATATTCGGCCAATTAAAAAACCAGTTTAGAAATTTCAGTCTGGTGAACCGACTTACACATACTCTCACCTAAAGTGATGCATTGCGTCCAAGTTCCATTAAAAACAGTTAATATTTAGTTGTGGTACTTCTCTTCGCAGTAGTTTCGCCCATATTAAATAGCCGATGGACGTTGCCTAAAATAGTATCTTATTCCCGACTTAATTAGGACCTGTTGTGTTACTGAGCAGTTATCGTCACTACCAGCCAATCGTCCGCCCAACATTTGTATGGCAGGTGCAAAAAATGGGTGTGGCACAGCAGTAAATTTTTATTACACAGTAACTGGCGACATAATATTGGCCAGTAACATATTTCATTAAGAACGGTTTTGGTTTACGGACGATTTCGTGTCGATCAACCGGAAACACGCTGACAAATTTGTATTTTTTGTTGTTTGGATGCAAATATAACGTGTGTTTAAATATTGTAAATATTGTATACTTGTACCCAAACACGTTGTATTTGCTATTCAATATTAGATCTTGGGGTCACAATGATAATTGTGTTATAATATATATGTGTTTGCGACCCAAATATATATTGGTTTGTGATTCAAATACAACTGTGTTTACTGCACTGTTTATGCTCTGTTGAGAGTTACAGATTATTCGAAGTTGAACTTGTAAGTATGTAACTGCATTTTTCCATTATAATAAACAAACGAGGGACAATAGAATGCGCAGCCTGAGTGGTAATGCGATCACTGATACGTCTCAGTATTATTAGGTCACCCTGTGACTGAAGTCCTTCGAAGTAGTGCACATATTCTTCTGTCATTTGAAGGCGGATTAGCCAACAGCCCTGGTCAACGGCGGATCAAAATTGAAGCAACGGAAATCCAGTTTCGACACACTGCTCCTTAATGAGCGGCTGAAAGACAATCATCCTGACAGTAGGTAAAATGCACACCATGGCGGGATGGGTTTGCCTTCCGCATCATTAGGCAACTCAAATACAAAGGAAAAATTATGAACAAAGAAACCCCCTAACTGTTGACGATCCACGCAAACGACAAAAGACGCTGCCGTGACCACGACATTAGGATTATCCTAGACAATTTTAATGCCAAATTGGGAAGGGGAAATGTCTTTCGACCAACCATCGGCAATCACAGTCTACATGATACCACCTCCGATAATGGAATTAGACTGATCGACTTTGACGCTGGAAAGAATATGGTAGTTAGCAGCACTCGATTCCAGCATAAGAAAACAAATAAGGCGACCTGGTTATCAACTGATCAGAGAACGAAGAACCAGATTGATCACTTGGTAATAGACAGCATGCACGTGTAATGGATGTACGTGTGATTCGAGGTGCCAATATCGACTCGGATCATTACCTGGTGCCAGCGAAAGTTCGCACAAGATTGAGCAGGGCGAAAAACGTACGAAGCCGACGATTGGGGTCTTAGTGTATTATGTCCTGTATTCAAAAAGGGTGATCCGTGTGTATGTTCCAACTATCGCGGTGTCAGTCATTTATCCATCGCCTATAAGATCTTTTTAGACCAAAAAGTCCACGACTGACCAAATATTCACGCTACGCCAAATCCTGGAAAAGACCCACGAAAAGCAAATCGATACATACCATCTTTTTGTCGGTTACAAAGCTAGCCAAAGATAACCCCATACGGGGAAAATTGTACGAAGCTATGTCTGAACTTGGGATTCCGGCAAAACTGATCCGCCTCTGTAAAATGACGCTGACCAACACCAAATCAGCAGTGAAGATGGGCAAAGACTACTCCGAACCATATTGTATCAAGCGAGGATTGAGACAAGGCGACACAATTTCGTGCAATCTCTTCAACATCTTAATGGAGATAACTGATTCGCCTTGACACACTTTCGTGCAATCTCTTCAGCATCTTAATGGAGATAATAATGAGAAAAGCTGCAGTAAATACGAACAAGACCATTGACATGAAAAGCCATATGTTGCTGGCGTATGCTGACGACATAGACATTATTGGGCGAAATTTGCGAGTGGTTACTGGAGTATTTTCAAGAATCGAAAAAGAATCAGCGATGGTGGGTCTTGCTGTTAATGAGGGCAAGACAAAATTGATGGTGTCAACGACTAGAGAAACCTCCCGACTTGGTCCGAACTTGAACGTTGACAACCGATTTAGGTTTGAAGTGGTAGATGAATTTGTCTACCTTGGACCCGCCGTTGACAAGGACAACAACGTCAGCCTGGAGATAAATAGGAGAAATGATGCTATTTTGGGCTCAGCAAGCCGTTTAAAAACAAAGCCCTCTCTCGACGGACAAAGGTCCAGCTATACCAGACTCTCATTTTAGCAGTCCTGGCATTTGGACCCGAAACTTGGGTTATATCGCAAGCGGATGAAAAACACCTGGGAGTATTCGAGAGGAAACTTCTCCGTAAAGTATATGGTCCTGTTAGAGAAAACGGCCAGTACCGATGTCGCTGGAAACAAAAGCTATATGATTTATATTCTGGCGTGGACATCTCTAGGCGAATCAAATTAGGCCAGTTGTGGTGGCTACGCCATGTTATCAGAATGGATGAAGATGAGCCAGCGTGAAAGGTTTTCGATAACGTTCCCGATGGAAGCTGGAAGAGTGGACAACCAAGACTCCGATGGAAAGGCCAGGCCGAAAAATCCCTCCGTATGCTTGGTGTTAATAGACCCTATCACTAAACTTTTTCCTGGTGGCCACCATGGACTCATCTTTTCCGTCCGAAACACCAATTTCATAAATTCTTCGTAGAATTTGATATCCTGCAGTTGTTTTTCGGGAATGAGGGTATAAAATAATTAAAATATATGTCAATTTCTTTAATCTGATGCTAGTCCCAATCAATAAACTCTTCCCAATTAGGCGCAATGGTCCCAGAGCTTTGCTAACATAATAGGACGGTTAGTTAATTTCGAATTTATCTTCACAAACCTTTATTGTCATACCCAAACTAACCTTTAGCAATTATAGTCCCCGGCAAAAATTTCATTCTGATCGGTAAAGATCTACTGCAGTTATCATGTTGGCCAACCAACTAGTTAGACAGCTTTAAACACTGCTAAAACGAATTTTATCTAAAGAAACTAAGGGTATTTCGTTCTAATGTCTCGTTCTGAGTCCTGTGCTCTCACTTTCTTAACAATACTACGTTTTGTAGGCACGAAAGACGCGAAATTCTGAATCAGTTATTAAATCCTTCGTGTAATGGAAAATTAGTCAGAGACATTCAAGACACACAAGACATTCAAGATTGATCATTTCTTTAAGGCGTGGACTCGAAATGGAATACCGTCAAATGTGATTACAATAAACTACAGTCTCGTTACTCATTTTCGATGGATGGTATGGAGATATTGTATTTAATATCAGACTCAGTTGGGGTGCCAAGTAGATAGGGTCGGCCTCCATACAAACAAAAAGTTGGCAAGTCGCACCCTAGAATTAAAGATTAAGCCATAACAAATCCGGAACCACAAAAAAAAAATTTTCGCGCACCCTAAATACGACCGAATTGGTTTTTTTTTTGTGCTGCGTCGTCATTTGAAGTCCGATTCGAACGAAATAAAAACCATTGTTTCTGTTTTCACAATAGCTACAAAGTGGGTACAGTAAAAGAGAAAGTTTCATTATTTAAAATGTCTTTATTTATACAAGGTGGCGCAAAAGTAATCCTCCTATCAGAAAATGCTATAAATTTTGCGATTGGCCCCTAATGTCAGTTCTGTTTTGACATTTGTGTAGTAAACACATGCGAAATACACGTTAATAAACAATGTTACGCTACACTGCTCCAGAACGCGGAATATTGCTGACTATTTATTTGACCAATAATCGGTCGGTGACTTTGGCACAACGTGAATTTAGTTGCAGATTTCCTGGCCGTCCAACGCCTACTGGTGAAACACTGCGACGTTTAGCCGCTCGCCTCGAGATGCTGCCAGGCGTGGCAGACCCCGGAGTAGCCGTTCTGCAGAGAATATTGCTGCTGTAGCCGAGGATGTCATGGAAGCGCCGTCGATGTCATGGAAGCGCCGTGAGCGCTACAGAGCAATGATCAACGAGTTCTCTTTGCCGCAACTTGATGAATTGGGATTGGAAAACATGTGGTTCCAACAGGACGGTGCAACGGCACACACTGCACGTGCCACAACCGATATGCTGAAGGATGCATTTCCCGGGCGCCTAATCTCCCGTTTTGGCGATTTGCACTGGCCAGCAAGATCGCCTGATTTGACCACTCCAGACTTCTTTTTGTGGGGCTTTTTGAAGTCGCGGGTTTATGTCAACAAGCCTCAGACTCTTGCAGCTCTTAAAGACAATATCCGTGAAGAACGTGAGGACGTATCGCCGGAAGTTTTGGCCAAAGTGATGGAAAATGCCATAAAAAGGGCTCAAAAGACAAACAACTGTGGCGGCGGCCATTTACATGACATCATATTCTCAACTTGATGTAAAAAAAAATTAAAATACCAAATAAAAATAATCCACAAGAAGAATCAAAGTTTTTAATTTTTTTTTTAAATTACAGCCAAAAAACATCGGAAGTTTACTTTTGCGCCACCTTGTATAATAAAAATTATCCCGCTTAGGGTGGTAGAAAACGCTGTATTAAAGTAACAGGTAGAAGTTGCCGTCAAAGTAAAAAGTTGGGTATGAAGAAAATGAAGCTATTGTGAAAACAAAAACAATGGTTTTTATTTCGTTCGAATCGGACTTCAAATGACGACGCAGCACAAAAAAAAACCAATTCGGCCGTATTTAGGGTGCGCGAAAAATTTTTTTTTGTGGTCCCGGATTTGTTCTGGTTTAATCTTTAATTCTAGGGTGCGACTCGCCAAACTTTTTTTTCCGACCCTATCTAGTGCCAAGGATATCATTTGATGATTTATGTCAAAAATCAAAGAAACTACGGTTTATGAATACCCTTGATGGGAAGTCAAACAACGAGGTTTCGGATACGTGTAAAGGAATGCTAACACAATGATGCCAACTCACTGAAGCCAGAGAATAAGCTGACGTTTTAAGCAGAGCTTCTTCAAATTGGCTTAAACGAATATCGTTTAGAAATGGCTGAATTATTTAAATTTTTTTCCCCTACTGTGACACGTCGGTTATCGTCACATAAAGGATCTATTTACTTGTATCTATACAAACGAACATCCACAAACAAACAAGGAAAAAAAGAATTCGAATAATGCTAATAAAGTGCACACAATTCCACGGCAACGCTCCGGCTGCTGCCTCATCGTCCTGTGGCAAAACATGAGGCTGTCAATATTGCACACAACATCAAATGCAACCAATATGCAAACATGTATACGTACATAAACATATGGGTAAAGTACCTATGCCATATCGTTCCAGTGCATCCTGAGAGGAAACGGAAGATACACGCATTTTGACATACATAACTATAGGTATGCACGGATACTTGTAGGACCAGATAAAACAAGTATTTAACTGAATTTTTTACGTTTGAAATAAATAAAAATATTTTTTTAAAATAAATCTAAACCTTATATCTTCGACGCTTGGGAATAAGGTCTTAAGTCAAAAAAATGCATTTTGAGTTTTTAATTGGGTTTAACTCAATTTTTGGAACGAAGTTCCTTATCGCACATTGCGGGATGGGGGTAAATGAAAAAATTTTAAATAACTTTTTTTAATCGTATTATGCTATAACCCAGTATTATTCTGCATACTTTTTGGATTTGGTAATTATTACTAGATTTGTACAGTCAGGGACGTATATGAGGGTTGTGTTCTTTCATGTTGGCTTTGTGATAGTCATGCCCATGTGAAGTGTGCTGGCTTCAATGGAAGGAATTGTGACATAATTACGGTTAAGGAAAGCGGGCTTCGCTGGACATGTTGGAAGTGTAAGGAATTGGATGTTTACTTTTTTTAGGTTATTGCCTTTTGCGTTATTAACAGTATTATCCCATTCTTAGTGCTTGCACTTCGAGTCTCCCGCTAGGACATAGTAATTATTTGAATTTAGAAGATTCATAGAAGCAAATAGTTTTTGCAAGTCTGCTTGTATTGAATTTATATTGCCGGCCGGATAGTACGCACATGTAATAACTAAAAAGTTGTCGCAGTCGACGGGTATCTTTATGGCGCATGTCTCTAAAGCATATAGCGAGTATCTACTTTTGTTATCGTGACTGTAGTATTGTATGTTATTCTTGATTAATATAGCAGTTCCCCCATCCCTAGTTGCATCAATTCGATATTTGCTTATGATTATATAAATTTTGAATATTGTACAATGTGTATGGTTTAATTTTGTCTTATTTAATAGGTCAATATCTACTATCTACCTACCCTTAAAAATGTACCTATTCTTGAAATTTTTCTTAAAAAAACCATTTCTTAAAAAAAAATCTTGTTATAAAAAATACTTTTTCTTACAAAAATTCCTTTTCTTAAAAGTAGGTTTTCTTAAAAATTAAATATTACCTTTTTTTCTTAAGATCGGTAGGCTTTCTGAAAATAAGTAAATTTTGTTAAAAAATTACCTTTCCTAAAAAGAGTACCACTTTTTTAAAAAGTACCTATTCTTACAAAAGTAATTCTTTGTAAAAAAAAAATCATACTCTTATGGCTTTTTCTTACAGAAAGTACTTATTCTTAAAAATAGTAGCTTTTCTTAAAAAAAAAACATTATCGTTTAGTAAAAGAAGTACCCCTTTTTAAAAAAACACCTATATAATATATATTCCGGCAAATATAATACATATTCTTACAAAATTTTTTTTTAAAAAATGCATTGCAGAAAAAAAAATTTCTTCCAAAAAGTTTTTTTTATTTTACAAAGAGTACCATTTCTTAAAGATCCATTTAAATTATCGTACTTTTCAACGGGCGCTTTATACGTGGTGGAGCTAACTAGTGCATAATAACGGGTCCGCCATCTAACGTTTTTTTTTTCAACTAGTATTTATTTCGTGAATGGTAACACTTAGCTCATGTCTGATTTGACAGATAAATAGTTTTATCCTTCCGCTGAACGAATATGGTTGTGTATACGCTTGAACAACGCTGGGAAATATGGGGAAAATGGGCCTGCGATCGACTTACAGAAGATGCCGATTTTGCCAAAAAAATCATATTTTCAGATGAAGCTCATTTTGATCTTGGCGGGTATGTAAACAAGCAAAATTGTCGCATTTGGGGCACAGAAAACCCGCACGCATTCATTGAAAAGCCGATGCACCAAAAAGGAGTCACTGTTTGGTGCGGATTTTGGTCCAGAGGAATAATTGGGCCATTTTTCTTCGAAAATGAGCAAGGAGTGGCCGTTACAGTCAATGGCGATCGTTATCGGTCCATGTTGAACGAATTTTTGTTCACAAAAATTGAAGAGGAGGATATTGGCAACATTTGGTTTCAACAGGACGGCGCTAGGTGCCACACAGCCGAAGCTACACTCGATGTTTTGCGCCCTGTTTTTGAAGATCGCATTATCAGCCGCAGGGCTGATGTCGTTTGGCCACCTCGGAGCTGCGATTTGACACCGTTGGACTTTTATTTGTGGGGTACCCTCAAAGATAAGTGTTGCGCCGACAAGCCAGAGACAACTGACGCTTTTAAGGACAATATTCGTGAAGCCATTGGTGAAATACAGCTGCACACAATCGATAATGTGCTTAAAAATTGGACTGCATGGCCAGCCGAGGCAGCCAATTGAATGAAATTATTTTCCATTATTAACCGGAAGGATTGTACTTTCAAATAAAAAAAGAAATTTGAGAAAATATTCAGTAGTTTTTTTTATAGCATTTTCAAAAAAAAAAAGTTATTTGGCGGACCCGTTATATAGCGAAAGAGACTTCGTTCCAACCGGGTGTCCCATGACACCTCATGTGATTTTTCTCTCTCTTTCGTTTGGTATTAATAACTTAAATCTAGCACAACTGCATCCAATCGTAATCATTTGCTCTTTAAGCAATAAGTCAGAAAAAGTTATGTAAATAATTTTCAATTTAACATTACGAAAAACTACAGTTTCTGACTTAAGACCTTATTCCAAAACGTCAAAGAGATATTAGTGTATAAGATCATACTTCGAGCTTGCAAGGGCAGAAACATTTTTCTAAGTGAATAATGTTTGGTTTTGTTGGAATAATTGCAATTCACGACAGCACACTCACTAACATGACTAACATCGAACGTCGTGACGTGTTCATCATAAGATGTCAACAACTGTGCCTGCATTATACCATCGCTTGATCATCAACCTTATAGATACACATACAATTTAGTATTGATAAATATGATCCCTAAGTACACGCAAAGAAAAAAAAACGTTTATTTCTCGGTTGCCTCAACAATACTTTGATTAATTTGTATTAATTTATTAATCGCAACCGTTCATGAAGTTCTCCCATGTAATCTCGTATATCGCAAATATGTATCATGTTGTTGCAAACGAGTTCTCGTTTGCATCAAACCCATACAAACTTACATTTGCAGCAAATTTAAAAAAAACGTTTGCGATAACTGAAATTAGCTATTTTTCTAATGAGAGCACATATTACGAAGAACGTAAATTTCTCTCATTCTGTCAACTTTATACACAGTGTTATTCACTCGTTTTGTTTGTTTGGAGCAACTACAACTCATTTGTTGTAACCGAAGGAACAGTTGGCGGAACCGTTTTTCGTTTATCGTAAATGCTTTTTCAGCTCTCATTTCTCATAACTGGTTTACTGCAAACGATTCTCGCAAACGTTTTTTTTTATTTTGGAATAACTAGAACTCGGTTGCTGTAACCGGAACAATAGTTGGCTTATAATTTTCATAACTCGTTTGCTACAAACATTTTTCGGTTCTCCTAAACGAAATGATATGTGTGGCTTAACAGAAGTTCGTTTCTCGCAACTACAGTCCCCAAACAAATTTCAGTTATTTGAGATTTCGTTTGGGAGGAACAAATTTTTTCTTTACGTGTACCAACCCACACACTGAGATTCAATTATTCCAATCAAAGAGCACACGGTTTTTTTCCTTCATGTTCTTGTTTCATAAACCCGTCACTTCAAGTAGCTCCAAAGAAAGAAGTCTGGGATGGTTAAATCGGGCGATCTTGCTGCCCATACCAAATATCCAAAAGGGAAGATTATGCGACCAGGAAATGCCTCCTTCACAATATCCATTGTGGATCGTGCTGTGTGTGCGATTGCACTGTGTGCACTGTCTTTTTGAAACCACATGTTCACTAAACCCCGCTCATTCAATTCCGGCAGTAAGAAGTCGTGTATCACGGCTGTGTAGCGGTCACCAGTAACAGTGACCGTATTGCCTACCTGTATTGGAAAAGGGAAAACATATCGAGGGGAATTTTGTTTACAAGTATTTTACACCTCCTATTTGTGCTATTGCTGCCTTATAAGGCATGGTTTGCGTTTGCCTCCATAACGGTAGTATCAACCCTTTGTACACCTCTATAAGACATTTTAAGGTTATTGATGGCAACTGGTCTGTCTCCAAAGGGACAGGCATTGTTGGTCTCTTGTCTTTGTGGGGCATGTTCGATGTGACCAAAGTAATATTGGATCCATTCAGATCGCAACGTTGCCCCTGTCGCTATACGCTGTTAACAGGAATATGTTGAGATAGTTTCTGGACATAATGCAAGCTCAGAGAATGTATTACGCCGGGTGAGGCTCATAAACCTTGAGGACCCTCTGCTAGGCGAAAGCTGAAGGAGGTGGACGTTGATCTGAAGAAACCGCAAACATTTCTATTCACCAGCGTCACGTCCTGCAAGCCGTCCGACACCATAAAATAGTTTTCAGCCGCATCATTATCAATAGAATTTGCAGGCTTAGCTAGATTGGTGTTGGATAAGGGGCAACCTTCTTCAGGATGTTCAATAAGTCTGCAGCTTAGTCCAACGATCTGTCAAGGCAAAAGCGGGAGTGTAGAATTAATCACATAGTCTTTGCCGAGAACGAAATGAACCCCCGGAAATCTGAACAGCTGATTTTTTAAAGTCAAACAATTACTATTCCCTGTCAGAATTTCTCTATTGTTAAGATTTATTTGAATTTTTTCTGACCACTGGAGTTGTAGCGACAATCGTAATAGATTTCGATGTAGTGGCAGGTATTTTTAACACTCTTACTACCATGGTACGCAAAGAAGCATTACATTTATCATTGAATGCCATAGGACGAATCACACCTAGATGTCTCTACCACATTAATACAATGGCTGATTAAACGGAAACTTCTGCTTCCCGGTAAAAAGTACGAGCTCCGGTTTCTGTGATTAAGTCCTGGAATGCATCTCTACATATGGAAGGGTATTTACCTTGAACAGAAATTTCCAGGTCGTCAGTGAATAACTGTCAGACTGTGCAACCTGATCCCGTCAACTATTACAAAACACTATCCAGTGATAAATTCCAGAGAAGTGGAGATATGACTTCCGCTTTGGGTGTCCCTTTATCACGCTTTGAGTTAAAGTCGTGTTATACAGGAACGAGGCCCCTTCGCGTAGGTAATCCATGTATCAAATTAATGATTCCCTGGTCCGACACAGCTGATTATATCGACCCCGGAAAGTCGTTGTGAAAGGCACCTTCTATATCGACAAATGCGGCAAGAGTGTATTCCTTTCAGGTAAATGGAGTAATCTATGAAACTCGCTAAACCGTGCAGAGCTGTTTCCGTAGATTTGACTTCATTGTAAAAGTGCTGGGCATACGGACAGCTGAGAAATACCTAATCCTATATAATCGTTCACATAAATGAGACAATCATCCTCTCCAATGCCTTCAGAAGAAAATATGGGAGACTGATAAGTCTAACGAGTTTTGGACTAAAAACCGATGGTTTTTCCGTTTTCAGAATTTGGATACTCCCCATATAACGGAAATATAGGTTAGCTTGATACAGCTCACATAAAGTTTCAGAAGCTAGGTGATTTCTGTGGTTTAAAACTTCCTATTGCCTAGTGTAGTGTTTATTTTGTCACGATGTTTCCCGCAACCTACGCGATGACGTGGTTGTTCGCTGAATCTGACCTTAAGTCCTCGAGCCAGTTTCCTAGAAAGTGTACTTTAAGCAGGAGGTCTACCGATTCATCATTCGATGTCGTCCATCGCCTGGTTTGTTCCTTCAGATATCCTAGAGATGTGAGAGTTGTAGAGAGGACTTTTCGCGGTCTGGAAGTTTCAGCCGCGTTTTCAATGCTTTCGCAGTAATGTATCCAAGTACTACTCCCTGAAGATATTAAATCCTTCTTTTATTATTTGTGTTAAAATTTTGTACACATTCCAGTCTCACTTCATCAAATTTTGTGGTGCAGATTGAGCTCCGCGTAAAGAACGAGATCCATTTTAAACTTCTCTCTGAGGACCAAGGTCCAGTTCTGCATAGTACAAATAGACTCATGCTACGTTCCATAAACGTTTTGAAATTTAATTTGGATTGTGAATACTGTTTATTGTTTTCTGCTAATATACTACTTGTATTGTCATTAGTTCCGGAACATACATCTAAATCGGAGTTGGCAGATATATATTCTATTTCCATTGGTTAAATTATTTCGGGTAACAGGCGGCGAAATAATTCGTTGGCAAAATATTTTTTCTGTCTGTTTGGTGGGTTTAGTAACCATGAGAGTAATTCAACAGGCTTTAGATTTGTTGTTCTGTGTTGTAATATCAGTTGCGTAAAATAAAATACGTTAAAATACGGTTCACAAAACCGAAGCACGAAGCACCGGCCGGAGTTCGGTTAACCGGTTTCGGTTTTGAATACACTAATATCAACCCAAAAGAAGGCATCAATGTATGTAAACATTTTTGAAGAAATAATCACATTAGATTTGGTCACCATTGAAAACGGTTTTAATATTAAAGTCTTTGCCGTCGCTGTTAGCCGCCGCCAGGTTAGCCGATCAAGCCGCCGCTGCCGGGTTTCATAGGTCACTACTCCGCCGCCGAAGCAGAAACCATCGGAGTAAACCTCTATTATAAAGGTCCTTTTCCAAAAAAAAGCACAATAAAATAAAATTTTTTCGGTTCATATGATTATAAACACTTTACATTTTTGAATTTTTTTGCACGAAGTGGGATTTCATTTATACGTAAAACAGTTAGTTTAAGAAAAATATGACTTTCTTATAAACGTTAGTGAAAAACGGCCAAGAGAATTATTTTGAACATAGCAGAAAGAGCCAATATCGATGTTTCTCATTCACAAGGATATTCTTATCGAACCACTGCGCCGGAAATTGGTCGAAGTCACAAAACTGTAATGGAATACTTAAAAGATGTTGAAAGCTATGGAAAGAACAACAAAGGAAAGATTCCAACCGCTTTAACTCCAACCTAAGAGAGAAAAATCTTGAGAATTGTGTCAAATTTTTCACTTTCAGCACCAAAAGTCAAGTCTGAAGCTGGTATCCAGAAAGTATATTGACAGTAAAAAGGGTCAGAGTACCTGAAATTGAAATAACTGAAGAAAAATACCGTAGCTGAATAATGTGCGAAAAGAAAATCGGTTACAATTTGCAAGACAGCATATTACATGGGACATTCAAGTAGGACGTCATGTTAATGATTGGCGTACTTTGGTTTTAGTTACGAAATTTTTTTAAATTTAGGTGGCGCAGATGTGTCACGATACGAGAAAAGAGGGTCGATTTTTAAATCGTCATCGTAGCAGAGAGGGTGGAGTTATGGTCAGGTGAACAATAACGTATATCGGCACAATCGATTAAGATCTTCATACTTCAAAAATGACTGAGCTTTCCCTAAAGTAAATGATATTGTTGGACCGATTCCATGGCTACTGCAACAAGATAATGCTCCTACTCATAACGGCACAGTTGTAAAATAACTAATTTCAAACCAAAATGTTCGTCTTCTTAATTGGCCATCATATTCGCCCGACCTAACCATAATTGAAAATGTTTGGGGTTGGCTTTCCCTCAAGGTTTATGCAGACGGAAGACAATTAAATGATAAAGAATCAGTAATTCAAGCCATTTAGGGCTCCTGGAATGAGATTTCTTTGGATTACTTAAAACGCCGTACACTTGAAGTTATTTCAAACAAGGGTAACTCCATTATTATTACATTTATTACACATTATTACAAATCCTAGAATATTATGAATAAACTAAATATTAATGATTATTATTATTACATTATAAAATAATTATTTAGTTAAATGGTTCCAATCATATGAACGGATTTTTGATGTGTTAACATCTATAGGCACGAGTATGGCAATCTAGCAAAGTGAACACACGCAAACAACACACAGCGTTAGCAAACAAGTATGCTGGTATTGATGTAGCGGCAGCGAACAAACAAGCAGGTCGTCATCGCCAAAGAGTATTGAATAGTATAGAGAATTCATGGAACGAATTGTATGACTCAAAGGCACTGGCGACGTCTGGCGAATAATTCAAAACGTATTATTCTCTTTTTGTCATAACTTGGTTCATTCATAATTTTGATGTGAAACATTGATGCCTTTTGAAACATTTAATTGATGTTTCATAATTGAAAATATTTGGGGTTGGCTTTCCCTCAAGGTCCATGAAGGAGGAAGAAAAGTAAATGATGAAGAATCAGTAATTCAAGCCATTAAGGGCTCCTGGAAAGAGATTTCGTTGGATTACTTAAAACGCCGTATATTTGAAGTTATTTCAAACAAGGGAGTTAGCACCCACTATTAGAAAGTCTACAATATTATGAATAAACTAACTATTAATGGTTCTTATTATTACATTATAAAATAATGATTTAGTTAAATGGTTCCAATCATATGAACGGATTTTTCATGTGTTAACATCTATAGGCACGAGTATGGCAATCTAGCAAAGTGAACACATGCAAACAACACACAGCTTAAGCAAACAACTTTGCTGGTATTGTTGTAGCGGCTGCGAACAAACAATCAGGTCGTCGTCGCCAAAGAGTATTGAATAGTATAGAGAACTCATGGAACGAATTGTATGACTCAAAAGCACTAGTGACATCTGGCGAATAATTCAATACGTATTATTCTCGTTATGTCATAACTTGGTCCATTCATAATTTTGATGTGAAACATTGGTGCCTTTTGAAACATTTATGGTTTTTGTATTGTTTTATGTAATAACACTGTCGCAATGGTGCATTTATATTGTATTATACTATAAAGAGAATAACACACGCTTATGCTGTTGTATTCAGGCTGTCTGCATGAGAGCGAAAAAAGAGTGCAATAAGTTCTGTATACTATTCAATACTTTTTGTCGTCGATTTGTTTATGACAAATCAAAAGCAATTATTTCAGTTAGCTAAATATTGCTTTTTATTCCAGTGTATGCCAGCATTCAAACAAGCAGGTCGTCGTCGCTCTATTTATAACAAAACAAAAACAATTATTTCGGTGAGAAAAATATTGCTTTATTTATTTTCATAATATTACATCTAATGTTAAAGCAGATGTAAGAAGAAATAAAGTGGAATAGCAAACGAACCTTCAGCACAAAACCTTTTCTTTTTTTATTTTCCAATGTAAAATTTACTAATGTGTCCATAGAAATCGAACAGATATCGTGTAACAAAGAGGTGTTAACACATCGCCCGTGAGTTCGAACACTTACATAATTTTTATCATTTTTGGGAAATGGCATTAAGCATTAATGTTGTTTGTTTTTGAAATCTTAACAAAATGATCTTCCAATGGTAGTAACATTTTACTATTTAAAAAAAAATATGGTCTACTAAAATCAAAAATTTAATTGGGTCTAATCATCTGATCGAGAGTGTATTGCCATACTTTACTGTATAAGATTATTTCAAAATAATGTTGCTTCATTATACAACGTGGTTGTGTTTGTTGTATACTTATTTATGCAACAAGACGGATTTACTGTCAAGATAAAAACGGCATTGAACTTAAAAGTACATGCTACGATACATTTTTTTTCAACTGTTTGTGGAAAAGATAATAGACGTAATTATGAGCTATAAATTTTCGAATATGCAATATAGTAGACTTCTTTAATTAATAATTATCCTATTATATCAGTTGAAAAGATTGAGGCTATCTTTTCACATTTAGATATCGGTTCACATTGTTAGACTTTCTGATCTGATTGAAACCGAGACTTATATTGCATACGACGTTAGCGTCAACGAACTGAATGAAAGTTGGGCAGAGCGGGGATAGAACTCACGGCATTGCAATTAATTATTTTGTTAGCTGATTGGTCAATGGTACATACTAATAGTTAGTTATTGATAGCAAACACCATTTGATACGTATCAGCAGGAAAATTTCCTGCTACTACAGAAGCTGTACTGCCAAGACAACAAACAACTTGCATACATTCTGTTAAAAGGTTTGCATTCTCCTAAATATGATTGCAGTAATGAAAACGAATAAAAATTTAGAAATACTAATTTCCGTTTGTTCCCGTATTCGTGTTTGCTCTGTCTTGGTTGCACTTGTACGATACTGAAAACGGCGAAGCATTCCACGATTCTGGTTGTATGAGAGTCTGATGAAAAAACAAAAATAGTTTCCCGTTACATACTGAAAAAATCCCAAATGAGTTTCTGCCACAACAACAAAGGGGGTCGACTTGCTAGCAAACTGGAACCCAGGAAGTTATGAATAATCCACAAACAAACAAATAAAAGGCAATTAAAATGTAGTTTTTTTTTTCAACAAATCGTGAAGTATACAAAACTTCCCTTTTATTCACAACGATATGTAAATTTTGAAGGAATTTCAAAAGATTTCGCGATCAACAAATTCCAAAAGTGCTTGCCCGAGATTCTTACACGATCGATATGGGGAAAAAAGACAACAATAATCAAACTCTTCGTTCTATTTAAGAATGACGTGTAAAACAAATAGTTAATAACATCAGAGCAATTCGGCCTATCGCAAAAGGCCACAATTGTAGGGTGACTGGAACACACACCTTGAAGAGATTATGGAGAGCTTCTCACAACCTGTGATTTTGTTTTAAACAATACAATTTTACACTCACAGATTGTCTCCTATAGCTGAATATTTCTGGTGTACTCCGATATACCTGGATATTTCTACTCGAGAGAGGGCTTTATCCCCGAAGTGCTTGGTTATCCTAAAATAAACCCTATTCTCCTCTTGACCTCAAGGCGAAAGTTGTGGCAGAGACGAAATAAATAAATTCTTCCAATACACCGAAGTATTCACGCACGCTGAAAAATCTGTATTTTTGTTGTTGTTTGGATGCAAATATACAGTGCGTTTGGAGTTTGTCGCACTTGGGCCCAAAACTTCGCTATTCAATATTATATGTTTGAGGCGCTATAATTAATATGTAAGAAGATATGAGTTTGGGAGCCACATATATTTATGTTTGTGATACAACTTCAGCTGTGTTTGTTGCACTGTCTATGCTCTCTCGAGAGCAAGAGAATAAAATAGGGACAACGAGAGAGTCTTTCTTGTAAGTGTGTATCTGTATTTTTGCATTATTCTCTCAGACAGTGAGTCATAAATATTCCTGAATCTGCGTGCAAATTGAAATCAGTGGTCCAAGATGTTTCATGTCAAGAAATTCTTCAAGAAAATGACGTAATTTTTAATAAATTTTGTACACTACTGTTCTCCAGGTCAGTGTCAGTATCACAGTGCAAAAATGAAATTAAAAAATTTTCGGCAAATTTTTCACTTTTGCGTGCTACCTAAACAGTGTTAAGAATCATCTCTAGGAAGTTTATATGTTCTAGAAATTTGTTTATTTTTGAAATCTTAGGTAAATTTTTGTAGTTGATTGTTTCCTTGAATTTTGAACGGTTTGCTACCTATGGACCTGAACACGGGAAAAAAGGTAAAAAAAAATCGATTTTTTTTAAGTTTTTTTGAGATTTTGATCTGGAAGGTGAAGTTTTTTTGATTTTATGTGTTCGCAATTTTTGTTCTTTATGACAAGAGCTACAACTTTGCCTCAGAGAGTAAATCGAAATTCTGAACGGTTTGCAAGATATGAGCCTGAGAAAATGATCACATTTTTACGAAAATGATACCGAGGCCCCAAATCTTTGGCGGCCCATAAAAAAAAGTGCATGACTTTGGGAAAAATTGGGAAACACGGGTCTTTTTTTTTTTTTAGTCTTTTATCACGTAGTGGTGTCCGTATATGGTTATTTTGCCATGACTTAAAAAATTACACACAGTGTATATTTTAAAGGCTATGCCAGTATTTTAAAGGCCAATGACGTGTGCTATAAAATAGAGTCAATTACAAAAAAATATTTTTTTTTTGAAATGGTTAATGGTAGTTTGGATTTGAATTTGAAAACAAAGTTTTCAAATTGCATTTTGCCAAGGAACATGTGAAATAGTTCGTACGCAAATGGCGAAATATTTTGAGGACAGCTGAACCTAAAGTGAGATTGGGTAATTATGATAAGAGTAATCTTCCTGTACGAAGACCTTCCAACACCGAATTCAGGCCCCAGATCACAATCCAAGCAGTTAAACGTGGTAGCGGAAACATAATGGTACGGGCTTGTTACTCTTACATTGGGACAGAATCTTTATTCCAAATTGAACAGGCAATGGACGCTGCATATTATAACACTGTATTAAAAAAAACATCATGATGCGTTGTGCTAAATGGGAAATGCCGCTTCGATGGGTGTTTCAACATAATATCGACCCCAAACACACATCGAAGCGAGCAAAAGCTTCGTTTGAAATTAATAGTGTCATAGTTTTAAGATGGTCTATGCAGTCTCCGGGCTTAAATCCTATTCAGAATTTGTGGCGGGACATTAAAGTGTCTATCAAAGGAATAAAACAATTTAATAAAGATGAGCTTATGACACTGGTACAATCGGCGTGGAAAACATGACTTGTGGAGACTTGATGATTCAATGTCAAGGCGTTGCTTAGCTGTGATAAAAAATAATAGTTATTTCATAAAGTACTGAGATAATATAAAGGATTAATGAAACATACATTTCATTTGACACAGATATTTATTCTAGTTCAGATGATGAATCGCGATGACTCTATTTTAATTCACAGGCAAAACGGGGCATTTTGAAATATTTTGATTTATACCTAATGATTTAATTTTAAATTACGACATTAATGTTCTTAAATCTTATATCTAGTTCTTAATTGAACAATTAAAAATAAAAGTTATAAACAAAATGTAATTTTTCTACATTTGTTTTTGTTTTGAAAATGTTGATTAGTGTTGACTCTATTTCATCTCACACCACTGTACATGGTTCCTGCAGAATATGTTTTTGAGAATTTTTCAGCATGCTGTTATCAATGTTTACGCTCATCTCCAAACGAGTGGTGGCTTTGCACGATCAAACTATTAACTTCGTCTTCATTAATGCAAACCTTAATTTTGGTAATTTTTCCTTGGTTCTCGAAAATACCGCAGTAGCTCCTCGCACAGTCCGCCCAATGATGTGTATGCATATCATCAGCACTGGCTTTTGCTGCTGATGGTGTTATTCCTGTTAACTCCAGCTTTTCTCATAATAATCGCCATTAAGATATTGAAGAGATCGCACTGTAGGGCGTCGCGATTTATGAGGCTGCGTGATATTAAATGTTTCGGTAGGATAGTTGTCAGTCTTCACTTAGGATTTGGTGTCATTCTACAGAGTCGTATCAGCTTCGCAGAGATACCAAGCTCAGACATAGCTTCGTAAAATTCCAGCCGTATCGGGCTATCAAAATCAGCCTTATAATCAACAAAGATAGTGAAGGTGCCGATTTGCACTTCGTGGGATTTCTCTAGGATTTGGTGTAATGTGAATTTGTGGTCAGTTGTAGTTTTTCCGGGTCTAAAACCACTCGTATAGAATCAGATAAGATCTGCATCAATTGGCTTTAGCCTTTCGGACATTACGTTTGAGAGGAATAACATGTTTATTCCACCACGATTATGGACACATATACTCAGGTCAACCTTTTTTAAATATGGCGCATAGCACGCTTACGATCTAATATCCGGGCATGCAGTCGTTTAATCAAATATTGTATATTAGGTGGTGTATTGCCGCCAGCCTTTGACAACTCTGCCGTTAGTCCATGGTCATTTGGGGTCGTGATGTTTTTATAAGTTGTAATTCCTTTTATGGCCAACGGTGGTGCAATGGTAAGTGTGTGCGGCTCTTGTACATGAGAACGTGGGTTAGATCCCTGCTCAGACCACCTTACATTTCCTTCGACACAATCGTCTTTCATTTGCTTGATTCCTTCAACTGCTTTGGTTTCTCTTCCATTTGCTTGACTGGCTCATTCATATTGGATCTCCAGACACAAATAATGCTGAGAAATGATCCCTCCATGTTCTCACCATGCTCTGCACATCTGCATCTAAATTCTGTAATATTTTGAAGAAGGGGCCGGTTGCGTCTGTGCGGGCTTTTAACTTTGTATAAGTAGCTCCATTTTCTTCTGCTTTAATTGGTTCACTTTAACGCTTTCTCCATTGTCGTTTAAATTAAGCGGGTTACCTCTCTCTCGATTCAACAAAATCAGGGGGTTTCTATAGCACAGCTGAACGAAAAGGTACTAGGGAAATGATGTAGAATGAAAGACCAAAGAAGACATACAGATTATAGACCATGCAGTAAACTAAGTTTGAAAGTGTTCGATTGATACTAATGACAGATAAATTATGTTTTATGTTGTTTGCATCTCTTTTATTTCTGCCTGTATTGGTCCAACCAACGAGTAAATTACAAAAGCTACGCGAACTCTATGAAATGGCCTAGTACCTCCTCGTCATCATCAAGAGAACACATATTGTTCTCCATCTAAAAAAATTGTTTCCCGTTCCATCCCATGAAGGGATTGAGGAGAGCTTCTCACAACCACTGTACAATGCGCTTTTTAGTTTTCCACTCACTGATTGGGACGGGACTTACAGTTTTACGTCGGTTCCGAACGGTATTTTCAGAAACTTTTTTTCATGGTTAATGACTCGATAGTGTCGCCGTCAGTACGCGAGGTGACCGTCGTCGAATGAAATGTAAGTTGGTCTGTGGAAGGATCGGACCCACGTTCCCATGTACAAGAGCCGCGAACACTAACCATTGTACCACCGACGGCCATGTTGCTTTCCATCTAACAATGTTTTTTCTCGAGGCCGATTTTCATACCCAACCACTGGTTGCGCTGTAGTTTTTATAGAGTCGGAAATGTGTTTCCCCTATCGCTTCGAATCAACGACAGGTGGCGAGCAACTCTAGCAATTGAGTGAGTTTATTTGAGTAGACTGTGGACGACTTTGCGAATTCTAGTATTCCCATGTCTAGCTTTCGCTATGTCTGGATTCTAGATGTCTCTCTGTTGATTATTGTGCCAACCTATACTACCAACAGGCAGTGATTGGATTCGATATAAATAAATCGAATCACAAGTAAAGGGTGTCCCAACAAGAACGCAATTTTTAAATCTGGCAACATTCGAAGTGTCATTGTTTGACATTTGAACAATTGTTATTGTTTGGTAGTAGAAGAAACGAGGTTAGTAAAAATGGAGCGCTACACGAATGAACAACGCATTCTCATTGTGAAATTGTTTTACCAAAAAAAATGCTGATTTTGCCGCTAAAATCATCTTCAGTGACGAGGCCCACTTCCATCTTGATGGCTTCGTCAATAGGCAGAATTGTCGCATTTGGGGTGAGGAAAATCCTCGAGTGATTCACGAGAAGCAAATGCATCCTCAACATGTCACTGTGTGGTGTGGTTTTTGGGCTGGAGGAATCATTGGACCTTTTTTTTATGAAAATGAGGCAGGTCAAGCGCAAACAATCAATGGTGTTCGGTATCGTGAAATGATAACCAGTTTTTTCTTGCCTCGAATTGAAGAAATGAATGTGGAGGGCATGTGGTTCCAACAAGACGGCGCCACATGTCATACAGCCAGAGAAACAATTCAATTGCTGCATCAAAAAAAAAAAAAATTGCGCTCTTGTTGGGACACCCTTTACATCCATTGCACTAGTAGAGTGCGTTTCATCAATTTACTAGTGCTTAACCTGGTTCATTGTTTTCTGATCAGGATATATCCAAGCATCTTTGTGGACGTCTTTATGAAGGAATCTCGTCACAACCGCTGTCATAACAACAGTCACGAGTTCCTTCTAGGCGCTCATACAACGTGTCCTTCGTCTCATCATTTTTATCGTCTCTCCGGGCAAGTACGCAAAGTAACGAAATGTTGGAGAATTTGGAATTTATGCGGATATTATCTAAAATTTTGCTAATCGGGGTTGAACCTAGAGGCTACATGTCTGAACTCTTTTCCATGGCAGCTGTATTATATGCCACAGCTTTTCCTCCTGGTTGAGGCATTAACTCTTTATCACATTTTCTGGATAACTGTAACGTATGCTTTACTTGGATACTAGTACCGTATCTGTTTAGGGTTCTACATTTTAGGTGCATTACAACGTCTGCGAGGGTGGCGGTTGGCAAAACCAGCCAAAACCAGGATTGCATAGAATTATCGAGAGATGCAAGATAATTCAACGAAATTTCGGTTCAGGATGTTTTTATAGCGTCAATGAGCTCATATCTGTTTAAAAACTGCCTTCCTTCTTCATAAATTTTGCGTGTTAAATAAAGTTTAAATTTTAAATAATATTTTGGTCCGGTGAATAAGGCGACTACGGTAATATTTCAAAATCCTGGGTCTGAACTGGAGATGGGCACGAGTCACGTGATTGGCATGATTCACGTGAATCACGCGTGATTCACGCGTGAACGTCAGTGCGTCAAATTTTGCTCACGTGAGCGTGCGTGAACGTGAGTAGTGAAAAATCTTCGTGCGTGAGTCCAATCTTTGCGTGAGTGAGTGTGCGTGAGCACTATTTTCGCGTGAGTCACGCGTATTTCCGAATGGTTGATATCATTTAAACTCGATTTTCTTACTACTTTGTTACACAAATCATTTTTGAAGGCTTCTAATAACATTTCCCTCTAACAAAATCATCTTCTATATTTCATGGAATCATCTTCTATATTTCATGGAACTCTGCTACAAGCGAAGGAGTTTTTATAAATTTTACAGTGGGACCGTTTGCAAAAAAGTGGTAATAATATCAGAACTTCTAAACTATAGGTCCGATTGTTTGAGAATGCACTAAGGATTTGTAGGGGAGAAGTCAGGCTTTCAGAATCTGGTATTTAGAGGCACCTTGATTCAACGTACGTTTCGCATTTAAATGTGTGGTCTGATTTAAATGATCTTTGTTTTTGAGATTCGACTGAGCCGCACAAACCAAAAACATTTAGAGTTGTGTGTCGTCTCTCTAACCGTTACCAAGATATTTGGAATTATAAGAAATTGTTGATCGTTCGCATAATCATGATCAGCAAAGCTGAATTTTTAAAAAAGTTGAATTTTTATAACAGACTTTTTTGGGAGTAAAACTCCCACACTTGTTCCCTATTTCTCAAGTAATATTAATTTCATTATATTAAAGATATACTAGGCTATAATACAAAATTACGGTATTACGTTGTTATATAACGGGTTTTTCAGCAGAGACGCTACAAAAGTAAATCGATAGGGACAGCAAACGTCGGCATACTTTTTCCCGCTCTTTTGACATTTCTCTTCAGTAAGGTTTGCCATTTCATCATGGAAAGATGTACGAGCCAACAACGAGTCGAAATTATTAAAATTTACTACCGAAATTTGGAGTCAGTGGCCTCATAATCGTCCTACCAGATCAACGATTTTCCGTCTAGTGGACAAATTTGAATCCACAGGCACAGTACAAAATGTTCCCGTGCCAGTGAGACAAAGAAGTGCCCGTAGTGTCGAGAATATTGCTGCCGCTGAGGCTTCAGTTCAAGAAAGCCCAAATGTGTCTCTCACACGTCGTTCGCAAGCGTTGGGCATCTCTGTGACGTCGTTGTGGCGAATTTTGCGAAAAAATCATGGCCTACATCCTTACAAGAACAAATTGACGCAAGAACTGAAGCCGCTTGACCACCATAAGCGTCGTATGTTCGTGAATTGGGCTGAGCAACAACTTGAAAATGATTCGGATTTTCATCGGAAAATCATCTTCAACGATGAGGCTAATTTCTGGCTGAATGGCTCCGTCAATGAGCAAAATATGCGTTATTGGTCAGACAGCAATCCACACGTAATCCATGAGTCATCATTGCATTACGGTTTGGTGCGGTTTATGGGCCGGCGGCGTCATTGGGCCGTACTTCTTCCGTGATGATTAAGACCGGCACATTACTGTGGATGCGAATCGCTACCGTTCAATGATAACCGAATATTTTTGGCCCCAATTGGATAATATGGACTTGGAGGACATGTGGTTCCAACAGGACGGTGCCACAAGCCACACAGCGAATGCCACAATCAATTTATTGGAAACCAAGTTTGGTGAACGTGTTATCTCACGAAATGGCCCAGTCGATTGGCCGCCTCGCTCTTGCGATTTGACGCCGTTAGATTATTTCCTGTGGGGCTACGTCAAGTCTATGGTCTATGCCAACAAGCCAGCGACGATTGATGAACTTCGTACGAATATCGAACGTGAAATTGCAGCAGTATCGGCCGATTTATGCTTGAAAACCGTCGAAAATTGGGTTCAGCGTCTGGACTTCTGCCAGCGTGCTCGTGGTGGCCATGCAAAAGAAATCAAGTTCCATACATAATGGCATCGAACGTACTTTCACAGGAATGAAGAATTTCATTGGTATCTAAAACCGGTTTTGTTTTATTTAAAAAAACTTTTGTAGCGCTCTTATTGAAAAAACCCTTTACTTCAAATCGAATTTGCACAGAATTAAAAAAAAATATCTTTTTTAAAATTGTTTTCGTAATTTTTCCATGCAGTGCTCTGGAGTGCTCGGCGTCGGAGATATGTGCCTGGAGTCCAAGTTTAGAATTTCCACCTATAAAAATTTGTTCGGGCAGAAACTATTTATTTTATTTACTTCGGTTTTCAAATAAAACACAAACTTATTTAGGTTTAATATTTCATCTTTGGTGTTGGTACCCTTTCTAACACATTCCTTTTTTCAGGTTTAAAAAAATTTTAACTTTGACAGATTGTCGTTACCGACCGATTTTAAAGACTTTAACAATTTGTTCAACCTACTACTGTTTGAAGTTTAGTCAATTTAGCATTTTGACTCAAAATTACCTAGTTATTGCCAAAAGACTAAACAATGTCAGTGCAAGAATTGGCATGTTAAAGTCTTTATTGCAACTATCATTGTAAGGGTCAGACTCAGAGTGTTTTTTGTTTGTGCTGCTTAGTAGAATCTCAAAAACAAAAAATCTGGTTACAAGTTTAATATTGGTTTGAATATAAAGCAAGTGGTTCATGTCAAAACCCTGTTTTATTTTTAATAATAATTTTTGCGTGATTGTCGTGAATCACGTGAATGACGCGTGATTCATGCGTGAATGTGAGTAGGATCAAATTCTGCTCACGTGAGCGTGCGTGAACGTGAGTACCGACAAAATCTTTGTGCGTGATCGTGCGTGAGGGGCTGTGTTCCTTTCTTGAGCGTGCGTCAGCTTGAGTCAAAACTTACTCACGTGCCCATCTCTAGTCTGAACCCAATCCTTAACGACGCGAGCTGTATGGATGGGAGCATTACCGTGCTGACAAATAATTGAAATGGGATCACAAACGTCCCTGAACTTGACAAAAGCAGTTTCGAATAAGTCTCTGTAACAGCTTCCAGTCATTCGCTCATTCACAAAAACCAAAATGGAAGCTCCATTGCAGTAATAGAGCGCTTAGAAAGCTCTTGGTCAGGGTAAGCATCGAGTTTTGTTTTTTAGGTGCTACTTAGTGATGGCTTTTAGCCCATATTTGTTCTTTTAAAAACTGTTGTTCTAATTAAAATCTGTTTATTCAACAAAAAACAAGCGAAAAATGTTCCAAAACCGTGTGTAAATCAATAAATATTTGAAACAGATACACCGAGGCTAAACTAAGATAACACTGAAAATCACTCGTTTTCAAAATTGTTTAGCGAAAATTCAACTGAGCCCACTGGTTTCGTTGTTACAAAAAACCGAATACTCTCTCTCTCCAATGGCAGTAATTAAATACTTGATTTGAAGGAAACTCATAATGCGGAATTTTATTTTTAATTTCAAGTCAGGCTATCCCATGTTAGCAGAGTGTATTTTTTGCGGGACACAACGTATCTCAAGAACGTGTCATATTCACCAGTAGGAGCAACAGAAAAATCTCCCAAAATTTCTAGATATTAACAAAACAGGTATTGAATATAGTATTTTATTGTTCGACGTTTTGTAACCAATAAATATTCCAAATTATTTGAGCTACAGGTAAGGTTTGCTTTTTATTTTCGACATTTTGCTACACTATTGTCTAGCATCAGGGGCAATATAAACCACAACGATGCATTGTAGAAACAAGTAGTAGTGAGTAATCATTCAGACATTTTCGTGAAGGTCAGTTGCGAGGTTGCTAAAAATCCTTGATCGTTATAACGGTTTCTACACAGAAAAAAATAAAAATCAATTTCATTTAACAATTTGTTTATTTGATTAATTTTTTAATTGATTTTGGTGTAATCACGAAAATGATAATATTAATTAAAGGTATTTGTAAGCTTCAATTAAAACGTTTGTAAATTTGCTTAAAACATTTATTGATTTTTTTTCAAAAATATTGATTAACTATATAATCAAGTTAATTAAAAAAATTATAGATTTTTTTCCAGATTTTTGATTAAATTTTGTATTGAACCAATTACAATCGATATTGCCTTTTTCAGCTTGAGACCCCCACCTCCTGCGACGACAGTAAAAAGAAGTAAAATATTATATTTTTAAAGCGATTTTATTCAAGGTTTCACAGATACATATCTACTTCTATCTATAAAAAATTAAATTTTTTGGAATTTAAAATAATTGTAAATAATGTCCGGGTTTCTTAAACTATTATTATTATTATAAATATATTAATATTATATAGTAAACATTTAATGTTTAAACGATTTGTTTTAAATACAAAAAAAAATAGGTAAATCTGGTGGTTCTGGAGAAACATTCAATTTATCTGCTCCTTCCGCAGCACAGTCAGCCCATTGTCGCACTCCATCTTTTCTGCATATTCGCAGCTTTGTTGGAGAAATGTATTGCTTTCATCCAATGGAACATATCCAATTTAGAGCGGAACGTCCAATTTTTTTTTTTGAGAGGGTAAAACACGGATTTTTAAAATGAAAATGTAAAATAAAAAGATCGTTGCTAACCCCTATTTTCAGAATTATGGGCCTCCAAAGTTCGGCACGAGTGTGGTGCCGTCTTACACAGAAAAAAATATTCCCGAATTAATTTCAATCATTTGAATACTTGGTTCAACAATTTTACATTTTATAAAGCGAAGAAGATCAATTAAAATTTCACTGGAATCAAGTACTTGTGTACTTGAAATTACAACATTCTTTATATGTAGGCTGTCCATTACATCTCTTTTAAAGAGAACATGTTCTCTTTTTGTGTTCGTATCTTTTTGTTCACTCTCTTTTTTTGGTGCCGTATTTTTATGTCCAACAGTGCTCTTTATGTACTCTATTTCAAATAAAATCCTAGATTGATGGAATTGTATTTATTTAGTAGGAATTCGGCACAATTGTTCGCCACTAATTGTTTACTGGGTTAAATCTGTTGACAAATTAAAGGCCGGAACACAATTGCGACGTTTCGACGTACAACGTACGGCGTACGGGCGTAAAACGTCGTAAAAATACGTCCATACGTCCACCATGCACACAATAGCGGCGTACAACGTAGCAACGTATTCTACGTCAACATACATACATTTGTTTACATTTTATAAATGTTCGTATTTAATTAATTAATTTTCTCATTTATATTATTCGCGCTCATTTTTTATCACAAATTTCACAAACTTAAATTTTATTTACAAACATCAGCTGGGAACACAATTGCGATTTTTCGACGTACGGCGTAAAAATTAGAAATAGATGTAATTGAACGTACGACGTAAATACGCCAATACGTTGTCGTCGTCAATTGTGGGCGAGATCATAGGAACGAACATGTGTGTTTTATTTTTGACAGCGTATCATTTTTTACGCCATACGTCGAAACGTCGCGATTGTGTTCCGTCCTTAAATCTCTCATTCTGTCAACAGCAAACCGTTTGCTGTCAAAACAAATACAAATTGTTTATTGTTATGCTGTGAACACAATTGGCGCGTACAACGTATATCGCCCTACGCGGCGACAGAACACGCCGCGTAAATTCGTCGTATGGAACACAATACCGACGAAAAAAAAAACAACACTTTTGTTTTCTGTTTTGATACGAGTAAGTAACAACTGATATGGAAAACAAAATACTTCACAAATTAAACATTTACAACAACTCAACTAAAAAGCTTTTTTATAGTTATTTATTTATTTATTATTTTATTTTAAATATTAATATGTAAAAATTTAACAAATTTTAAAGTAAAAAGTAACTTTATTTACTGAAACTCATAAAATTTGTAAAAGTATGGCCACCTTGTACTGTTTTGTCGTCGTACGCCGGCGTATGAAATAGAAATAAATCTATTTAGATTACGCGGCGTCGGACGTAATTTTCGCCGGCGCCATGATTGTGTGCATTTCCATATACACGTACTTACTCCGCGAAAATTACGTCGTACGCGCTAATTGTGTTCATAGCAATATTTGTTTTGCCACGCTGCAGCGTGGTTGCTTTGTGTGAAGCCTTAAAGTTAATGGTTTAGCTAGTTTAATAAGCAATAACGTAATTTATTTTTTTAACTATGATTATTATTTTATATTAATATAAAAACTTTTTACGTAGCCTAGAAATGAGCAAAAGAAAATGTGTTTTTAACCATGATTTACAAACAAAATATAAAACGTTCATTGCCAAACCAGAACTTGCAAAACATGAAGCATTCTGCACGATTTGCAACACCAAAATCTCGATTGAAAATAAAGGACGATATGATTTGGAGCAACATATTGGATCGCAAAGGCACAAACAATCATTACAGGCAGGTGAAGGTTCGAGTAGTTTGACCCAGTTTTTTATACCAAAATCTACAAAGCTGGATGACAAGGTAGCTGCCGCAGAAGGTACCTTAGCTTTCCATACTCTTAAACACCATTTCAGTTTCCGTTCCACCGACTGCAGTTCCAGTTTATTTAAAGAAATATTTGACGATTCCCAAATTGCAAAACTGGTTAAGTCTGCGCATACAAAAACCAGGGCAATTGCAAAAAATGTAATAACACCTTTTTGTATTGAAAATATTAAAAAGGTAATTTCCGAAATTCCATATATATCTGTTTCTACTGATGGAAGCACCCATGGTTCAATTAAAATGTTTCCATTTTTAATCCAATACTTCAATGCAAAAACTGGAATTCAAACGAAAATGTTACATCTGAATAATTTACAAGATGAAAAATCCGAAACCATAGCGAATTATATAATAAAATATTTAACAAAATTTAATTTGTTAGAAAAGTGTATTGCATTTTCCGCAGATAACTGCAATACAAATTTCGGTGGAATAAACAGAGCGGGCGAAAATAATGTTTATTGTAAATTGAAATCAAAACTGGAAAAGGATTTAATTGGAATCGGATGCCCAGTTCACATTACTTCTAACTCAGCCAAAACTGGTTTTGATTCGTTTCCTGTTGATGTAGAATTGATTTGTATAAAAATCTTTAATTTTTTTTCAATTTACACAGTAAGAACCGAAAGTTTAAAGGAATTTTGCAGCTTCGCTGAAATAGAATATACAAATTTGCTAGGACATTCAGGCACACGATGGCTATCATTATTTCCCGCAGTGAATCGAATTCTAGAAGTTTTTCCAGCTCTAAAATCTTATTTTTTATCTATTGATAATTGTCCAGTTATTCTGGAACGATTTTTTAATTCAAACTTAAGTGAGGCGTTTTTGTACTTTGTACATTCATCGCAATATGTATTTCACGCAAGAAGTAAAGAGATGGAAATGGAAACAAATTCAATCTTGGAGGTATCGTCAATCGTAAAATCGTTAAAAACCACTTTAAAGTGTAGAAACGACCAGAACTTTTTGCCAATTTCCACAACTACAATATTACTTGAATTAATCAGGAACGGATTTGAAACTGAAGTTAATTCTTTTAAAAATGATTGTATGAAGTGCTACCGAAAATCATTGGAATACCTCGAAAAATGGACAATTCACTTGGATGAGTTCAGTTGCTTCAATTGGATGAAATTGGACGAAGTACCTGAGTGGACATCAGTTGAACTTACGCTCAAATATGTATCTTCGAAAGGTGTCGAATTGAGTTTCAATGATTCAAAAGGTTTTGACCAGTTTTGTAACTTAAAAAATTTTGTAGCCGCGAAACTATCTGATACCGATGATGAATTTAAAAAATTAATATCAAGTGCCAAATGGTTAAAGTTTTTTGAAAATAATAATAATTCAGAGTATTATTATTCGGAACTTCTAAAAATTTGTAAATTTTTTTTTTGCATACCAGGACAAAATGCAAATGTAGAAAGAATATTTTCTTTAATTGGGGCACAATGGACGAAAGAGCGGAACAAATTCAAAATGTCAACCATCAGATCGATTTTCACGGTTGTATACAATCTTAAGGATTTTAAATGTAAATCTTTTAAAGATTTAATTATTAACGATAAAAAATACTTAGCCCTAATAATTACCTCAAAAAAGTATAATTCCGATTCATCAGAATCAGAATCAGATATTGATCTCAGTTAATTTTAATATTTTAATTTATTTTGTTTATGTTTTTTTTTTAAAGAAAATGTGATTTTTGAATTTATTTTGTTTATTTTTTAAGAAAATGTGATTCTTTTTGTTTTTTATTGTTTTATTATATATTTATTTCGTTGTTTCTATCATTAGAAACTATTATTATTTTAATTTTAACATCAATTAAATTATTAATTATTTAATAAAGAATTTTTTTATTGTAAACTCTTTTTTAGTTAAAATGTTCTCTTTTTTTAAAGCGAAAGTTCTCTTTTGAAAATTATCCATATGGAAACCCTATTTATATGTTATTTGACGTTTTTTTGTTCGATTTTTAAGGCGAATTTTTGTTGTTGTCAGGGAGAACAAGTGGAAGATGCGCATCACCAAAAATCCGTTACAAACGGTGTTTTGTTATTGCAATCGGCACTCGTCAACACAATGACAGCAACAACACATGTGCTACAAAATTATTGCGAAATAAAAACACATCTTTGAGAATTTACAAATAAATGTTCAAACGAAAAAAAGACATACCATAAGCAAAAACAAAAAATATTCAATATATATTCAAAAAATATGAGATGTTGGTTTTTGTTATTTTGGGTGTTAATGTTAATCATTAAAAATTACCGATTTCGATTGAAAGCGAACACCGACTTTTGATTACCAGAATACTCAAGTTGAGTACGCTAGTAATCAAAACGTTATATAATTTCGATTAAACGCTCACTCAACTTGATTACGCGCGTAATCAAAACATTATGTAATTTTGATTAAGCACTCACTCAACTTGATTACACGCGTAATTGAAATTTTCCATAAAAAATTGATTAAAGTCATGCTTAACTCAAGTACTATAATCAACAATATTATTAAGAAATTTTGATTAAATCTGTCCTCAAATTAATATTTGCTTTAATTGAAAACTTTTCAATTACGATCTTACAATTCGAGTAATTGAATTTACAAAAATCGTCATTGGCGGAAATCCAAGTATAAATATAATTGAATTGACAAATATCGTAATTGATTTGAGCATTCGCTTTTTTCTGTGTATGAGAGCGATCTGACCACTTTCGCATGTAAAAAAGTTGGAAATAAGAAAAAAAAATTAAGTAAATTTTTTCGATAACTGCCTTAGTAATCGAGATATCGGATGTTTAATTTTGAAAAATAATACTTTTTTTTGTAAATTTGCAGAAAAAAGATGGGTTTTAATAGAGAATAAGAAAAGGAAACTAAAAACTTAAACACAATTTTTCGATAACTGCCTTAGTTATCGAGATATCGGATGGTTAATTTTGAAAAAATAATAGTTTTTTTGTAAATTTGCAGAAAAAAAGACAAGTTTCAATAGAGAATAAGAAAAGGAAACGAAAAAATTAAACAGAATTTTTCGATAACTGCGCGATTTTTTTAAAATAATTTTTTTTGTTTGTGTGAACTTTGACCCTTGATATCTTCGGTCATTAATGGGTTAAAAGAATAAGTGATTAGCCCAATGTATACACTATATAATAGCGTGTGAAAATATGTATGTTGTTAACGTACTATTCTGAGATAATAGGCGTTTTCCTCAAAAAGTGGGGCTATAAAAGTCGAATATTCGATATAGGCTCGCAATGGGCCTTTGATGCAAAATTGTTGATGCAGTTTTGAAGATATCTTGATAAGCTACCCATATTGTCCCTGTGCGTCAATAAATGTGTAATATATGGGGGTTTATATGTTGAATCTTAGGGGTCCCGTAAATATGGGTCAGCACCAAAAAAAAAATTTGCACCTTTTTTCTGGATGACAAGTTCTACCCAGTGATGGTACTTTGGAGCCGATCGGAGATACAGACCTATACTGGATATGAGCCAAAATTTATTCAAAAACACTTGCCAATTAAACAAAATTACAAACAACGCAGTTTTAATCACGAAACAAGACAATTTAACACTATTATTCTTTAAGTTTAGAAAACATAATCTTTCAATCAACAATAAACGAATTACAAATCACAACAGTGTTGTATATCAAAGACTAGAGCCGTACGAAAACTGACGATGACGGTTGGTGACTCAGCCGCCACACATATTGCCTCCCAACGGCGCTGTAAAATTCAACTTTCCATAAAATATTTTATCACAAAAATTGTTTATATTAAGGTTAGTTCAGAACATATCATGTATATTTATATTAATTTAGAAAGATTCACAGCAAAAATTCGACAATGCACTCAAAAATTAAACATTTCTAGCCTCTTGCTGTAACTCCAAGTTCTGTTGTAAACTCAAAAAATAAATTGTAAATATGATTAAAAATTTAATTGATTCAATTAATTTTTAATTGAATTTTTTGAAAAAATTTGATTATATTTTTAATTGAAATTTACAGACCAATAGTTTTTTCTGTGTATTGTTGCCAACTTGTACCTGGTGGAAAGACGTATCTTAAACAACATTTTATTAATTAAAATCTGATATAACATTTGTATTATTATGTGTATTACCTTATGAACTCTCTTGCTTTTAAACCCTAATTGTCCATAAGGCATAACACACATATTCACACCCCAACCCTGGAAATTCTATGCCCGCAATTGATATTTCGCTTTTGTGTGTTCCGGCATAATCTTCATCATGAACTTCATCATAATCTTCATCATGAACATTATGAACTGCTGCCAATGACATTGAGTATGTTTGAGTGTGTTAATAATATGTTGTTCCAGTTCAAACAATATCATCCGCATATCGCTCCCTTTCAAATACCACCAGCATCATCAACAACATAATAACCAAAGCCAATATCGACATCGACATCATCACCGTCATTGACGCAAAATGATGCTTTAACGACAGATAACAGGAAATTAATACAAAAAATATATCTACTCATACGCGCCGTCATAAAGCCTGAGTCAGGTATACGTGAACAACAAGTGAATGGCTTTCTCCTGCGTTCAGGGAATTACTGTGGTCTTAAATCAGAATATTGGCATGTGTTTTTCATCAGGTACTAATAAATATGGATTTTACGAGCGAAAAATCCTTGAATTTGTTATAATAATTTTTCTCACAAAATCCAAATCGAAGTGAAAGGCACGGATCGATCCCAAATTTACATTGCCAACACTGTGCAACATCATTTTTGGGTGATGCCTCCACCACATGAGTACACTATGTCGCTGCACAGGCGAAAAAAATAAATGTTTGCAATTCGATCGGCGCAAAAATAATTACACTGCCATACAAATATTTCGTTTGCTAATTAATGTCAAGGTTGACCGTAAAAGGTAATTCTATTTCCACAAAGAAAATCAATTGTTTTGTCATAATCTATATTTTATTTATCTTTGTAGTAAATAAAGAAACCCTTTTGTTAATTACTCTCATGAATTGTTTCCCACCTCTTTGAGAGAAAACAAGTTGATCATTTAAAACTTCCGCATCTCCCGACTTAATATCTCCGGACTTCTCATATGGGCATGTTTAAAGTCCAAAGAATATATCTCAACTAACCCCGGAAGCCCCGAAACCGGACCTAAAGTGATGGGAAAACGAGCTAATGGCCACATTCTCTTCGGCGGTGACCATCTACGCGATATCATATTCCAGCAGTGATCAAAACAAATTTGCACTGTTCAAAATGAAAGAAAAATCATTTCATAGCAACTAATTTGTGTTGTTTTTTTTATTATTTTTTCAATTAGAAAAATGTCCATGACTTGTAGTCTTGAAGTATGAAATTCTCATACATTAACCAAAAACAAAGCAAAAAATCGGTCATAAAAATTCAAATTCAGATAAAATGTAACTGACTTTAGCCCGGTCATCAAAAATGCTATACCACGGAAAAATACAACTCTGAGATATAGATTAAAAACTCACCTCAAAGCAATGCAACAATACGAGAACGCACGAGGAAAAGAAGAACATGGTGGAAAAATTCTCTCTGTTCTTGTTGTTGGAATTATAGGCATTTCACTGATGTTGATACTTGGGGATCTTCGATCGATACTAATTCGCACATGTAAATTGCAGAATTGAGTTTGTATATATCATACAATGACAGAATGCCCATTAAGAGTACGGTGGCCAAACATGTACAAATGCGAAGAGTATAGGATGAAACCGGACACCATACGCAACGTATTCGTACCAACTACAATTTGAGTAACTACACAGAAAAAAATATTGTTTCAATTCAATTAAAAAATTCGAAAACTCAAACAAAATATTAATTGAAAATCCTGTGATAAAAAAATCACATATCAACTACCATATTTGTAGGTTGTTTATTGGCAAAATATTATTTTACAATCGATGCAAATTTCACCCATCTACGAATTTATTTGTAAGTTATTAATCAAAAATATTTTCATTTTTAGTCGATGAAGAATTTGACATATTAACATACTAAATTGCATCTCAGTTTTTGTTTTGTATTCGATCCAAATTATTTTTAGAAACTTTGTTTATTTAAAAAAAATCAAACATCGGCGGTAGGATTCGGACTCACATCCACTGGAAGATCGTTTCGATGTTTGTGAAACAGCGTCATTTAGCGCAGCGTCTAGCCCATTACGCCACCGACTGCCTGTACAAACTTATTTCCAACTGAAATTATGTGGTTGTTCGTATCGTATTTACTTCGTTAAATATTGGGGTATTTCTTATGAATTGTTTTGTTGGTACCATTTATCGATTTTCATTTCAATATTTGATCAGTATATAATGAAAAATGTAATTGAGTGCTGAGATTTTTCACATACCAATTTTTTTCTTAAAATTTTACAGTCGTCTTTTTTTCTGTGTACAAATGGATGCCGTCGATTTCCAGTATCCGCACATACTCCTACATGCATAACTACAAGTGGTCACAAGTCTCGGATGCGTTGGATGCTAGTTACACTTCTCGAAAGTAAACACAGACACTCTAAAGTATCGGGGTTGTACATAGAGTACTCTCAGTAGATCTTCAAAACATGTGAAATATCTTCTTTACTTGTTCTGTAACAATTAAACATAAGGTACATATGTATGTATAACGCCGATTGGAAAAAAATGGTAATAATATTAGGACATTTCATAATTAAAGCAGTGTTCGTATTTCGTGGGTAATGGATTACCAAGGGTAACCCATCCACATTTTTGATCGAAAATATGAAAAAGTTCGTTTACCTATTACTCACAGGGTATGATGAAAATATTGAGTAGCTACCCACGACAATGGGGAATGGGTTACCCAGGGTAACCCATCCCCATTTTTGATCGAAAATATGAAAAAGTTATAAAAAATTTATATATCTCGGAAACGGATACATAATCGAAAAAATAACCAATTTTTGCCGGTTTCTAGGGGTTTTTGATAAAGTGGTCCAATTCATATGGAACAATTTTTTTTTCAAAAATCGCCAAAGTAAGAAAATCGCTAAAATAAAAAAGTGACTATAACTCGGAAACGGTGCGCCCAATCGAAAAAATAATAAAAACTTTATTTCAATAGGAGGCTTTATCCAATGGGTGTCTTCAATATGGCTTCACTTCTTTAAAAAATTTATATATCATTTGTATATCTTGGGAAAGGAGCGTCCAATCAAAAAAATAACCAATGTTTGCGGTTTCAAAGGGGTTTTCATAAAGTGTTCAATTCGTATGGAAGAATTTTTTTTTTGAAAAATCGACAAAAAAATATGAAATCGCTAAAATAAAAAGTGGCTATAAATCGAAAATATTATATTGGACCCATTGGATAAATTCTCCTAGGGAGGTACAATTTTTATCATTTTTTCGATTGGACGCACCGTTTCCGAGTTATAGCCACTTTTTTATTTTCGCGATTTTCTTATTTTAGCGATTTTTGGAAAAAAAATTCTTTCATACAAATTGGACGACTTTATATTAGGAAACCGCAAAAATTGGTTATTTTTCGATTGGAGATATTGCGAGTCACAAATTTACCATTTTGATAAAAATGTTTAAATGTGCCCACAAAGGACTAGAACGACATGATAATAAAGTTGAAGATTTTTCGCCTGAAGGATTTTCGTACCATAACTCATTGACTGTCCAGTTTAAAGCAGCCATTGCTTTAAAAAATAAAAAAAAATATGACATGAAATCATGAGCCTACATTTTGCAAAACTTCTTTGAAAAACAATATTTCTATTAATAGAAATATAATTTAGAATGGTCTTGGGCTTGAATATTAAAATAAAAAAGTAAAAAAAATATATTAAACTTGAGGTTGTTGCTCATGAAATGTGTAGAATATTTTGTCCCGCTAACTGCCCACTTTAACTCTTTCCGTGGCACTATACGAAATCGGTTAAAACTCAACGAAATTTTAAATTACTTGTATTTTTTTATAGTAATCGATAGAATATAATGAAAGGCAGTTGATATTTGCAGGACACTGCACAAAGACTGTGTGTATGCTTTTAAGTCATGGAAATATAACCATATACGGACACCACTACGTGATAAAAGACCAAACAAAAAAAAAAAATACCCGTGTCTGCCAGTTTTGCCCAAAGTCATGCACTTTTTTTATGGGCCGCCAAAGATTTGGGGTGTCATTTTTGCAAAAAAGTAATTTTGTCAGGCTCATATCTTGCAAACCGTTCGGATTTTTGATTTACTTTCTGAAAGAAAGTTGTAGCTCGTACCATAAAGAATAAAAATTGTGAACATATAAAATCAAAAAAATATAAAATCGTCAAGGTCAAAATCGCAAAAAACTTTAAAAAAATCGATTTTTTTAACTATTTTTCCCTGTTCAGGTCTATAGGTACCGTTCAAAATTCAAGGAAATAATCAATTACAAGAATGTAGCTAAGATCTCAATAATTCTAGAACATATGTGCTTCCTAGGAATGATTCTTAACACCGTGTAGATAGCGTTTAGGTAGCCGCAAAGGTGAAAAATTTCCCGAAAATTTTTTAATTTCACTGTGTGTAATTTTGTAAGTCATGGATATATAACAATATACAGATACCACTACGTCATAAGTTTTGCCCAAAGTCATGGACTTTTTTTATGGGCCCCCATAGATTTGGGGCCTCGGTGTCATTCTTGCAAAAAAGGGATAATTTTGTCAGGCTCATATCTTGCAAATCGTTCGGAATTTTGATTTACTCTCTGAGCCGAAGTTGTAGCTCTTGTCATAAGAATTGTGAACATATAAGATCAAAAAAACTTCATCTTCAAGGTCAAAATCGCAAAAAACTTAAAAAAATTGGATTTCTTTTACCGTTTCCCCCTGTTCAGGTCCATAGGTAGCAAACCGTTCACAATTAAAAAAAAACAACTTTCTAGAACATATGAACTTCCTAGGAATGATCCTTAACACCGTTTACTTCAACATTGAAATACTATGCTATCTCACCTACCGCAGCACAACAGGCGAAGCAGTAAGCTCATCACACACATCAAGCGACGCAGCACACAATATAAAAGCGCCACACGCTCCCATCGAGGCATTACACAGCGCGACGTCAACGAGAGCTCAGCGGTGAATGTTATAGAGAAAGTGCTACAGCATAATTCGCACACAACATTGCCAACAGACAATTTCAATATGCAGTGTGAAAATATTGAATTTGCAATATATGAGCCTGACAAAATAATAACTTTTTTTGCAAAAATGACACCGAGGCTCCAAATCTTTTGGGGCCCATGAAAAAAGTGCATGACTTTGGGCAAAACTGGGACAGACGGGTCTTTGTTTTGGTCTTTTATCACGTAGTGGTGTCCGTTAATGGCTATATTTTTGCGTGTTGCACTGTGTAATCATACCAACGTGCATACAAGTCAGTTGGGAACGCGATGTTCTCAATAATTTCTTGTTTAATAGCTGCATTAAAAATTGACAAATTGTTGCGCGACGACGTCCTTAAAATTGCAGTAGGTCCTTGCGTTGTGCCAGTAAATATATTTGTTGTTGCTTTACAATTTTGCTTACTACACTTGCCCTCGACATGATGGAATGATGGAAACTCTGCAAAATCAGTTTCACCATCGCTACGTTCCGGCATGGTTTGTAATAAAAGAAATACCTGCGCGCAGTGAATTTAGAATTGCCACGCGCACTGATATAAAGGGTTTTTCATTAAGAGCGCTTATTCCTGTGAAAGTACGTTCGATGCCATTATGTATGGAACTCGATTTATTTTGCATGGCCACCACGGGCAAGGCTGCAGAAGTCCAAACGCTGAACCCAATTTTCGACGGTTTTCAGGCATAAATCGGCCGATACTGCTGCAATTTCACGTTTGATATTTGTACGAAGTTCATCCATCGTCGCTGGCTTGTTGGCATAGACCATAGACTTGACGTAGCCCCACAGGAAATAATCTAACGGCGTCAAATCGCACGACCGAGGCGGCCAATCGACTGGGCCATTTCGTGAGATAACACGTTCACCAAACTAGGGTTGCAATAAATTGATTGTGGCATTCGCTGTGTGGCTTGTGGCACCGTCCTGTTGGAACCACATGTCCTCCAAGTCCATATTATCCAATTGGGGCCAAAAATATTCGGTTATCATTGAACGGTAGCGATTCGCATTCACAGTAATGTGCCGGTCTTGATCATCACGGAAGAAGTGCGGCCCAATGACGCCGCCGGCCCATAAACCGCACCAAACCGTAATTTTTTCGGGATGCAATGATGACTCATGGATTACGTGTGGATTGCTGTCTGACCAATAACGCATATTTTGCTTATTGACGAAGCCATTCAGCCAGAAATGAGCCTCATCGCTGAAGATGATTTCCGATGACTTTCCGCTCTTAAAGTTGAGGCCACTGACTCCAAATTTCGATAGTAAATTTTAATAATTTCGACTCGTTGTTGGCTCGGTGGTACGATTTTTATACCATGACCTTTAGACACTCGCCAAAGCAACACTTTTCACTTTTTTCAGTTATAATTTATTAATACATAACACGGTTATGAATATCTTTTGGATAACAAATTGCAGTAATCAGACGCGGCATGCAGAGAGTTGACGAAATGTAGTAAATGGGGAAAAAGTCTCTGCGCACAAAATGTACGAACAACATATACATAAGTGGTATACATTGTGTACCACCGGCCTGGAGAGAGTTAATGAAGATTTCGTGAATTTCTAAATGGAACGAAAAGGACCGTTTATAATTTAAAAGAGATGGTTGGAATTCTTTAGGAAAAAAATCCTTGTTAGATTTCCCTGAAGTCTTGTTATTACAACAAAATATGTATTCTTGATTTTTTAATTTAATGCGGACCATATCTGGTAAAAGATCAGAACATTAACTTCCCACAAAAATGTGTAGCTAAACAGCCGCCTGTATTTGAGGTCTTGACAACACCCACCTAGAATAAACATTTTGTCAAGGAGTCATCCACCATCAAAGCAAAAAGCTCAAATTTGTTGCATAGTGTAATCGATATTCAATTTAACGGTTGCTTAATCAGCCTGATTGCAATTTGTTTTCCTATTGCATCAGTAAAATATCTGGTGTGGAAAAGGGATAAAAGTAAAGTAATTCAATGTCGAAAATGTAAACAGATTTAAGTCCTTTAGTATTTCATCAACATCACCAAACTCAAAACGGGGAAAGTATTAAACGAACGCTTTACAAGAAGGTGAAACAATTTAGATGAATATAAGTACAACTATAAATATTTTGTAAAATTGTATCTTTTCATATCAGATTCATCACTACATGAAGCCAATGACTGACTTTAATACAGCGATAATCAGAGTTAACAAATTAAATTAAAGGTGAAAAAATCAAAAAAGGATTTGTAGTACGATAGCACGATTTAAATTAAATTAGTTAATCTTTCTTCAGCGTTTTAAAAACTACAGATTTTGCTTTCGATATATACTAGTAAGTACTTTAAATTAGACATATCGAAATAATATTAGTAACCTTCACCACATACAAAACACCTTCACCTTAACTTCCAGTTCACCTCACTCCATCTCCAGCTCATGCGTCCATTAAATTCTTAGCCATTTTCGTACAACGAAATGAGTCCACTTATACACTGCTGTCCGACAGAACCGTGGGAGGGATGTTACTTCATCGCGGTCCTGCATAAAAGTTTGTTTGTTTTCACTTCTGATTGCGCATTGCACATTTTCAAAGAATGTTATTTTTGTGTTGGCACTTGTTCACTATTGTTAAGCCTGTCGAATACACCAGCAGTTACTGTTAAAGCCTTTATATCTTCGGAAAAACATGATATATTGAACAATGTGCATATTGGGATGTTCCTGTCAGTTAAATCGAAATATTGACAAGAATATACATAATATAAATGAAAATGGCCCACACCTGATCTCCGGTGTTTCCGTGAAAAAGCCAATCATATCTTTGTTTGATTCTGTTCTGGTGGAGCGATATGAGAGATATTCGTGTTTACAAATTAAGGGAAACATTTGTTATTATTTGGTAAAGACAAAAATCATCAGTCATAAATGTTTCAAACATAGATTTGATCTATAAAATATATGTTAAAATATTTGGTTCGAGATATGTTACCAATATATATGCACCCAAAGTCACATAACTGAAGTTTTATTTTTATATAATAACCGGAACTTTGGTTGCCTTTTTGCCAATTTTGATACAACGATATTACGAGGTTAAACGATAACCCTACCGGAGAACCATTTAGTTCGCTTCAAGAAGATCAATGTATTTTCTACGTATATCTGAGATAATTCCGCCGGGTCCCTAAATGAGTGGAACCCGCAGTAGACATTGTTCCCTCGGTTTCTGCTGGACAAGATGTTTAGTTGATTTCTTCTGGTCCTGATCGTTACAGTTTCTACACAAGTCAATTTTCATAACCCTTTGTCTCGACGCATGTCTACCAATCAGACAAAACATTAATACCTTGAGCTTGGCTAGAGACAGAATGGTCATGGATACCCTGGTATCCAGTATAGACTACCCTGCTATCCACAAGATTAGATTTTTCTTACGCGTCCTGCATCTGTGCACGTCGCCCACATCTTCAGAAACAGTGTTCTTGCAGGATCTGCTCGCACTTCAACACATTCCAATTTCTGTACAACCTGTATGGTAGTATCTAGTTCGACCAGCACCTACAGTTTTTACTTCCTCGGAATGTCTCTGGGACCTGGCAAACATATGAGGTAAGTATCATATTGCTGAGCCATCCCGTTAGTAGATTTTCGGTAGTCCTGTGCAGACGTGGAGTTCAGGAATACTGATTCCAGGAACTTGATTACCACTACACTTTCACCGAAGACAATCATCCCAATGACTGATGGTGTACGATTATTACAGCTTTTACACAAGTCATTTTCTATTACCCTTCGTCTCGACGCATGCCCACCAATCAGAGGGTGGCCACAGAAAACTAAGACAAGCATTAATACCTTGGGATACGGAAGGTCCATGGATATCCTGCTATCCACTATTGACCAGATTTGTCTTGCACATGCCTCTCGTCGACCTCTCCAACAAGAGTGTATACAAGTCAACACCTTCCAATTTCTTTGGAATCTGTACCGTAGACTCTAGTTTCACCAGCCCATACACTCTGCAGTTGCCCGGAATTTTCCTGTACCCTGGCACCCATACGATGTAAATATCACACTTCTGGGCCATCCAGTTATGAGGTCTCGCGTGATCGGTAATTATCTTGAAGTCCTGACCTTCAATGTAGGACCTGCATTTTTTAATCGCCGTCACAACGGCCAAACATTCTAGCTCCGTTATCGAATAACTGCTTTGTGCCTTATTTAATTTATAGGACATATATGCTATCGGCCTTTCAGTACCATCCTTGTCTTTTTGCGCAAGAACCGCCCCTACTCCACAAATGCTTGCATCGCACTGCAAAATAAATTGGTTTGCGTAATCCGGGTGAATTAATTAGTAAAGGAGCAGTCGTTAATTTGGTTTTCAGTTCATTGAAGGCTCTAGGAGCCTCCTCAGTCCAAACAAATTTCCGTTTCTTAGTCAGCCAACGTCGAAAATTCCTGGATGAACCGTTTCTTAGATGCATCTTAGATTAGGAGTTGGTCAAAGTCCGTCGAAACAATCCGTAAGTCATCTAAATAAACGAAAATGTTTGATTTTACATTGTAAGGAATGACACTGTCCATTAGTCTGCACAATGTTTGTGGTGCATTACACAGTCCAAACGGCATTCGTGTAAACTGGTACATTGGCCGGTTACGAACTGTGAACGCTGTTTTTGGCCTGGAACATACCTCCAACTTAATCTGCCAAAAGGCATCTTTCAGGTCTACCTTAGAAATGCAATGAACTGGAGGAAGTCGTGCAATCAGACCGTCAATGTTCGGTATCGGGTAGGCGTCCTTGACCGTTACTGAGTTAAGTTTTCTGCTGTCAACACACATTCTTATTTTTCCCGGTTTTACAATAACAACTGTGGGAGAACATCACGCTGAACTTGGCGCTTCCTCAATTACTCCGAGTGCTGTCATTCGATCCAACTCTCCTACAAGAAGTTTTTCTACAGCTGGTGAAATGGGATAGTAACGCTGCTTGATCGGTTTCGCATCTCCGGTATCTATATAGCGTTCAATAATTGTTGTGCAGCCAAGACCCTCAATTTCAGAATCCGGAAACAATGTTACTACTCTATCGAGAAAGTTTCAATTTGTCTGTACCGGTTTCTGAGTAGTCAATTTCCCTATTATAGGTGGCGAAATTTTGAGCCCAAATGCGTCCCAAAAATCATATCCACAAATAATATCCTGTTGAATAGTTGGTACTAATAAAAATTCAAATGATTTTGCCTGTTCTTGAAATGAGTTGTCCAATTTTACTGTACCCAACATTTTCTGTCTTTTCCCGTCCGCTGTCCTAACATTTCCAACACAACGCCGAAATCCGCTGGAATTTTGAAAATGTATGCCCAAATCTCCACCAATATCACACCTTAATTAGCACCGCTGTCCAATAAATCAAGATAATTTTGCCCAAAAACTTTTAAATTTACAAAAGGTCTACAATCGGTTTCCTGGCTACTAATAGGTGAAATGCAACACATTTTGAAACGTATTATAATAATCGATCCCTGCTCCCAACCACCTTAAAATTTCTTTCGACGACGGTCACCTCGCTTAGTGACGGCGACACTATCGAGTATATAGCCATGAAAAAGCTTCTCAAAATACCGTTCGGAATCGGTGTAAAACTGTAGGTCCCAATCAGTGAGTGAAAACTGGAAAGCGCACAGCTCAGTGATTGTGAGAAGTTCTCCCCGGTCCCTTCATGGGATGTAGTGGGAAACCATTTATTTATTTATTTTATTATAATAATCGCTAATGCGCTTTGAAAATCTACTTTCCTTTTTATCCTCATCAAAAATTCTGGCACGATCCTGTTTGTATTCTTTAAAGCGAATATGGTATGGTCTTTGAAAAGGATGAATGCGTTCCACTTGTTTTTCAGATTTGTGAAAAACCCAGGTTTGTTTCTTAATATGGGATGCCCGTACTAGTTGCGACGGACATCCTTCTGTCCATTTCCCTGCTTCTTCCTGGAACAATTCACACAGATGGGCCTGTACGTGTCCTTCGCTCTACACCCATAACAGAATACATGTCTTTCCTTCATGCAGTCCATATAGATATGGCCAGACTCTACTCAATTCCAACACCTTATCACGTTCTGAACAACACAAATTTCAACATCAGATACCTTATTGGTTGAAAGATCTGAGTCTTCTTCCATTTCAACTAATTCAGAAATTGTAGCCTTGGAAAACTTTCTTTGACCGCCTGAATGAAGATCCTTTATAAATTTCTCGTGTTTACGAACTTCACGGTGAAGTCTAGCAATACCAGCAATATCCATATGCAGTATTTCATGCCTTATCTGCGTCCTTAAATTTCGAATAAATATTTCGCATAAATCCTAGGTGTTTTCAACTTGTCTGTCATTGCCGAGATTACGTCCATGTACTCGTCAAAGAGTTCGTTTGATTTGTGTTTTCGCCTGCGTATGTCGTCTAATACGTCAAAGTTACAAAAATTGGTTTTATATTGATTCTTTAATGCGGGAGTTAATGTAGTCCAATCAAAATTGTCATTTTGTCTATGGAATCGCCAGTACCATGCCAAGGCTTTACCATCAAACAACGTATGAGCGTGTCTACATAATAGATCCAAATCTCCATTCAAATTATTCGAAGATTCGATAGATAAATTATGTGCGTGAAGATAAATTCGAATTTAACTAGCAAAGACACAAACCACTTTCGTTAGCAGAGCGCTGTTATTACGTTAACAGATATCTGTTAAAGTACTAGAAAAGGAAGTTTATTGAAATAAGCAAGGTTTTTGGCGAATTAAATTAATAAAAAAAAATATAAAACTGACAAATCGTATAAAAAACATTACGAGCTTTCAGTATTAATGGCACAAATCTTGAACAGCTTACCAGCAAACAGTATATTCAGGTTGAATGCATATCATTTTAGAAAGGACATTGAGCCCAAATCAAGGATTCTTCGCACAACTAAATGAATATCTAGCAATAGGTAGGAGCATGTTCTTTTGGGTTATATTACTTCGATGTTTCAGACGAATTTCAGAATACAATAATTTTGGGCGTTTCTTTTAAGCACTTTACTCTACTTTTAAACACTTCACTGTGTCCAAACCAAGGACTCTTGGCGGACAAGGCTCACACCAGATTAAATACCCTTGTTAGTGCTTTCCAATATAAGGGTGGGAGATATAAAAGAGACTAGATGTCGCAGTCTTTTGCCAACTACAAATCCGAACCAACTTCGTGTTTTTTCTCATGGCAACTGTAGTATATGTCGCTTTTTATTTTCTGTTGCAACCATGTCATGTCCATCGCATTTCCGGGATAGCGGTAATGTCAGCCTTATAACTTTCGAGGACATCTGCCAATTGGATACTTTCACCGGATCTGTACGTATAGAGTTCGAACATTCCAAGTGCATATCCGTGAATCGTGGTCCTTACAACGTTTGCGGGGGTCGTCAACAAATAGGTGTTGTGTATATTTTCTTTTGTGTATATTCACTGCAATTATGAACGGTGGCGGGAGGCAACCCAAGTCCAAACGGTTTTTGCATTTTACATACTGCCACGATATTCGATTGCAGCCGCCGATTATGGATCAGACGCTGACCAGGCTGCAATATGTCGAATCTGGATTTTATTCTTTTGGTTTCTATCCGCCGTTGGGCCATATGTTTGGCTTCTAAGGACAAAAGAATATGCCCGATAGTTTGATGCGCTTCAGTGACATCAGTCACCTACTAAACCTGAGACATGCCAGTGATCGCATAACATTCGTGGCAAAACCGAAATTTGTGTAAAGTATTTTGTATTTTTGTATTTGTATTTTTTTCATAAAATTTATCATTTTATACTTTATACTTTCTTGAATACTACTTATAAAATGATACTACAAAAGCTATTTTACAAATACTTTTACTAAAAGATTTTAACTTATTGAGATCGGCTATGTGACCACTCCCATAGAGAAATAGGTAAGGGCCGCTATTCGTATCTTCACGTTCTCTGGACGACGACAACGAGTAGGCCATTGCATCGAGTTCGAGTTGCTTTTGTAATTTACTCTTTGGTTGGACACAAATCGAACAGAAAGAAAAGGGAATGCGTATTTTCGTTCGATGCAAACAACACAAAACATTATTTACTTGTCATTAGTATCAACCAAACACTATTAAAAATTAATTTCCTGCATGGTATATAATCTCTATGTCTTCTTTGGTATCTCAGTCTACATCATTTCCTCAGTACTTTTCGATCAGCTGTGCCATAGAAACCCCCCACCCCTGCCACTCCCATACAATGTTGTGAGAGAGCTGTTCGTTCGCTCCCTTTTCGAATGTCCGCATCGTGTACGGCCAATCTTGTGCCTAAGCTTCTCTTCGTCGTACCAATGTAAACTTTTCTGCACGTTTCGTTTGTCTTTCCATAGAGAATTAGACAAGAATCGCTATCCCTCTCTTCACGTTCTCTTGATGACGACAAGGTAGTAGGTCATTTCATGGAGTTCTAGTTGCTTTTGTAATTTACACTTTGGTTGGACATAATACGGATAGAAATGAAAGGGAATACGTATTTTCGTTCGATCCAAACAACATAAACATAATTTAGCTGTAATTAGTATCAATCAAACACCATTTAAATTTAGTTTGCTGCATTGTCTATAATCTCTAAGTCTTCTTCGGTCTCTCATTCTACATCATTGTCGATCAGCTGTACTATAGAAGCCCCCTGGTGTTTCTCATGTATTTTATCTCATATGCGACGTTACTCTCTTGTCGCTACTCTTGTTTTTATCGGTTTAAAGGGCGCCTTAGACCTGCGGACTGGCCGGCCGATAACACTGTGCAACACCAAAAAAAATTATGGGGTTCTGCCAACGGATTCTGGTAGAAAGGTCTAAACAAAATCTACGTGTATCGGCGTTTTGCCAGATGTGATCAGAATTTTTTTAGGGTGGGTCAAAGTTTCCACCCCTCACAACTTTCCTGCAATATATCGGCATGCAAAATTGTGTGTTCCTTACTTCTGAGGTACAAAATATGTTCAGAAGTTTTATAGAAAAGATGCAGATAATTATTTTTGTGGAACAAATTAACCCCCTAACTGTCACGTATAACCATAATTTTTACTTTTTGTTGAAAACTCGCAAAAAACTGCTCCAAAATGACGGGGGGCGTGGTCAAAATGTTCTACAAAAATGATCGCCATCTTAGCCCAAGTGCTAGATAAAAGCTGAAATATGACAAAATTCATTATATTGTGAGGACTATTTTTAATGGAAACAGCAAAATGACAAAATTCATTATTAATCCTTAGAAGGCAGTTGGTTTTTGCTTATTATCTAGCACTTGGGCTAAGATTTGTGTTTTGGAGTGTTCGGACACGTATAGTGAAATTTTATGACGATAATTTTTGTAGAAATTTTGCCCACGCCCCCGTCATTTGGAGCAGTTTTTTCCGAGTTTTAAAAAAAAGTAAAAATTATGGTTATACGTGACATAATATTTTTTGTTCAACAAAATGGTAATTTGTTCCACAAAAATGTTTATCTGAATCTTTTCTATAAAACTTCTGAACATATTTTATACCTCAGAAGTAAGGAACACACAATTTTGCATGCCGATATATTGCAGGAAAGTTGCGAGGGGCGGAAACTTTGACCCGCCCTAAAAAAAAATTATAATCAGATCTGGCAAAACGCCTATAGACGTGTATTTTTTTAAGACCTCTCTACCAGTATCGGTTGACAGAACCCCATCATTTTGAAAAAATCTAATTTTGTCTCACAGTGTAATTTTAGTAGGCCGACTTTTGCTTTGGGCATTGTTGGGCCGACTTTCGATTCGGACCGACTCATCTCCCAGGGTAAGGTGAAGTCGGGCAAAAACCAAAACTAGTTTGATTTTCAGAAAGTCGGCCGGAAAGTCGGTTAGTGTAAGGCGAAACAATGCCCGACACATAAGTCGGCCTGACTAATAGTCGACCAGCTGGTCCGCAGGTCTAAGATGCCCTTAAATAGTGATGTTACTATGTTGCATGGTCTGTGTGCTATTCTTGTGTTTCCAACTTCTATTAACTCTTTCATTTGTTTGTCTTCTGTTAGGCTTGGAATATATGTTAAGCTGTACTTAAGTGTTGCCAGATGAATCCAGGATGTCACCTCCCTTGGTCTGTATATTATATGTTGTATTTTTCGTTTTTAAATTTGTTTTTCATGTATCTCTGATAGCTACGGTTTTTTAGAATTTCTCTTAGCTTGGTTATATTTTTGTCCTTAAACTTGGCATCGCTTAATGTAAGTTCCTTTTGTATTAGGTTATTTATAGTATTTAATGTTTTGTCTTAGTGGTTGCGTGGAATGATAGATTATAATCCTTCCCGAGGCTATTGTTTTAGTGTTCCAGTCTCTTATTATGCTCGCATTGCCTTCTCTATCAATTTGCATTTCCAAATAGGGAATGGACCACTGTTCCTCCTTTTCAATTGTGAAGTGGATTTTTATGTGATCTGTTAAACATTCTAATTATTTCATACTCGTCATTTTTCGTTATTACAGCAAACAAATCATCCACATATTTTCAAAGTATTTTTATACCGATATTCTTTTCTAGTAGATCGTCAAGAGTCTTCTATTGTTGGTGATAATGGATTACCCTTGGGCATACCATAAGTTTGGTGGTAGAGATTGTCATCATATATAAAATAGTTGTTTTCGGTTACGCAACATTGCAAAATCTCTACAAATTGTCGTCTGAGTATTTTAGGACGTTCCTTTAGAATATTCCATTTCGTCATAATATTATTTATTACTATGTGTATGTTGGTAAATAACGATACCACGTCCAAAGCTATAAGTATATACATATTTCGTTGTCGTTCAAAACTATTGCATCTACCTCTCTTTTTAAATGCAGTGCATTTGTAATGTTATATTTTTCCAATATAATATTTTGCAAAAGATTTCCAAGGTGCTTCGACATGTAGCATCGAACTTCAACAGATGATGGCATTCGTCTAAGTGGCATATTGAGTTTATGAATTTTTGGAAGTTCATAAAATGTTAGACCAATCGCCGAATTCGATGTCAACTTGAATTTTTCATATGTCGAAATATATTCGTTTTTGTATAAATCCATTGTTTGCTTGTTGTGTTTCCTGCGCAGTTTTGGTGCTCAGAATAACTCCTCCAATCCATTACAAAAATATCTATAACGTGGAATCAACATAGAGGAACCGATTGTTTGAAATGCCCAAAACATTGTTTAGTTTCAAAATTATGCGGTCTGTAATCAAATCCTAGATTGTCCTTGATTCAAAAACATTATGAAAACAAACCTTCAAAATTAATACAAAAGACCGTTTTTATAGGTTTTCAACCGAGTTCTCCAAAATACCTGCACAAATTATTGGGCTATGTAATCGCTGTTATTACTCATGATTGGTAAATGTGTGAGTCGATTTTTCGAAAAGTCAGTACATTTTCAAAAGTTGTATTTGACACAAAACTACTAATGCTCAGTTTCACAGTTGAAAGTTCTCCATTTAAATGAACATCAAATGTCCCATGTTTATCATTTAATTGCCATTTAGTATGAACATTTTCTGTGGGCTTTTAAATTGAGCTGTTACATTGCGAGTGTGAAACTCGCCCTAAATAAATCATTTGTTTTCTAAAACATCAGTGTAGTTTCATCTAATTATTTTCATTATTTACGCATCTCTTAAATATAAACATTCAACTGTCTGAACATATTTATTGAAAGCTAAAATAAGTTACTGACAACATTTTCAATACAAATAATTGAACTCAAACTCATTGACCTAAAACCTTCATATGTTTATTCAAACCGCCAACGGCGGCATTCGATAATAATTTATCAATAAATCAAAAGATAACTAACAAGTGTACAACCTGCTGTATGTCCAACTTTTGTTTTAGCAATTACCAAAAATGTAACATCTATTTGGATTTTAGTGTGTAATTAAACATTTAACCTTTTTAGGACGACAACTTTAAATTGCAGCACCAGCAATTTGAAAGCTGTCCTGAATTGTGGCAATGCATGAATAAATGTAAGAAGGATCATATCAAATAGCCGATCAACTAGAAGTGGCAAACAGTACTAAAGAATACAACCCTACTTCATTCAAGAAGAGAAAGGACAGAATTGAAATACTAAAAAATAAAAATGAAATATTCTAAACATAATTCATCCAAACTGTGGTTTTTAATTAAGAGCAGGTCATACATGTATGTATGGTGTGCAATCACTAAGCTGTTCGCCTCTAATCTTTGTTCATAACAATATGCGACCAATATTTACAAGAATTTTATGTAGGACCTCACCCAAACAAAAAAATTACGAATGTACATGGACTTGGTGTCCCAAAACTCTCGGCGGTTCTGTTCCTGATCATACTTGCTTACTTATCCGGTCTCGGACAACCCCGGGGGGTCAGGGACCTTACAAAATGAAGATAACATATTTCGCCAACCAGTCCGATCTTTTGCTTTATTTCTCCAGTTGGCAATACCACGTGTACGCAGGGATTCGTCAACCTGATCCCTCTAGCGAAGTCTTGGTCTTCCTATTTTTCGTCTTCCTTCGAGTTCGGTTTCGAAAACCCTTCGCGCTGGTTCGTCTTCATCCATTCTACTCACATGATCTAGCCAGCGCAATCGGGTTATCTTGATCCGCTTAACTATGTCAAAGTCAGTATAAAGCTCATACAGCTCATGATTCATGCGTCTATAGGGCCAATAAGTTTTCGGAGTATTTTTCTCTCGAAGACTACTACAGATGTTTCGTCTGCTTGCGATAGGACCCAGGATTCTGCGCCATAAAGAAAGACAGGTTGAATGAGAGTCTGGTACAGCTGGACTTTTGTTACTCGAGAGAGGGCTTTATCTCTAAAGTTCTTCCTTAGCCCAAAATAACATCTATTCGCAAGCACAATTCTCCGCTTGATCTCAATGCTGACGTTGTTGTTTTTGTTTACGGCAGCTCCGGGGTATATAAATTCGTCCACTACCTCGAAGTTATAACGATTATCAACGTTCACGCTTTGGTCTAATCGCGTGGAGGCCCTGCTCGTTGAAACCATTAATTTTGTCTTGTCCTCATTTACAGTAAGATCAACTTTTGCTGACTCCTTCTCAATTCACGAAAACACCGCAGTAACTTCTCTCACTGTGCCCCCAATGATATCGATATCATCAGCATACGCGAGCAGCATGAGACTTTTGCTGCTGATGGTTTCATTCATGTAGACTGCAGCTTTTCTGATACTGATCTCCATTAAGATGTGAAAGAGATCGCACGACAGGGTGTCGCCTTGCCTAAGGCCTCGCTCAGTTTCAAAATTTTCGTCAAGATCATCCTGCAAGCGAGTATGAGTGTTGCAGGAATACCTAGTTCCGATATTGCTTCGTAGAGTTTCTTCCGTATCGAGCTACCGAAGGCTGCCTTATAATCGACAACTAGGTGATAGGTGACGATTTGTTTTTCTTGGGTCTTCTCCAGTATGTGGTGTAGCGTGAAAATTTGGTCGGTTGTCGTTTTTCCAGGCCTAAAGCCACACTGGTATGGTCCAATCAGGTCAGCGATTTATTAGCGATTATTCCTGTAGACGTGGGAGTTGAAAGAGGCGGCCAATGGACAGCTCGACAACGTCAGAGCTCATCAATCTCGCCTCGGTTCATGATATCGCGTGCAGTGTGGAATGCGTCACCGTCTTGTTGAAATCACATGCCCGCCAAATCCAATTCTTCCATTTTGGGCAAAAAAAAGGTTCGAGATTATCGAGCGGTACCTTGTTGCTCCATTGACCGTAACGTTGCGGCGATTATCGTCTTTGAATAAGTTTGGTCCAATAATAACGGTGGCTCATAAGCCTCACCAAATTGGCTTTAATTGGTGTTTCCATTAAGCCGACAATTTTTCAATAAAAAGAGGTGATATTTTTCCAGCTTCTCTAAGCTCACCCGGCTTCAGCTCCTGACCCAGCTGCATTTTGTTTGACATTGGACTGAGGTCCTTACGTAAAATCTTCCAGGTGATCGAATAACAGAAACCCCAGTACTGTGATTGGTGACGGATGGACATATCGCGATCGTCATTAACACTGGTGCGAAATTTTGCCACAACAAATTGAACGGCCTGCTCAGTGGGTCGATTATAACCACATTAAAATGTAGCACGACCTCAATGAATTGAAGGCGTTGTTAGTTTGTGAGCCTATTCATGATGACACAATACACGAATCAGCCATCAGGTCAGGTGTGCAATAGTGAACAGCAATTTTCGTATTCAGGAAGACAATTTCCAGGGACATTATGGCAGCTTGAATATCAAAGAAAATATTGATTTCGACCTTAGTCAGAACAATACTTCTCAGCCATACCGCTACTTCCCTAATAACTAAAATGGCTGCGTGGGAGACACTACAGTGATCACGCAGTCTGTTCGCAATGGATAGCCCTTAGAAAATTTGTATGTCAACGCCTACTTTAACTACCATCTCACATGCAACGCAAGCCTCTGTCCTCTGTAGGCTTACCCCATCTACTTAGTTGCAGATAACAACTAAATATGTCATTTAAATTAATTTGACCGTCGGCCTAATCGTTCCCAGGTACAAGGAAAGATACAGGTGTTGAACAATTCACTTGACCATGATATCCAGCCATCGATGGTGCAATGGTAGTGTGCGCGGCTGTTGTGCATGAGCACGTGGGCTCGATCCCTACTCTGACCACCTAAAATTTCTTTCGACGACGGTCACCTCGCTTAGTGATGGCGACACTATCGGGTACTTAGCCATAAAAAAGCTTCTCAAAATACCGTTTGGAATCGCTGTAAAACTGTAGGTCTCAATCAGTGAGTGTAAAACTAGAACGCGCACAGCTCACAGGTTGTGAGAAGCTCTCCCTAATCCCTTCATGGGATGTAATGAGAAACCATTTATTTATTTATGATATCCATTTCGTTTTTGAGAGAGTTCTGTCGATTCGAGTTTAATGCACGTAAGACCCAGTGTTGCAAACTTTCGCACAAATGCAGAATTGACTCATACTTGTCATAGATTTCTCTTTGCAAAAGCAAAAAGTTATAAAATGCATCACGCGGTTTTCAAATGGAACTCATCCCTTTTCTCTTTCCTGGCCGTTGGATCGAACTGCGCATTACAGAAACAATTCGTTCTTCAGCCGAACAGTACGTATGTGGAATAAGCTTCCGGCAAGTGTATTCCCCACTTCGTACAACATCAGCAAGTGTAAGTCAAATATTAACAAGTACTTCTCTCTCTTTCCCCCTACTCCTATCCCATTTTCCTAAGTCCAATGCAATGCACTGCATTTATAGGGGACATCTCCTGAGTGTCTTCGGGAAAAAAACAACGTGTCACAGTTTTGTGTAGATTTTGGGCTGGAGGCATAATCGGATCATTCTTCTCCGAAACTGCGCCCGGTCACGCTTAAGCTGCAAGATATGAACGACATATGGTTCCAGAATATGGTAACATATGCTATATAGCCCAAAAAAAATCAATTACTGCACTAGTTATTTTCTGGTCGTACAATTTTCCGTTTTGGTGATGGCCCAGATCATGCGATTTAACGCCGTTGAACAGTTTTGGGGATTTCTGAAGTATACGGCTTATGGTAACAAACCCACGACCAACCACTCTTTGAAGTACAAAATTGAGCGCTATACTGACGGCATTCAGCCACATTTATGCAAACCGGTGACTGGGAAATTTCGAGAAAAGGGTGCGTATGTGCCAGTAAAACCGTGGAGGTTATTTGACCGATATGCTATTCCATATTCCTATGCGGTATACTATATGAGTCAACCACAATTTTTAAGTTTTTCAATTACAAATCTGTGTTTTGTATATTACTATATTACTTACTTACTTATCCGGTCTCAAGCAACCCCGGGGGTTTGGTACGAAGATAACATATTTCGCCAGTCCGTTCGATCTTTTGCTTTATCTCTCTAGCTGGTAATACCAAGTGTACGCAGGGACTCGTCAACCTGATCCCTACAGCGGAGTCTTGGTCTTCCTATTTTTCGTCTTCCTTCGAGTTCGGTTTCAAAAACCCTTCGTGCTGGTTCGTCTTCATCCATTCTACTGACATGGCCTAACCACCACAATCGCGTTATTTTGATCCGCTTAACCATGTCGATGTCCGGATATAGCTCATACAACTCGTGATTCATGCGTCGCCGATACTTGCCGTTGTGCACTATAGGGCCATACATTTTTCGGAGTATTTTGTCTCTCGAAGACTCCTACAGATGGAGGATTCAGCACCATAAAGCAAGACAGGTTGAATGAGAGTCTGGTACAGCTGAACGTTTGTTACTCGAGAGAGGGCTTTATCTCTATAACGCTTCCTTAGCCCAAAATAACATCTATTCGCAAGCACAATTCTCCGCTTGATCTCATGGCTGACGTTGTTGCTTTTGGTTACGGCAGATCCGAGGTATATAAATTTGTCCACCACCTCGAAATTCTAATCGTTATCAACGTTCACGCTTTGGTCTAATCACATAGAAGGCCTGCTTGTTGAAACCTTTAATAGCTCTTGTCCTCATTTACAGTAAGACCAACTTTTGCGGACTCCTTCTCAATTCACGAAAACACCGCAGTAACTTCTCTCACTGTGCCCCCAATGATATCGATATCATCAGCATACGCGAGCAGCATGTGACTTTTGCTGCTGATGGTTTCATTCATGTAGACTGCAGCTTTTCTGATACTGATCTCCATTAAGATGTGAAAGAGATCGCACGACAGGGTGTCGCCTTGCCTAAGGCCTCGCTCAGTTTCAAAATTTTCGTCAAGGTCATCCTGCAAACGAGTATGAGTGTTGCAGGAATACCCAGTTCCGATATTGCTTCGTAGAGTTTCTTCCGTATCGAGCTACCGAAGGCTGCCTTATAATCGACAACTAGGTGATAGGGGGCGATTTGTTTTTCGTGGATCTTCTCCAGTATGTGGTGTAGCGTGAAAATTTGGTCGGTTGTCGTTTTTCCAGGCCTAAAGCCACACTGGTATGGTCCAATCTGGTCAGCGATAATTGGTTTTAGTCTTTCGCACATTATACTTGATTGAACTTTATATGCTATTGATAAAAGGTTTATTCCGCGGTAGTTGGAACAGTGACTCGGGTCGCCTTTTTTAAATATGGGACATAGTACACTGACTCCAATCGCCGGGCATGCATTCATCTAACCAAATTTTGCACATGAGATGATGCATGCAGCTTACCAGTTCAACGCCGCCGTCCCTAAACAGCTCCGCCGGTAATTCATCGGCTCCTGCGGCTTTGTTGTTTCCTAATCTGGGCAATGCTGTTCTGACCTCGTCTTGGTTAGTAGGGAGGTGATCGACGTCGTCGTCTAAATTGGGATCGATAGTCTCATCGTCGTTGGAAATATAAGGTACCAGTAGCGCGGGAAATTATCTCTCCATATTCCCAACATGCTCTGCACATCTGCGACGAGATTTCCATCCTTGTCTTTACAGAAGGGGGCCCTGAACCATGTCCATTAGTTTCGTTTTTGAATTTTCGATAGAATTTTCGGGTTTCGTTCTTTCTTGTGTATGTCTCAATTTTCTCACTGTCGCGCTTTCTCCACGCCGAGAGAGACGGTTTACCGCCTTCCTTTTCTCTCTACACCGCTCAGTCGTAGCTCGAGTTACATTTAACTGAAGCATTGCCATACGTGCAGCGTGCTTTTCATCATTTGCAATGCGACACTCTTCATCGTTCCATGGTTTATTGCGAAGCGGTTTTTCGAAACCAAGTACGGCTCCCGGTCCCTCGTCATCGGGAGGAGGTGGGTTCTGTGCCAAAAGTTGCGAGAGCTTCCTTGAGTAGGCTGTGGCTACCTCTGATAATTGCAGCTTTCCGATGTCCAGCTTCCTGTGCGTCTGATTTCGTACGATTCTCGCTCTACTTAATCTTGTACAAACCTTTGCTGCTACCAGGTACTGATCAGAATCGATGTTAGCTCCTCTGATCACTCGTACGTCCATTACACTGCATGAGTGCCTTCCATCAATTTGGTTCTTCGTTCTTTGATCAGTGGATACCCAAGTAGTCTTGTAGATGTCTTTATGCTGGAATCAGGTAGTGATCAGAATCGATGTTAGCTGCTCTGATCACTCATACGTCCATTACACTGGATGAGTGCCTTCCATCAATTTGGTTCTTCGTTCTTTGATCAGTTGATACCCAAGTAGTCTTGTGGATGTCTTTATGCTGAAATCTTGTACCACTAATGACCATGTTTTTTGCCGCGGCAAAGTCAATCAGTCTCATGCCGTTGTCGGAACTGTCAGTATGTACACTGAAATTGCCACTGGTTGGATGAATCACATTTTCCCTGCCTACTTTAGCATTAAAATCTCCTGGTACAACCTTAGTGTCATGGCCAGGGCAGCGGCATCTTTGTCTTCTGTCGGGGCATGCACACAAATTAGGGGAATATAAAAATATTTCGCTTTTATGCGGATTGTGGCTATACGTTCACTCACAGGATTGAACCTAGAGACTAGATGTCGCAGTCTTTTGCCAGCTACAATTCCGCAACCAAATTCATGTTTTTTTTCATGGCAACTGTAGTATATATCGCAGTTTCTTTTTCCTGTGCTGCCATGTCCTGTTCATCGCATTTCCTGGATAGCGGTAATCTCATTCTTATAACTTTCTAGAACATCTGCCAATTGAATACATGGAACTGATCTAAACATTATGTATCCATTTTTTGTACAGGACTAGTCTCCCTATTCGATATTAGAACTGTTGATTTTCCATAGATTTGAGGGATGTAAACATTAAGCTAGTTCTCGCAGCTTAAGCTGTTTGAGCCAGATTTATGTCCGTCTAGTCTTTTGTGTTTCGTGCAATCCTTTTTAGTGTGGCAGGTGGTCACAAAGAGGTTAATATTTTAATTTCACTTAAACTATAAATCTCGAAAAAATTAAAATATTATACAGAAATGTTAACAATTGTCATTGGTTTTGTAAAATCGAAATAGCAGAAAAAAAATTCAAAATATAAAATATGTACAAAATCCGTAAACATTAATGGAATTAAATTTTACAGATTTTTGTTAAATAATTATTTGAAAGTTTTGCAGATTACAAACGTCAGTATAATTAATTCTTTTAATAATGTCGATGTTTGAAAAGGCAACTTTCAAATTGACAGGATTAAATACAGTTTGTAGTAGCTTAAGCACTTGGATAACACTAAGAGGGCACAATTAACATAGTGTTCTAAGGAGCCTAAAAGTATTTGTATGTCTCAAGGACGATTTGTGACAAGGAAGATTGTTAAGTAATTAGTTATATTATATTAATTTTTCAAATTTATAGGAATTCAAATATCAATGTAACAATTTTCAATTACTATCCAAACATTTACTAGTCCTGCTAGAACACGCACTTGTATTTAACTTTCATTACATATTAAATTACATTTTAGATACATGACTGAATCCTAAGGGTTTACTTTCTTAATTGCCCCTTATATTGTATGTAAGTATGTTAGGGATACATATGCAAATTTTCAACATCATTGTCTCCGTCACTCATCAATTTGTTACAATTTTATTGAGAATTCATGAGTTTCAATAAAGCCTTGCCATCCTTCTTACTCCGTTCTTTCTCTGGACTATAAACTTGGTCCTTTATCCGTTCACATGACAATGGAATTGATTTAGAATTATTTGTTATGCATTTTATACCAGTCATGAGCATGCATGCGATAATTTTCAATAATACTGAGTAAATAGTATTTATGCATTTGCAAAATTAAATTCACACAACTTTATTTCGATATTATACACCCAGTTGGCCAAAGCGTCGTAGATGAAGTTGGTTTTAATGATTTCTTCAAGGCTGCGGCCATGCAAACGATTGGGCCACGTGTGATTGAGCGACGAAAAAAATATGGCAACGCAATTACTGAGCGGCGTGGGTTTGCAATTAATTTTGTTTCAATTTTCCAGTTCGTCGTTGAGCGTCGCTAGGATAATATGCAGGAAATCAAAGCGAAATACGTAATTTCAGATGTTTAAAGCCGTCTTACCATTTCTAATTTCAGGATAGCCACAAAGAATATATAAACACCAAATCTTCTCTTTTCCCATAGTAACTAATATATGCACATGTGCCTCTAAATATGAACACGATGTTCAAGCAAATACTTCAAGGCTTAATTACACACGCTGAAAAATCTGTCTTTTTTGTTGTTTGGATGCAAATATAACGTGTTTGTAGCTTGTCGCAAATACACTATAGTTGTGCACAAACACATCGTGTTTGCTATTCAATACAACATGTTTGAGACACAATGATTAATAGGGTATAAAATATGTTTTTGAGACCCAAATGTGGTAAAAGGTTGAAAACCGGTATAAACCAAAACGAGGCAGACAACAGAGAAACAAAAAGGCAGCAGGTCTTCAGTTCATGAAAACAATGATGGCAAACATGTAGATGGTTCCTGCAATATGTTGCTGGGGCCATTAATTTTTGAGCGTGCAACTAATAGCTCAAGCGATGTCGCTCGATAAATAGCCCCTCAACGTTCAGAGTCGTTGCCACCCAAGTGTCCCAATCTCTCAGTGTGCGGCCACAGCCTAAGATAGTTTTAAATTGTCGCCAGTGATCATATAAGCGAAAGTGCAACCAACATGATCGTCAATCATCAAATTGTCAATATGTCACTCACAAAGTCTGCAAGTGAAATAGTCGCTCGTCTGGTCTTGGATAACTTTGCGAACACTCGTATGACAATGTCATCGACGATTGGTATGTATTGTCAACGGTATGTCGCCGCCATTGATTTACTATAGTAGTGTATCCGTTCCTCTAGATGTTCTGAAGACATGGTCAAATGGGTAGTACGATTATCTGGTTGTGTTACGAGTTTGCACACATGCATACAACTATGGCTTTATATGATGGTTAAAACTATCGAGCAGTGGCAAAAAGGCAAATGTTTATGGAGCATATTCATGCATCCATTCATTCATTGATTCTACGAATAATTGCTACAGAATCTTCTCAGACAAACAGTGAATGTAGGAAAAGATACATCGAGGATAATGAAAAATACGTGGACGGTATTAAATGCTTGGTTCACTTGATAACACTCCAAGTGTTATTTTGTCTTTCTCTGGACGTCACAAAGTCGCTGTTAGCATTCCGAAAAATGTTGTTACAAAATTTGATTAAAATTGATTGATTAAAAAGTATTAAACTATAACAAATATTTCCAACGGTTATCGATGTTCACGTATTATTTCACCCGAGAATAACCTATATTCGTCGATACCATTAACGTTGTCTTGTCATTCCTTACTGCATACAAACACACTTGGCAATTCTGAAGCAATATTCCGCAATGATCGCACATGTGGCTTTTGTGTTAACTGCAGCTTTTTTTATTATTATCTCCAATAAGATGTTGAAGAGATTGCACTTGCGTGGTCAAATCGTTCATCAAGATATTTACCAAACTTTGATGGGTTTGCTTTCAGTCAATGCCATTCTTCAGAGCCACGTCAGTTAACCAAGGACACCATGCTCAAACATTCCAGCGTAATATCTTCTCCACATAGGATTATTGAATGAAGCCCTCCACATGGATGGTAGGTGTCGAGTTGCTTTTCGTATGGTTTCCCAAAGCTTTCTATTAATGTGAATATTTGGTCCGATGTGGCCCGACCTGCTCGTAGATGCAGGTGTGGCATCTTACCAAAAAGTTGTTCATTACTGCCCGCAAAGTTGAGGCTAGAATTGCAGCTTTTGTCGCATTTCCACATTTCCATGATTTGTGGACTTCGTGTTTACAACAACCCCACAAGAAAGTAGAGTTAAGTCAGGCGACTGCGCGGCCAACGAAAGGTTCAGTTTCTTGATATGAGCCTGTTAGAATTTTTCTGAGTAATCCGGACATAACCGGCCGAGCTATATGTGCAGTTGCTCCATATTGTTGAAACCACACAGAGTTCAAAGGAATTCAGAGTTCCGTATAGAAAAATTCTTTGAACATGCTCATGTAACGGTCTCCATCAACGGTAACGCTGTGTCCGTTTTGTTCAAAGAAGTAACGCCCGACAGTGGTTGGTTGGTTGAAAAGGCTGCAAGACACCGCGCTTTCTAGCAGACTTAGGCTAAAGAAGCCCATTGTGATACCTGCAGTTTCCTCTAAAGCACCTATTGACTAGTCGTCTAGCCAATTTGCCCTTTCAATAAATTTGTCTATAAGACCTGCAAGAATATCCTGTATGGCTACGGTGCTAACTAAATGTGTTCCGAATATCCTACTTCTCAGTCCTGCCAGAGCAGGGCAATCCAAAGAAAGTGTTTCGTCGTTTCCTCGTCCTCTTCCATGCAACATTTACCAATCTTAAGTGTTGCTATCATTGTGGATAACCTGCCTCTCGGCAAGTTAAGGACCCTGGCTTGTTTGCAAATTGAAGAAGTCTCCACTTGTCCTCGAACATATTATCGGCCAACTGCCTGATCTGCAAACGGCAGGAAATACACTACAGTGATCAGGCAGCTTGAAGGAGATATTTATATTTAGGTTCGGTGAATGGACCCCATAGCCTACTTTCTCGTCTAACTTTGATCCATCCGTGAAAAATCTGATACTACTGGTATCCCCTTCCAGTGACTTTTCCCAGGTGTTTCTGTTCGGAATAGAAGTCCTTAGATTTGCCGCTGGTATTAGAAGGTAGGGGATACAGTAGTCCGTTTTTACGGGTATAGAGTTGATCCGGTGTAGTAATTCAGTGTGTCCGGAATGGCCCGATATCAAAACGCCACAATCCCTGATTCTCACCAGGGATGTAGCGGCTGCCGATTCGGCCATGATATTAGGAGTACAGATGGTCAGGATAACACTAAGGGCAGTACCTGCCGTCGTGCCCATTGCCCCACTAACGCTAATCAGTGCTGATCGTTGAATTTTCATCAAGACATTCAGAATATATTTCTTTTTGAGGGACCTCCACCAAACTACGGTGCCATAGAGAAGTACTGGTCTGACTATTGCCGTATAAATCCGCATGGTGGTCTTAGGAAACAGGCCCAGCGCTTTCCTATCGCCCCTTTAGAGTATTTTATATTTCCGAGAGAACAAGATAAGCTCGGTTTTAAGTGGGTTAAGTGATAGTCCGTTGTTAGCGGTCCAGTTCGAAATCAGACTAAGTAGACTGGTTGCACGAATGCTAAGAAAATTGAGGTCACTACCCGTACAGATGATAGCAATATCATCGGCATAGGCAAAGACCTGGCATTCGGCTCTGTCCAATGGAGACAGAACTGCTCCTTGCGGTGTCCCCCTGTTAACGTTCCTAGCAATTGTAACACCACCTCATTCAGCTTTGACGGATCTATCCACAAGAAGCTTCCCAATTAGGCGTGTCACTCAGCTGTTGACTCCTAGTTTCTGTAACGACCTAAGAATCGCCTAAGGTTGAATGTTATTGAAGGGTCCGTCGATGTCCAAGAAGGTCCCCAGAGCGAAAACCCCATTCTCAAGAGAGTTTTCTATTATGCTGACTATAGAGTGGACAGCCGTCTCAGTTGACCTGCCCTTGATATAGGCATGCTTATAACTCGATAGTAGATTCTGTGGAATATTACTTCGAACATGAATCTCCATTATCCTTTCAAATGTCTTAAGAACAAAGGATGATAGACTGCTTGGTCTGAAGTCCTTCGGGTTAACATTATAGCATTTGCCCGCTTTCAGGACGAAAACCACTTTGGTTTGCTTCCAAATGCTAGGAGTGACTCCCAGCATAAGGCAGGTCCTGAAGATTGCCTTCAACCAACTACAAGATAGGTATAGTGCCTCCTGTAGTTGCGCGGGAATTATCCCGTCAGGTCCGCCCGACAATACAACGTGAAGAAACCGTACACCACACTGTGACACGAATTGGATGCAATTCGCTCTCATGCAGTATTTGTGAGTTGGAACCACTCCATATGCGACAATTTTGTTTGTTTACGTTGTCGGTCAGATCGAAATGAGCCTCATAAGATATGAAAGACAATTCAGCAAGTTCTCGTCCTCCTCCAAAATTCCAAGCATCTCCGACAAAATGTCAAGCGAATCGACAGGGGGAATCGTAGGGAATAAGTTCAAATCCTTATGTATTATTGTCTACAAAGTCTGCCTACTGACACGCATTTGAGAAGATAATCTAATTGTTGAAACACTGGGGTTACTTAGTATGGCACCTAGGCAGCAATAGTTTCCACTATTCGAATGGAAGGATTTCGATGTCAAGGCCTTCTAGCGACTGTCTCATGCTCTGCAAAATTATTCACTAACCTCGTAATGGTCTAGCTACTCGGAGGATCGCCGCTTAACGTGCGCTCTTTGCACAAAAACTACAGACTCCAATGCGTGATAGCGGCAGACAATACAGATTATTTTTTCAGTGTCCCAGTTTTCCATTTTTGTTAAATCCAAGGATCAATCTACAAAAATAAAAACAAAAATTCCAGATAACCAGGAAAAAAGTTATCAAGTTTTCTTTTTGTAGCGGTATTCAGCACATATCCTGTAGGAGGTCAGATCAGGCCCGCAACAATTAGCTTTAGTATTTGGCACATTGACTTAACGAAACTATGGGCATAGTATGAGTCTGTGCATGTTGCCCAATGGTGTCATACCTGAAACAATACACTATGATAGTCCATGTATCTGCTTCTGGAAAAACTTCACAAAAGTCTTGCTGTATAGAATCGATTGGTGGAACCACTCGCCCTGGCAAGATGTTGATATACACATTTTTACGGATTTAAGATGGATAGTGGAGTGGGCCAGGGGTCTTCTTAACTTCATTTGATATGACATTATCAATCAGTCTCCCTGTTTTTGTCAGAATGTTCTAAGTAGCTGCAATATCAGAGGTGTGTCGTTGGTTACGAAATCACGAAGAGTGTACAAATCTTCCCGGACAGCCAAATGGTCATAAAAGCTCAAGCCTCAGTGGAGGATAGATCGGTACGGATTTAGGATTGTGGATGTGTTCTGCACGAGATCAGCACCATTACAAAACTTTGCCTAGAGTGGGTTCAGGGGCACACGAAAATAGACAGAAACGAAATCGCCGGTGAACCAGCCTGGAGTGGTTCGAGGTAGAATACGGATCGCCAAAGCATAACTGAAGCCCTCTGAGTGTAGTGTGTAACGCGGTGAATCAACCCTTTCACCACGAAGCAGACACACACACGGAAAAGATTATTTGGAAATCAATTCAGGCACTGGAATTTCCATGATAACATCAATATTTTCATTAGAATTCATAATTGTCAAACATCAGAATTATTTGGCGATATTATTGATAGATTAAAAATAGGTTTTACTAAATACTGGTTGATACTACCAAACTTTGGTTGTAAAGGGTTTCTCAATAAGAGCGCTACAAAACCGGTTTTAGATACCAATGAAATTCTTTATTCCTGTGAAAGTACGCTCGATGCCATTATGTATGGAACTCAATTTCTTTTGCATGGCCACCACGGGCACGCTTGCAGAAGTCCAGACGCTGAACCCGATTTTCGACGGTTTTCAAGCATAAATCGGCCGAAACTGCTGCAATTTCACGTTCGATATTCGTACGAAGTTCATCAATCGTCGCTGGCTTGTTGGCGTAGACCATAGACTTGACGTAGCCCCACAGGAAATAATCTAACGGCGTCAAATCGCACGACCGAGGCGGCCAATCGACTGGCCCATTTCGTGAGATAACACGTTCACCAAACTTGGTTTCCAATAAATTGATTTTGGCATTCGCTGTGTGGCTTGTGGCGCCGTCCTGTTGGAACCACATGTCCTCCAAGTCCATATTATCCAATTGGGGCCAAAAATATTCGGTTATCATTGACCGGTAGCGATTCCCATTCACAGTAATGTGCCGGTCTTGATCATCACGGAAGAAGTACGGCCCAATGACGCCGCCGGCCCATAAACCGCACCAAACCGTAATTTTTTCGGGATGCAATGATGACTCATGGATTACGTGTGGATTGCTGTCTGACCAATAACGCATATTTTGCTTATTGACGAAGCCATTCAGCCAGAAATGAGCCTCATCATAAATTCGGCGTAGCGCTCTTAAAGTTGAGGCCACTGACTCCAAATTTCGGTAGTAAATTTTAATAATTTCGACTCGTTGTTGGCTCGTATATCTTTCCATGATGAAATGGTAAACCTTCCTGAAGAGAAATGTCAAAAGAGCGGAAAAAATATGGCGTCGTTTGCTGTCCCTATCGATTTACTTTTGTAGCGTCTCTATTGAAAAACCCTTTATTGACCAATTTGAGTATTTCTAAAACCTCATTCATCTGAACTGGAAGATACAGCTATTAAAAAGTACAATATTAGAATTCGTGTTCAAATATTAGTCACTGTATTCATAATTTAGTAAACACTTGTTACAAAGTTATGTATTCGATTTTTCAAGAGAGGCTTTGTTGTTAAAAATAAACTACGTATATTGGAATGGTACACGGGGACTTTACAGAAAAACTAATATTGTAAACAGAAAGTGATAAACAAAGTTGCGCAAAAACAATAAAGTGTATAGATATCAGCCAGCGAAGAATACATATGATCATAAATTGAGGTGAAGTGAGACTTTTAAACATAATCGCTGAATATGACGCCACTATTGACGTCTTCACAAACACATCCAAACAATTGTGGACACTTGGCTGGAGGAACTATTATTGTGGATGACACAAATTAACTTAAACATACTTACATATGATACCCTGGGTAACTCATCCCTATTTGTGATCGAAAATATGACAAATTTCGAAAAAGTGTCTACATCTGGAAAACGAAGTGCCCAATCGAAAAAATAACAAATTTTTACGGGTTTCTCACAAAGTGTTCCAATTCGCATGAAATATTTTTTTTTTTCAAAAAATCGATTGAAATAATGAAATGGTTATATCTCGCAAACGGTGCGTCCAATCGCAAAAATAATAAATTTTTTATCTCCTAAGGAGGCTTTAACCTATGATGTTTTCAATACAGCATCACTTTTATGTCTACAAAATCACTAAAACTAAAATTTCTGGAATCAAAAATCGCTAAAACGCCCCTATGCGAATATCTCGGAAACGGAGCATCCAATCGAAAACAAAACTATTTTTTACGAGTTTCTAAGAATTTTTCATAAAGTGGGCCAATCGTATGGAAGATATTTTGTTCGAAAAATCATCAAAATATGAAAATCGCTGAAATAAAAATGACTATAACTCGGAACCGGTGCGTTCAATCCCAATAATAATAACTTTGTTCCCTCTATAAGACACTTTAACCAATGGATGTCTTTAATACGACATCACTTATGTCAAAAAAACCCTATCACACACATATACATATGTGTGTTTCAGGGATTTTTTATTTGAAAAATGTTAATTGAACGGATTTTAAGTGATGCTATATGAGAGGCATCCATAATTTGAAGCCTGCTGCAGAGGTAAAATAATTGTTACTTTTGCGGTCGCACCGTTTCTGAGTTCGAGGCATTTTTTGGTTTTACCGATTTTCTTATTTTGCCCATTTTTGAAAACAAACTATTTTATGCGAATTGGATCAGTTTGTGAGAAACCCTTAGGAGGAACCCGTAAACATTTGTTATTTTTGCGATTGGATTGGTTTTCGAGATATAGAAATTTTTTCATATTTTCGATCAAAAATTGACACGAAATACGAACCCTGGATATAAATAATAATAATATAATATAAAATAATATAAATATAACATACACAATTTAAATACAAAATAATTTTTTAAACTTTATTTCTATAAAATTCATAATGGGTTAAAGCGTCAACAAATAGTTGTGACAGTTGTGACAATATATTATTTGATACAACCGAATTAGTTTTTAAATTTTTCATTCATCCAACTAATAGAATATTCACCACTACAGGATAATTTGATTGATACAACTAAAACTCGATTGACAGGTCACATTTACTTCTTCTTGCTGTGGCTTCAACTAAATATTTCAGTTCCTGCAACCAAAACTGAGTTGCAAATCAATTGATATGCACAACATTTGTTGATACTGAGCACAATTATTGGTAATAACAACCGAATAATGTGATAGTCCAAGGAATAGCCAAATTTTAGTTGGCTGTAAATATAGTTGTGACAACGAATCTCTTCTCTGTGTGCACAAACTGAAGAGAACTCACAGCTAAATATCACGCGGTACTTTACCTAGATATGACAGTTAAAGAACCGAGTTACAGCTGGTTCCGAACAGGAATACAATTGCCAAATTAACCGGTGACTGCAAGATTGGTACACATGCTACTAACATTGAAACACAATACAGGCGTTGGTGACGTAGCTAGGATGACGAGCTAATGGCGGAAAGTCCTGAACACTATTTTCTAGAGTGCCCCGCCTTGGCAGACATAAGAAGGATAACTCTGGAAAACCCTGACGAAATACCGGGATTGGGCAGAATCGAAATCAGTCTGTTTCCAAAACACATTAACAGTACTAATTGGGTATAACCGGGTTACCTCAATATGAGGCATTCAGTAGCCACACCGATCAACTCCAATTTTTCAAAGTCTTGCTCTTTTAGCTTCAGGGAATTCAAATTATGAATTTCAGTATATAGTAGCTACGTATGTAGTCAAATAGTAAATCATATACATTAAAACTTATTATGCATATGCACTCTTAAACATTACTGCCCCAGCCTCAATTTGCTGGAACCCTGTATATGTTTGCATGTTGCTATGAATTGAAGATCTGCTACTTTTTTATTCCTTTGTTCTCTGTCACGTTTTTCTTTTCAGCAGTTTTCGACAAACAAAGCCATATTTGTGTCACAAAGACATATATTATAACATGATAATCATTGTTTCTCCAACATGTAATATTGCATACGAAACAGAATGAGTTTGGACACAAGTATAGTATATTTGCGACAAGCTGCAAAGAAGTTATATTTGCATCCAAACAAAAAAAAAAATTCTGCGGGTGGAATTTTAAAACACACCAGAAAATTCTTTATCGTTTATATCCTGATCTTGTTTAATGGAGTTTATCATTTTGACATCTTATACATCCATATACAGGGCGGTTCAGTCACGACTGGACAAATTTCACCAGCGTATTCCTTGGCTCATTTCATGAAAATATGTCCATCTACGACCATCACCGAAAATGCAAGGGGGCGAAATGGCAGCGGTTTGAAAAGTGTCGGATTGGTGATCGGGGGGTACTAGGTTAAAATTGCTAACTTCAGAGTCGGAGGAGTCAGGAGTCGCTGAGTCATGAATGTTTGTACAGTTTTTTACTTTGTGGTACAATATTCAGGCTTCGTTCTCAATGTACCACTCTACCAAAGCAGGCGATGCGATGGAATGAAACTTTGCCATATGTACCGCTTTCTTTGCATTTGTCGGCGAGCTGTTCATCGGGACATGGGACTGTCTTTGGAGGTGGAAATGTTGTTATAGCCATTCCCTAGGGAGTGGCCAGAAATGATTCTTTCATCGCACAGTCCAAGCAGCTCACTAGTTCCACGGAATATGTACTGGTCAATGGCTTTATCGGAAACCTCTGTTAGCTAGCTAAAGTGAGAAGGCGAAACGAAAGAGCAGCATGATTGGTTATGCGATCACTGATACGTCTCAGGATTATTAGGTGATCCAGCATAGCCACAATTTGCATCAAAGCGAAATATTTCAGCATCTCATTAATTGGTGTGGACGCACCGACAGAGGATAAAGACGATGAGGACAATCATTTTATAAGCGTCTGAAGGAGGAATTTGGACGATACCCTGACCACAACAATAAGATTATTCTTGGCAATTTTAATGCCAAATTGGGAAAGGAAGGTGTCTTTCGACCAACCATCGGTAATTACAGCATACATGATACCACTTCCGACAATGGAATAAGGCTGATAGACTTCACCGCTGCAAGGAACATGGTAGTTATTAGCACACGATTCTAGCATAAGGACATACGACAAAACGACCTGGCTATCTCCTGATCAGAGAACGAAGGACCGGATTGATCACTTGGTAATAGGTGGCAAGCACCCTTCTAGTGTAATGGATGTACGTGTGATTCGAGGTGCCAATATCGACTCGAATAATTACCTGGTGGCTGCGAAAGTTCGCACAAGACGGAACAGGGCGAACAACGTACCAAGTCGAACACGGTAAAAGCTAGATATCGACAAGATGCAACTACGGGAGATATAAAAGTCCTATTAACAAAAGTTCACTCTCCTGCTAGATCGGAATATTGCCCCTTCCGAGGACCCAGAAAAGCAGTGGAAGCACATCTCCGCCGCACATCAACCGCTGCAAGGACTGAACTTGACTATCAAAATCCGCAGAAGGATAAGCCATGGTAGGACGAAAAATGACGCATTGCAACTGATGAAAAAGACGTTGCACGTATGGCAATGAAACAGTCTTGCTCAGAATGAGCGGTACAAGAGGCTGAGAAGGAATGAAATCAGCTATTTAGGCCGACAAAATGACAGTGGGAGCAGAGAGAGAGAAAGCGAGAGTGAAAAGACCAAAATTTGCAAGATGAACAATGAATCCCGAACATTTTTCCAGAGGCTAAGAAGGTCGATCACCGGGCTGAATAATGGACTGCCCTCCTGCAAGGACGAGAATGGGAATCTGGTGGCAGATAAGAAGTGTGTGCTGAAAATGTGGAGAGACCAGTTTTCAGCACTACTTCACTCAGATTCTTCCACTGAAGATTAGGAGGTAATGATTGTGGAAGACAGTGCAGATTGTACCCCCTCCCCAACCAAGGCTACCCGCTGAGCTTTTTATGGCCGGTGGTGAAGGACTGCTAGCCCACACGTATGAACTTATATGTGGTATATGTTTGGGGGAATCTATGCCTAACGGTTAAAATCTCAGTGTATTATGTCCTGTATTCAAAAAGGGTAATCTGGGTGTATGTTCCAACTATCGCGGTATCAGTTGTTTTTATCTATCGCTTGTAAGGTCTTGTCGAGCGTATTATGTGAAAGATCGATACATACCATCTTTTTCTCAATCACAAAGCTGCTTCGATAGCCCGATAAGGGGAAATTGTACGGACCCAAGACTGAACTTGAGATTCTGGCAAAACTGATCCGCCTCTGTAGAATGACGCTGACCAACTCTAAATCGGTTGTGAACGTGGTGAAAGACCACACCGAATCATTCTTTACCAAGCGAAGACTGAGACAAGGCGACACACTTTCGTGCAATCTCGTTAACATATAAATGGAGATAATAATGAGAAAAGCTGCAGTAATACGATTGTGGTTTAAGACCAGGCAAGTCCACGACTGACCAATAAGTGGAAATTGTACGGACCCATGTCTGAACTTGGGATTCTGGCAAAACTGATCCGCCTCTGTAGAATGGCGCTCACCAACTCCAAATCGGTTGTGAACGTGGTGAAAGATCACACCGACCCATTCTTTAGCAAGCGAGGACTGAGACAAGACGACACACTTTCGTGCAATCCCGTTAACATCTTAATGGAGATAATAATGAGAAAACCTGCAGTAATACGAGTGTGGTTTTAGGCCAGGCAAGTCCACGACTGATCAAATAAATATTCACGTTACGCCAAATTCTGGAAAAGGCCCACGAAAAGCCAATCGATACATACCTCCTTTTTGTCGATTACAAAGCCGCTTTCGATAGCCCCATTCGGGGAAAACTGCACGAAGCTATGCCTGAACTTGGTATTCCGGCAAACTGATCCGCCTCTGTAGAATGACGCTGACCAACACCAAATCAGCAGTGAAAGTGGGGAAAGACCCCACTGAACCATTCTGTACCACGCGAGGACTTAGACAAGGCGACACACTTTCGTGCAATCTCTTTAACATCTTAATGGAGATAATAATGAGAAAAGTTGCAGTAAATACGAGCAAGACCGTCAACACGAAAAGCCATATGTTGCTGGCGTATGCTGACGATATATACCTCATTGGGCGAAATTTTCGAGAGGTCACTGGAGTATTTTCAAGAATCTAAAAAGAATCAGCGAAGGTTGGTCTTACTGTTAATGAGGGCAAGACAAAATTTATGGCGTCCACCATTAGAGAAATCTCTCGACTTGGTCTGCACTTGAACGTTGACAACCGATTTAATTTTGAACTGGTAGATGAATTTATCTGCCTTGGAGATAAATTGGCTTAGGGATAAATAGGAGAATTGTGCTATTTTGGGCTCAGCAAGGATTTTAAGAAGAAAGCCCTCTCTCCACAGTCAAAATTCCAGCTATCCGTCCGACCTCATGAGGTTGTAAAATGGCCAACAAGGGTAAAGTAAAGACGGTCTTTATCATAAAATGGTCAGCCTTGAGTCGATTTTTTATAGACGAACAATTTTTTATAGAGTTGTGAATCGGTGGGAGTTGGGAATCCGTGCGTTTTGCGCTAGAAATTTCTTTTTCGCTTTTGGGTTTCATTGTCAGTATGATCTGCGGTTGTTAGGAAGACCAGTCAAGTGGAGTTTGCACTTTACCTACTGTGATAATTTATTTTGCTGCCGCCGATTATAGATCAGGCGCTGACCATGATAAAATATATATATTTTGTTCCTATGTTATTAATATGATTCACACAATTTGCTGCTTTATCAAAATTGTATGATTCACTCCTTTAACCTCCCTTGTCAAACTATCCTCCAATTTATCGAAATGGAATGGTCGTTGCTTTCATTTGAATTTAAATATCGAATGGGTTACGTCTGCATATGAACGTGTCCAATGGATGTAACTATAGCAAACATTGGAAATTGTTGTTGTTGCCACATCATTAGATAATTGTTTCTCTATCATTACACCAACATCCTTATACGGACTCCAACCACAGGATAGTTTTCTCATCTCATTCGTAAATCTATCGGGCATCATTGAATGAATGTTTGTAAATGCTTTGATACCATTTAAAACAATTTCAAAATCAATATTTTTGTTCTAGTACAAGTGCTTCTCGAATGATACAGATCACAGCTGGAGTCTTTATGGGTCAAATGTCTATAGACCGGTTGAAGTGGAGTGGAGTTTAAAGAGTTTCATAATCTGCATTGACTGTAAAAGAAACCCATTACATTAATCAGTTCTCAGTTACTCTAAGGAATTTGAATTTTTAAGCATTTCTAAACATGTGAAATATATGTAATTTTGAAAAATAAAGTATTCCACTCCCTCATGGGACGTCAAAAATTGTATAACTGAATCTGAAGGAAATTGAAAAAAACAAATATTGTCCTGTTTTTGATTAATACTCTATTGTTCATATCAAATATATTCCATCAGCATGTTAGTTGATATTCCTGACTTTGAAATTGTCCATAACTGTCGCGTATCTTAGCAGTTTGATATCCACCTGACTCGTTATCAAAACTTAACGTCCACTTCTCTACAGGTGACGGGGTATTGTACTACGCTGTCACTTGAATTGATAATCTGAACAAAAATAAACAACTTCTAATTGTAATGTTTTCTTCGTATTCCCGCCAGGGGTGTGGTGTCGGAGTGTAGGAGTCCCAGTTCAGGTACGTACCAGAGTCGGAGTCGATTTTTTTCATTCCGACTCCTACTCTTTGATGAATAGCCAATTGGAAATAGATGAAGGAATACAATACTACCTCGATGGTGTCAACTGTATGGCATTATTACTGATAGCACTGTCACTGACTTTGGTTAGTGTGGGATGCTCGACTCCGCTCAACACTATTTTCTGTAAATAGCTTCCTACGAGAATTCGGAAAGGCCATATACAACGCTTCGGTACTTAAGGTAGCAACGGTTCGCTCTTTGCACGACTGCCAGCTCACAGCTGCATTGAATAGGGTGAAGGCGTATCTAATGTAGGATCATCATATTTTGAATGGAATTTCACCATCAAGACTTCGTGCTGCCCTCCAGTTGTGGATACTGAATACACTGAATACAGATTTCGGCATCATACGTCAAGCGATATTGCGAAGGCGTATCCAGTGAAGGATCTTCCATAAGTTTCCATATTTTGAACCATCAGGACTTCGTGATGGCCACCAGTTGTGGATACTGTTTGCAGTAGAAATAGCTTCAGCCCAAAAACTGACAGACAGTCCAGAATTCAGCATCATACACCGAGCCATTATTACTAGAGTTTCCGTCACCACGGTTTGTTGTGGCGTATATGTGTTTCATTCCCTCTGATTTCAAGTAATCTTTAAAATAACGAAAGATATACTCGGCACCATTATCAGATCTGACCGTCTTTTTTCTACTTACATGTTTGCCTCTCCACCGTATTCTTATATTCCTTGAACATATCGCCGACCTTGCTTTTCTTCTTAAAAAAATTAATTTCGCACCACCTGCTTTTGTCGTCGGTAAATGTCAGGATATATCGAGACCTTCCTATAGAATTGACTCGCACGGGTCCACAAACATCAGTGTGTACGAGTTCCAAAATATGCTCAGTTTTTTCGCCGGAATTTGGGAACGGCCTGAGCGTCTGCTGCCCCTTGATGTATGTATGTTTCGCAAATATGTAAGCTTCCATTTGCATTTGTTTTGATACCACTTACCTTACGTTGACGTATGAAGTCTTTTAAATCCATTTCGTTTAAGTGGCCAAACCTTTCATGACATTCTTGCAGAGAAACAGTCGATGCCTTAGCTGCACTGCCTTCCTCATTGCATCCGTCAATGCAGTAGAGATCCCTGTATCGAGAGGCTGTCATAACTTTTCCCGTTTCTGGACGAGTGATAATAGCTGCATTTCTGTTGAAATTTACTTCCCAACCTTGATCAGTTACTTTCGCTACAGATAGCAGATTTGACCGCAGGTCTGGAACATTCAGTGTTCTTTGTCGATTTGCGATAACTTCTTTTGTAGCTAATTTCACTGTTCCAGTACCGACGAAATTAAGAACACTGGATAAATTAAGAACACTTTCTTTCGATGATTCAATTTCAATATGCTTTGCTTTATCCGAACACATGTGTGATGACGCCCCTGAATCCAAACACAACCGACCATGTTGGATGTTAATGGTTAATGCTACTTCTGCCACTTTTGATTCACCGGCCTTGTTGTCACATCCCTTTGGCAAGTTTTTTGATCTGCAGTCTTTTGCCTTGTGACCGATTTTGCCACAATTATGACAAGCCTATTTGAAACGGATGCTGTGGGACAGTGTGCTAATCTTATTCTGTTGATTTGACATACACACAATTCTTATTCTTATACATAGCTCCAGCTATTTTTTAATTTCCGTTTCGTTTTCGAGCTTCATACTCCTCATGCATTTGTATCTTCGGTGTTTGTTGGCCTAGAAGCTTCTCTTGAGTTTCGATGGCGATTCGGAAAGTTTTGTATTCGTCTGGAATACTGTAGAGTAATAGAATTGTAAAAAGATTATCAAGTATGTTGAGATCCATTTCTTGGAGTTTATCCACAACATCGAACAACTTTCGAATGTGATATCTCATGTCTTTTTCATTACGCATGTTCATGAATATAATTGAATTGATATAATTGGTCCTTTCGACCAGCGGCGACCCAGCCTGTTACGCAGATGACGGTGTGATACTTCTGAGGGGAAAAAATCCTGACAATTTTTGTAGACGGGCTGAAGAAGCACTTCAAATATCTCTTAACTGGACACGATCCAGGGGCTTTAATGTTAAACCGTATAAAACGGATATATCTCTGTGCCCCAGGAAACGTAGATTTGTTCCTACGAGGAGCCCCGCTATATGCGAAAGGCGATAGATAGGACTGGCAAAGGCAGTGAAATCCCTAGGAGTCATTCTAGACCGCGAATTAAAATAGGAATATCACATTGAGAACAGTTTAAAGTTGATGTTGGACGTTGTGTATAAGAACATTACGTTCGTTATGGGGTCTCCATGCGAAAATGGTACATTCCCAGCGGAGGAAGTCATAACCTGACCAAACAGGCCTTCTTTAAAATATGGAAGGCCTTCCCTACACGTTACTTCCTCCTTTCTTTTTAAAATTGCGTGAGATTGAGAGGCAAGGCCTTCCTTGCCCATTGCCTAAAGAAGGCCTTAGAAGGAATGCAAAGAGGTAGTAGGCTTAGAAGGCATTTACTTTAATTTATTTTTGTTAAATAAAAATTATCCACTTCAACCTATTTATTTATATATAATTATGTATGTATCTATCGTCGACAGTTGGATCACGCCCAACTTCAAATTGAAAATTTTAAAAATACACAGAAAAATATTAAATAAAAAATATAATTTTAAAATTTGTATGAAATTTTCCAATTAAATTACGGGTAAAAAGAATCGGAAAAGAAATTTCTGAAAATTTTAAAAATCTTCCTCTTGGTTATATCTGATAAAAAAAAAATGCATGCATTCCGCAGGCCTTATTTTAGGAAGGCATTATAAAAGAACCATTCCGCATGCCTTATTTGTGGGAGGCCTTGCTACTTCCGCCGATTGGTTGGTTAGGTTCTTGTTCGGTGTGTTTTCCAAAACGAATGAAACTTTATTATTAAATTATATGACAAAACTTGTATAAAATTCTATGACACATTGTTTAAATTTTTTTTTCAACCCCCCAAAGTAATTTTAACACAGTAAAAGTTAGCAAATTAGAAAATAACAATGCAGGTTCTTAACCACACCATTCTCCACCATGTGAATCAGCCTGATCCATCACTATCTTGCATAAAACCGATAATTTGGAAACCCGATGACGTTTATGTCCATGAGATGTCCTAATTTTTGGAATTCGCATCTGGCCATCCTTGGCTAGGAAAACGTATCACTGATGCATCAAGCAGGAAAGGCGACACCGTATCGTGCGATCTCGTTAACATCTGAATGGAAGTCATTATGATGAAAGCTGCAGTCAATATGCATAAAACCGTATGCTGATGATGTAGATATCATTGGGCGCACAATGAGAGAAATTACTGCAGTGTTTTCGAGAATTGAGAAGGAGTCAGCAAAAGTGGGTCTGAAAGTAAATGAGGACAAGACAAAATTAATGGTTTCAAAGAGCATTCACAAAATTAGGTAAAATTCAATGACCCCCCCCCCCCCCCCACCTAGTTTTTAATTATGTTATTATGTTCCTTGTTCTCCTCTGTGATATAATATACCATTGTAATTCACATACTTCAATTATAATATTCATATGTCATGTTGTATGTGAATCAGTTTGCAATAAATAAATATATAAAAATCTTTCAAAGAGGTGAAAATTTTACTGAGTGAAAAATGGTTGGATTTAATTGGAATAATATATAATTCAGAAAATCGCACGCTGGCATGACAAGTTTCGAACTCCGTTTCGAACTGGCGCTGTGGGCCAGAATCCCAGATTTTTGGCCAAAACTATTATTAATATTCAACGTGCACAACAAAAATTGTAGAAACGATGGGGTCTAGAGATCTCTGGTTACTAATTTGATATCGGAATATGAAAATTCAAAATGTCGGACTAAATGTGGCGACGAAGAAAATCAGAAAACAGATATTTACGAACCAGAGATCCATATTACGGTTTTAGGGGATTCTGGTTACAAATTTGATATCGGTATTTGAAAATTCAAAATGGCGGATTAACTATGGCGGAACAAATATTTACGAAATAGAGATGCTTTATTACAGTTTTGGGGTTTCTGTTTACGAATTTGCTATCGGAATTTGAAAATTCAAAATGGCGGATTAAATATGGCGACCAAGAAAATCAGAAAACAAATATTTACAAAACAGTGATGCCTTATTACGGTTTTGGGGGTTTCTGATTACGAATTTCATATCGGAATATGAAAATTCAAAATGGCGGATTCAATATGGCGACAAAAAATCAAAAAACAGTATATGAATTGCAATATATAATTTTTTTAAATTATTTTAAATGAAACTGGAAATTAATATGAAGAGTTCATTCACACATATAATATGTTTTTTTTTTAATTTGAAAAAAATAGATTACACTGTGACACAAATGAAAGGAATTTGTTTCGGGCCCCAACCAAACCAAGAAATTCTGAAAGTACTTGGACGTGGTATCACCAAACCCCGCTCGGTTTTGACTCTATACGTAACAATTTTTTTTATATGCCGAAGAAAATTTTGAAGTTGGGTCAGGGCCCTATTTCAGTTTTTACTTCAATTACTCCTTAACGACTTGAAATGTTGCATTACAACCTTCAACAACATTGTAGCCACTTTCCCATTTCACAATTACCTCTAATATATTTCTAAGGACAATTACACTGTTAATCGATTATTTCACGAAACGTCACAAAAATTTCACATATTTTATGTTTTGACATTTCTTGCTTAACGGTAAATAAATTACGTTAGCTGTCTTCAAAAGAATTGTAGCTTATAAATTTCTTGCTAACTTTCGTATAAAAAAAATTCTTACGTATTGGGTCAAAACCGAGCGGGGTTTAGTGATACCACGTCCAACTGACGGGGTTTTCAACAGAGGCGCTACAAAAGTAAATCGATAGGGACAGCAAACGACGTCATAGTTTTTCCCGCTCTTTTGACATTTCTCGTCAGTAAGGTTTGCAATTTCATCATGGAAAGATATACGAGCCAACAACGAGTCGAAATTATTAAAATTTACTACCAAAATTTGGAGTCAGTGGCCTCAACTTTAAGAGGCCTAAGCAATCAGCGATGAGGCTCATTTCTGGCTGAATGGCTTCGTCAATAAGCAAAATATGCGTTATTGGTCATACAGCAATCCACACGTAATCCATGAGTCATCATTGCATCCCGAAAAAATTACGGCTTGGTGCGGTTTATGGGCCGGCGGCGTCATTGGGCCGTACTTCTTCCGTGATGATCAAGACCGGCACATTACTGTGAATGCGAATCGCTACCGTTCAATGATAACCGAGTATTTTTGGCCCCAATTGGATAATATGGACTTGGAGGACATGTGGTTCCAACAGGACGGCGCCACAAGCCACACAGCGAATGCCACAATCAATTTATTGGAAACCAAGTTTGGTGAACGTGTTATCTCACGAAATGGTCCAGTCGATTGGCCGCCTCGGTCGTGCGAGTTGACGCCGTTAGATTATTTCCTGTGGGGCTACGTCAAGTCTATGGTCTACGCCAACAAGCCAGCGACGATTGATGAACTTCGTACGAATATCGAACGTAAAATTGCAGCAGTATCGGCCGATTTATGCTTGAAAACCGTCGAAAATTGGGTGGCCATGCAAAAGAAATCGAGTTCCATACATAATTGTATCGAACGTACTTTCACAGGAATAAAGAATTTCATTGGTATCTAAAACCGGGTTTGTTTTGTTTAAAAAACTTTTGTAGCGCTCTTATTGAAAAACCCTTTACTTTCACAATTTCTTGGTTTGGGTGAGGCCCGAAACCCACTGTTGCACAGTGTTGCACACAGACAATGTTCAGTATCTATCTCAAAGTGTCGGCGTCTTCATCTGAATGTTCCGAAACATCTTCTTCGTCAAATATCTCGCACTCAGTTCCATGTATTGCAGGCAAAGCTAGTAGGTCAATTACAACTGACGGAAGAGGTATTTCAACGTGTTTTACAATTCGTGATTGAAGACTTGTTGTCGACATTTGAAACACATCTTCTAATATAGCCTTTCTGGAATGCCCATAAACACTGGTCCTTGATGGAGCTTCATCGCCAAAAATTGAATTAAGTTCATCCATGCATTGTTGCTGAGTTAATCCACGTCGAAAGTTGTAAAAAATAATCGCACGAAAATGTTCACAATTTAATTCAATTTTTGGGCCGAAATGAATCTTTTAGTTACTGTAAACAACACAAATAGCGCTCGTATGTCAAAATGTTCTGAGTACGCATAACCTCAAAAATGTCCAACTTTACGATAGAGCTGTCAGTTGCCAGATTGCAACACTAGGGTTGTCAAATCCCGAAACATAAAATGCAACCCTCGTATTATATGTATACTCTCTTATTTTGTTCTATTAATTGAGTTGTTTCCTTTGGTACAATAAGTTCTAAAAGTTAGTAATTTTTGTTTTTCTCTCTTTAACTCTCTCTTTATCTCAATTAATTGATTTTCTTCTCGAAACTCTTTTGGTCTAACCGCCTGAAGCGGACAATTTTATTATCTTAGTTTTAAGTCGTTGAAAACACTTCAAGAAAAGAACACGTTTTGGTTCCTGAATTCAAATTGAATTCGTTAGTTGTTTTCTTTAAACAAATCCCTTGAAACTTAGGCCTCCATGTTCACGACCAGGAGCCAACATATGGTCCTTCGAACAGTCCTGATAGAGATTAGGATTTGATTGATTCCAGTCAAGCCATCTGTTTTAATCCCTAAGACAACGGCGATGTTTGGCAGAGAGAAGTCTGTCAAAAGAGGTTAAAGTCTTACATCATAACCTCAAACTCGCAGTTTTCAAGAGCTAACTTTGGATATCCAGCTTGCATACCGGCACAGCATCGGAACACCGAAGACTTAGAAGGACGAAAATTTCCAAAAATAAAAAAATCTTGTACTACAACCCACCCTGGGATAACGAATTTATAAAATCATGAAAATTGTTGTTAAACAAGAGCATACCGAAAAGTGATATTCAAACAATCACCCCGGCAAATGAACAGAAGAATAATCTACAAACAACAAATATAACTCAAGAGGAGATATCATCGGTCATTTCAAACAACCAACAAGAACTACATGGAGTAGCACGACATCAACCGTCTGTGAATATCATCAGAACCAACAAATCATCAAAAGAAACATCCAAAGAGATTTCGGAACTGGTGTCAGCACGGCAGCCATCTAAAGCTGATAGCTGATGAAACTGTCAGAAATGTTACGACGTTAAGCCCTCAATGCTTCTCAGCTCTCAAGTTGCCTCCATGCGATACACCACCCTTTGAAGGAGGTTATTCGAAGTGGCCTGCTTTTCGTGATATCTTCACAGCCATTTTTGGAAATCATCCTGAGTTGTCACCGGCACAGAAGCTTTACCACCTGCGAAGCAAAGCGAGGGGGGAGGCTTACCAAATCGTGAAGAAATTCGATTTGGTGGATGAAAATTTCACATTGGTTTCGGACGCGCTGAAATCTAGATACGAAAACCCTTGGATTTTAGTTCATCAGCAGATGAAGCAACTTTTTGGGATACCAGCGGTACAAAAAGAAACCCCGAAGTCAATTAGACAAGTACAGAGGGGTATAGACAACAGTCTGGCAATCTTCAAATCTTATAAAATCGAAACAGAGAATTGGGATGCCATACTGATACACCTGTGCTCTACAAAGCTTCCCGAGGAGACTTTACGATCTTGGGAAGATTCTCTCAGCAACCATTAGGAGTTGCCCACTTGGTTACAAATGAGTAATTTTTTGTCAAACAGAATTCAAATTATAGAAACCATTTCGGATTACTGGAAATCCAGTTCAAAGGATTCTCAGGGATCGCAACAAAAATCTCAGGCTTTCCATTCCCACTTGGAATCCGAGAAACGAAATTACCTATGCAAAAAATGTAATCAAAACCATCCGTTACGCAATTGCAATTACTTTAAATCGCTATCGATCAACGATCGAATAAACGAATAAATTCTGTGCCAATTGCCTTTCGCCTACACATTTTAAAACCAAGTGTACGAGTGAAAAAACGTGTCGTAAATGCAATCAAAGACACCATACCATGCTTCACCTAGAATCCAGTGAATGAAAAAATAATTTTCATACAAATCGAGAACAACAACAAACCGGATCTGAAAAAAGTTTTATCTCAAAGCGAATACAACAAAATCTGTCGATTCCTGTAGATAACCATAATACCCAAATTTCGGGCCTCGGTGGTACGATCGTCGGCAATTCGAATTCCAGGTGTTTTGTCAACCTGAAGTCAAGAATATCCACGTTTAAGATAAAAATTAAAGCTATCGTCGTTTCGAGACTCGCTCACTTTTTACCGTCTAAACGAGCTCAAATCGAAAATCTCCCTGATCTCAAAAATCTTAATTTAGCTGACCCTAATTTCCTAAAGCCAGCAGCTATTGATATGATCATAGGCAGCGATTATTTACCTTAAAAAAATAAATAGTTTCCCATTACATCCCATAAAGGGACTGGGGAGAACTTCTCACAATCACTGAGCTGTGCGCTTTCCAGTTTTCACTCACTGATTGGGACCTACAGTTTTACACCGATTCCGAACGGTATTTTGAGAAGCTTTTTCATGGCTAGATACTCGATAGTGTCGCCGTCACTATGCGCGGTGACCGCCGCCGAAAGAAAATTTGAAGGTGGTCAGAGCCGGGTTCGAACCCAGGATCTCATGTACAAGAGCCGCGCACACTACCCATTGCACCACCGACGGCCACGATTATTACTTTACCTTACATCAATTTAAATGGTCTTCGCTCAAATATTGGAAAGGGCCTAGAGGCTCGAGAATTCCACTTCGGCTGGTATGTGTCCGGCCCCCTTCCTGCCAGCGAAGTTAATATGTTTTCGTCAATGGTGTCAACGTCTGAAGATGTTGCTCTTCATGAACAAATTAAAAAGTTATGGGAACTGGAGGAAGTCGAGAGAACGCACCCAGTGTCAGAAAACGATCTACGTTGTGAAGAGATTTTTCAAAAGACAACATTTCGACAATCCGACGGCCGCTATTTAGTGCGGCCCCCTTTCAAAAAGGAATTTCCACAAGATGTGTATTTGGGTCATTCGAAAAATATGGCTTTTGCCCAATAACATCGCATGGAAAAGACTTTAAGTAAAGAACCTGATCCCTAATCACAATATCAGGCTGTTTTGCAAGAATACGTAGAATTGGATCACATGGAACCTAGCGACTATTGTGAAACTTCCGATGAAAAACAATTTTCATTTTTACTGCCTCACCACGCTGTAATAAGACCAGAGAGCAAGACTACCAAAGTTAGGGTAGTATTTAACGCGTCTAAGAAGACCACAAGCGGCTTCTCCCTGAATGACGTGCTATATCCAGGTCCCATTTTACAAGCAGATTTAATGAAGATTGTTCTCGGCTGGTGTTATTATAAATACGTATTTACGGGCGATATACAAAAAATGTACCGCCAAGTTCTTATTCACCCTGACGATAGACAATTTCAACAAATTGCTTTCCGTCCAGATTCAAATCAATCTATCAAACAGTTCCAGCTCAAAACAGTGACTTTGGGGGTAAATTGTGCGCCCTTCCTAGCGATACGAACCTGACAACAATTAAGTGAGGATTGCAAACTGACAAAACCAATGGAGATTTTGAAGAAGGAAATTTATGTGGATGACGTGTTGTCAGGTGGACACACGTTAGAGGAGGCAAAATCTAAACAAACTCAGTTAATAGATGCTCTACACTCTGCGTCTCTTCCTCTGAAGAAGCTCACAGCAAACAATTCATTTCTTCTCTAACATTTGGCCCGGGAGGAATTTTTGAAAATTGACGACTCCAGTACCATAAAAACTTTGGGCACTCGCTGGAACGCGATGCAAGATAGTTTTTATTATGTTCTTCATCCAATAGCTAACACTTCAGTATCAACAAAGCGTCAGATTCTATCACTTATTGCTCGACTTTTCGACCCACTCACTCAGTAATTAATAAATATTCTCCCTATTGTCGGTTAATACTTTAATAGGAGATATTGTCACTTTATCATTTCGTCATCGTCGTCGTCGTTTAGTTGGAGCGGCGAGTAGAAATTATTTCGAGACATTGTTTTTGGGTGTTTAGATGAAGACATATTTTTCTCTTTGTCGTGTACGAATTTTGAGAGACTACGTTAATAACAGTGAGAAAAAATTGGCAAATCACGAGCAATTATACGTACAGAACATTCACTGTCGACAATCAATGCAATAAACACCCTGTAAAGGTTTTTCAACAGAGACGCTACAAAAGTAAATCGATAGGGACAGCAAACGACGCCATATTTTTTCCCGCTCTTTTGACATTTCTCTTCAGTAAGGTTTGCCATTTCATCATGGAAAGATATAAGAGCCAACAACGAGTCGAAATTATTAAAATTGACTACCGAAATTTGGAGCCAGTGGCCTCAACTTTAAGAGCGCTACGTCCAATCTCTGAATTCTGAATTTCATTACTGGCTGAATGGCTTCGTCAATAAGGAAAATATGCGTTATTGGTCAGACAGCAATCCACACGTAATCAGTGAGTCATCATTGCATCCCGAAAAAATTACGGTTTGGTGCGGTTTATGGGCCGGCGGCGTCATTGGGCCGTACTTCTTCCGTGATGATCAAGACCGGCACACTACTGTGAATGCGAATCACTACCGTTCAATGATAACCGAATATTTTTGGCCCCAATTGGATTTTATGGACTTGGAGGACATGTGGTTCCAACAGGACGGCGCCACAAGCCACACAGCGAATGCCACAATCCATTTATTGGAAACAAAGTTTGGTGAACGTGTTATCTCACGAAATGGCCCAGTCGATTGGACGCCTCGGTCGTGCGGTTTGACGCCGTTAGATTATTTCCTGTGGGGCTACGTCAAATGTATAGTCTACGCCAACAAGCCAGCGACGATTGATGAACTTCGTACGAATATCGAACGTGAAATTGCAGCAGTATCGGCCGATTTATTCTTGAAAACCGTCGAAAATTGGGTTCAGCGTCTGGACTTCTGCAAGTGTGCCCGTGGTGGCCGTGCAAAAGAAATCGAGTTCCATACATAATGGCATCGAACGTACTTTCCCAGGAATAAAGAATTTCATTGGTATCTAAAACCGGGGTTTGTTTTATTTAAAAAAACTTTTGTAGCGCTCTTATTGAAAAACCCGATATATATAAAAATTGCTTCTATGTCCTTTGAATTACTAGTACTGGCATTTTGTACGATGACTTAGTGAGCCGGCGACACTATCGAGTATTTAGCCATGAAAAAGCTTCTCAAAATACCGCTCGGAACCGGTGTTAAACTGTAGGTCCCAATCAGTGAGCATAAAAACTAGAACGCGCATAGCTCACTGGTTGTGAGAAGCTATACCTAATCCCTACATGCGATGTAATGGGAAATCATTTATTTATTTATTTATATCCCTAACATTAAATAAAGCATAAGTTATGATGTCAATTGTATACAAGATCCCATAATATTGTACTACATATTATTAAACAACCTTAAGCTACTTGCCATTCCAGAGAGTGTAGGGTGAAATGGATGACACAAGTTCAGGCATTAGAGGGAAGAACGAAAAGTGCACATAATAAATGTCAGTTGTAGACGTACGTGCTCTCATTGCTGGCACTTATGAATTTATTAAATTGCACCACTCCCGCGTCTATGAGTGTATGCTACATTGTAACCGCAAATACAGGCACAAATCTCGACACCGCCAAACACACATATGTAAATATACTCGAAACGTGTGACTAAATTTGTGTTTTTAACTAAATTTTTATCATTTTCTGTTTTTTTTTTGGATTGTCATGAAAATTTGTAGTTAAATTTGAATATGAATAATTTTCTTCATTGTGGTTTTTTGATGACGCTATTTTCCCTCCGCCCAGTTTTAGAAATGTTTCATAGTCTTTTATGCTCGAGAAAAAAGTAGTTTCAGTTTTCCATCGGACAAAAAAATACACGAAAGTTTGAACATATTTTTGGCTCCAAAATGCAGCGCATTTGTCATTTTATGACAGGAACTTTACTTTGATTGTGGTTCTCACGTAGGCTTAAGTGAGATGAACGTGTTTTGAATAAATCTATGGTCAAACTGCTTGTCGCACCACCCCACTGTTTGTGGTGCTTTTTCTCCGCGCTTTCTACTAGTGGTATCATTGTATGCGTCCCATAATTTTTCTTCTTTTGGTGGGTTTCCTCCCGCCGCTTTATGATTTTGAACACGATTTGTAAATTTGGTTCATTTGAAGTTTTGCTGATGGTACTAAAGTGGCTGGATGGCTGGCAGTCGTTGTGGCACAATATGTCGAAAGTTCGAGATAATATTGTTAAATTGACTTAATAATAAGTTAATTCGAATTTGTATTTAAGTGGAAATTAATCTTTAAACTTTGGAGTGAAACTGTGTATTACTAAGTGGTGGAAATCAAAGCAGAGAATATCAAGTGAACGATTTGCATTTGATTTGAATGCATTTATAAGATGTAGAAGTAAGAATAACGTTTTGCCGGCTTGTGCTTGTTAAATGAAAGTCATTGCGCGCTTATGCTCTCTGAGGAGAAGGATTCAGAAAAGAAAGATGGAAATTTATTGCCACTGTTTCAGTCTCGGATAAAAAATTGTTTCTGAAAATAAAGCAAGTGTGCTGGAGGACACACAGGGGAATGACTTGCAAATTGATATTTATAAACTAACTAGCTGATCCGACATTCTTCGTCCTGCCTATAAGAGTATTGATTTAGGTACTTCCTTTAAATTTAAAAGCTCCTAATATAACATATGAAATTCCCTAATCCACGGTTAGGTTGACGAAGAGGGGCCCGATCTTCATCATCATATTCGCACGTGCTGCCGCGTACACCTATTCAGACAGTCGGCCTGTCGTACGCTCTCCGTATTGCTCGGCCATATCCTACACAAGTAATCCTCATCACAAAAACTCTGTGTCCTTTACGTAATACTTCAGTTTTCTCCAGTCAACCTACGTTAAAAGTGTCAGATCATTAGAATGTTCTCGTGAAAATGTGTCGTTCCGGCCCTCGCGAAAGCTGGGCATTGTCATAAGGATGCCATTGCCTCAGTATCCTCCATACATGCCCTACACCGGTCAAGAAGGAAGAAGAATCCTCCCTGCTGGAAGGGAGTTACTTTTGGATATAAGGAAGTCATGTTTCAGTCTTGTCATCTGTTTCATAAAGCCAAGTGTTCGAGAGACAAGGAAGACTGGGAAAATTACGAAGTTGACCTAAGGCGAAATCAAAATCCGCTCTGATGGGCCTAGAGAAAAGCGCCTAAAGAAAATAATGGCGTCAATATAATATATATATACAATAGTACAATATGGTACCTGAAGGACTATTCTGAGCGGTGGTCACCCTGCTGTAGCGATTCACTCCAACTTCTTATTGACATCAATTTCTCTAGCAACTCGATGAATGAGGAGACCGCTGTAAGTGAAAATACTCCTCAGAAGACGCCATTGAAATTATTACTAAAACAGGATTAAATAGACTTTGGAAAGTTCTAATCTGGGCGCGATATGGTATCACCAAACAATCTTTAGATGGCAGCCTTTCTGGAAATTGATAAAATTCACGCTTATTGCGATACTATTGGTTTTACTGGCTCTTAATGTAACCTGTCACTTCGAAATTGGTGACCTCGAGCTCTACCAGCTATATCTATAGAGGCACACCTCAAAAACGGGATTTATCCCACTTCTAGGGAATTCTGTGCTGAACGGAATAGTGGTCAATCTTAAAATATGTATGATACAATTCTTTTTTATATTAGAACAAATTTTTTCTAAATGTTTTAATTTTTATGTTGTATTTAAAACATAATTTTCAGGAATTCGTAGAATTGTTTGAGTTTAGACAAGCACTAGTAGGGAAAAAACGCGAACGTTTTGTTTGTAAGACTTCGTTTACTTGTCTTTACAGAAGGGGGGCCCTGAACCATGTCCATTAGTTCCGTTTTTAACTTTTTGGTAGAATTTTCGGGCTTCGTTCTTCCTTCTGTATGTCTCAATTTTCTCACTCTCGCGCTTTCTCCACTGCCGTTTCTTACGCCTAAAGAGACGGTTTACCTCCTTTCTTTTCTCCCTATACCGCTCAGTTGCAGCTCGCGTTGCAATTGACTGAAGCATTATCATACGTGCAGCGATATTTTCGTCATTTGCAATGCGACACTCTTCATCGTACTTCGGTTTATTGCGAAGCGGTTTTTCGAAACCAAGTACGGTTGTTGCGGCAGTTTTTATTGAGTCGGAAATGGGTTGCCACTGCGCATCAAGATCGTCATCGGGAGGGGGTGGGTTCTGTGCCAAAAGTTGCGAGAGCTTCCTTGGGTAGGCCGTGGCTACCTCTGGTAATTGCAGCTTTCCGATGTCCAGCTTCCTCTGCGTCTGGTTTCGTACAATTTTCGCTCTACTCAATCTTGTGCGAACCTTTGCTGCTACCAGGTAGTGATCAGAATCGGTGTTAGCTCCTCTGATCACTCGTACGTCCATTACACTGGATGAGTGCCTTCCATCAATTACCACGTGATCAATTTGGTTCTTAGTTCTTTGATCAGGGGATACCCAAGTAGTCTCTTTATGCTGGAATCTTGTACCACTAATGCCCATGTTTTTTGCCGCGGCAAAGTCAATCAGTCTCATACCGTTGTCGGAACTGTCAGCATGTAGACTGAAATTGCCAATAGTTGGATTAAACACATTTTCCCTTCCTACTTTGGCATTAAAATCTCCTAGTGCAATCTTAATGACATGGCCAGGGCAGCGGTCATACGCTTCCTCTAGGAGCTCATAGAATATGTCTTTGGGATCATCATCTTTCTCTTCTGTCGGGGCATGCACACAAATTAGGGAAATATAAAAATATTTCGCTTTTATGCGGATTGTGGCTATACGTTCACTTACAGGATTGAACCTAGAGACTAGATGTCGCAGTCTTTTGCCAACTACAAATCCGCAACCAAATTCATGTTTTCATGGCAACTGTAGTATATATCGCAGTTTCTGTTTCTTGTGCAACCATGTCCTGTTCATCGCATTTCCTGGATAGCGGTAATCTCAGCCTTATAACTTTCGAGGACATCTGCCAATTGGATACTTGCACCGGATCTGTATAGAGTCCTTACATTCCAAGTGCATATCCGTAAATCGTGGTCCTTATAACGTTTGCGGGGGTCGTCAGCAAATAGGGGTTATTTATGTTTTCTTGTTCGTTTTCGTATATTCACTGCCATTATGAACGGTGGCGGGAGGCAAACCTAGCCCACCGTGTTTTTGCATTTTACCTACTGCCAGGATATTTGATTGACGCTGACCAGGATACGATATGTTGAACCTGGATTTTCTTCTTTTAGTTTCTATCCGCCGTTGGCCCGTATGTTTGCCTCATCCGCCTTCTAAGGACAAAAGAATATGCCCGATTGTTTGATGAGCTTCAGTGACATCAGTCACCTAGTAAACCTGATTTGATGCTCATTTGTTTACCGACCTACAATTTTATATTCGTTGGAGTTTATATTATTCGATCTTTTAGTTGTTATGTTTTTAATAATTGTTCGGTTCAAGATCAATAACTATTAAAAAGTACTTTTTCTATGAAAAAGTACATTTTAATAGAAATATTGAAAAACAAAAATTGTGAAATTGATCATTATGGTGGATGGTTGGGAATATAGCTATTTCAATGCCCTCCCAGGCATATCATCAGCTCCCTTCCCCACAAGTATTTAGGTATTGTTGTGGATGTTGTCGCACAAGTAGGAGTTTAGACAATTCTCGCTTACTTGAGATTTGTTTATCCCTATAATGTGTGATGACATACCTCGGTGATATCGGTCGGTGTTCATAGGGAACAGTAGGGTATCCAACTCTATTTCCGCCCTTGAGTATCGTCGAAATGTGGTTGCGTGTTGTTCTATCCATACTTCCACGGTATGTGTTCCTCGGACATCCGTCAACTTATGCTAGACGTGAGGATATTTAGCCGAAGTACGCGGCTTTTCAGGAACTCTCATCCAATTTTTATCGAGTGGCCAGTAGACCGCCCTACAGTCGTACAGTCCAACAGACACTACTCCCTCCTTCTACTCTCCACTACCTCAATTTCCTTCGCCAACACAATACACTGAATTTATAGGGCGCACCACCTGAGTGTTGGTTTGATAAAAAAGAAAAAGATTTGTAATTCTGTGTTGTAATGTCAGTTGTGTGAAAATATTTTAAAAACTTCGCCAACACAATACACACTAATCGATTTCAAATAACTAGTGAAACCGGTTCTTCGAGAAAACAATTTTTAAAAAACCCGCCGGTTAACCGGTCCCGGTTTTGAATACACTATCAACACTGCTTCTTGGTTCTTCTATGCAATAAAGTAAGGCAGAATAAATATATAATAAAAATGATGCTCTGAAACGCTTCTGAGAATTAGTAAAAAACTATAAACAAAATAACTAAAACAGTTCAAACGAAACAAATATGGAACACGATCACGATGCTGTCGAGACAAAATTCCGTTAATATAAAGCAAGCAAACGAAGTTATAATTGTTCCCCTTCTTTTAGACTGATTTATGAACCGTAAAATAAGCACATTATTTAATATCATTATTCATTCTGCAATCTATAAGGAGTTTCTTGAAAGCAATGAATATATTGCGTTTAGTTGGCACTATCGACTGCTTCTGAGTCGGAATTTTGTAGGAAAACAAATTAATGTTTGTTCGAACTCACGGGCGATGTGTTAACACCTTTTTATCACACGGTACCTGTTCGATTTCTATGAACACACTAGTAAATGTTAAATTGGAAAATAAAAAAATAATAGTATTTGTGTTGGAGGCTCTTTTGCAATTGCACTTTCTTTTTTCTTACATCTGCTTTAACATTAGATTTAATATTGTTAAAATAAATAAAGCAATATTTAGCTCAATGAAATAATTGTTTTTGTTTTGCCATAAACAGAGCGACGACAAAAAGTATTGAATAGTATAGATAGCTTATTGCACTCTTTTTACTCTCTCATATAGAGAGTCTGAGTAAAAGAGCATAAACGAGTCTTGTTCACTTTATTGAATATTTCAATGTAAATGCACCATTTCGACAATGTTGTTACACAAAAGAATACAAAAATCATAAATGATTCAAAAGGCATCAATGTTTCACATCAAAATTATGAATGGACCAAGTTATGACAAAACGAGAATAATACGTTTTGAATTATTCGCCAGATGCCGCTAGTGCTTTTGAGTCATACAATTCGTTCCATAGGCTCTCTATACTATTCAATACTCTTTGGCGACGACGGCCTGCTTGTTTGTTCGCTGTCGCTAAATCAACACCATCATACTTATTTTCAGGCAGAGACTAATATTGTACAACAACCACGTATGTGATGCTAACTCTGTGCGTTGTTTGCATGTGTTCACTTTGATAGATTGCCCTACGTGTGCCTATAGATGTTAGCACATAAAAAATGCGGTTCTAAAAGCGCATTGACAGGTGCTTCATAAGAGATTCCTGCTTCTATTACTTCCTTTTGGCAAGCACAATTTTTTTCACTTAACAAAATGAATTGAAGGCAAAATTTGTATAGTAATTGCCTTCAATCAGGGGGTTTCTACGGCACAGCTGATCGAAAAGGTACTAAGAAATGATATAGAATGAGAGATCAAAGAAGACATAGACATTATAAACCATGCAGAACACTAATTTTAAAAGTGTTTGATTGATAATAATGACAGCTAAATTATGTTTTATGTTGTTTGCATCGAAAGTAACTACGCGTTCCCTTTTATTTCTGTTCGTATTGGTCCAACCAAAGAGTAAAATACAAAAGCAACTCGAACTCGATGAAGTGGCCTACTACCTCCAGGGGGTTCTATGGCACGGCTGATCGAAAAGGTACTAGGGAAATGATGTAGAATGAGAGGCCAAAGAAGACATACAGATTATACACCATGCAGCAAACTAAGTTTCAAAGTGTTTGGATGATGCTAATGACAGCTAAATTATGTTTTCTGTTGTTTGCATGGAACGAATATGTGCATTTCCTTTTTTTGTGTCTGTATTGGTCCAACCAAAGAGCAAATTACATAAGCAACTCGAACTCTATGAAATTGCCTACTACCTCATCGTCGAAGAGAGGCATAGCGTCTCTTTTATATTTCTCTAAGCTTCAATTCATTTTGTTGAGTGATGAAAACATATTTATACACTTTATTGTGCTGCCCAATCAAGGCCTATTTCTCGGGAAGTAAGGGGTTGTTGTTCTAAAAAAATAATATTTTACATAGTCGGTTTTCAGCCTCATGCGCGCGTTTTTCACATTCTGCAACACTGTGCAACATAAGTATTTAATGCCAAAATTCTTTTTTAAGATAACAGCATTTTTAGCAAATATTGCAAGTCAGTTACTTGCAAGGGGTGTGACCAGAAACTATATGGCCATAGTGCACTACCCTTATGACTTTAAGTGTATGCATGTCTGGCTGTATTCATCGATTATAGCAGAATAATGGAGTAAAGTTCAGTTTTTTCCGAAACATATCCTTTCACATAGATACATTTTAAATTAGTATTTGCCTTAATAGAATTACTTTGCATGATATCGCCATAAGAACTTGCATTACAGGATATCTTTTGAGTGCCACGAACAGCAACAGTGTGCAAACCGAAATATAATGTATCTTATCGTGGTTAACGTAACGGAGGGACTTGGTAAAAATGCTTACCATTGTGGCTTAGTTGAAAATCTCAACACGTTTTGGGAAATGTGAATTTTTCGCTGAATGTTTTGTAAATGTTTCCGTCCAACTTCGTAATTAGTTGTTCCCTCCCTTCCTCCAATAGAACATAAAGTTGTTTCTCAAGCGTTGCTTCTGTTATGCACTCAAGAGGAAACTGTAACAAAAAGCCAAAAAAAAAAAACCAGAATATGTATGTAAAGTAAATTAATAACTGCCTCTGCTGCTGCTACTGCTACTGCTAATTCTGTCTGCCTTTTGGCCTAAACCGAGATAATAAAACTTTATAATCGTTTCAATGTTTGTGCTTTTTTCACTATTTTTGCAGTGGGACTTGTCTTTTTTTTCTTGTGCCATACAATACATAATGGCCGTTTAGTATCTGCTGCCACTTAGATTTTATTTTTAAGCGGTTATGTGGTGGATTTATAGTATACACATGTTGACCAGAATTTAAATTCCATTAATTTTTTCACTCAGCAAGTTAATGTTGAAATTCAAATTAAAAATACGTTGCTAGCATATTTTTCTCACTGAAGGTAAGAACGGAGAGATACATTCCGATAGGAGTGTGAAATTGTTTTGGGTCTAATTATTTTCGGTGCCAGATAATAGAGAAATTTGGATAATGTTTTCTTTCGCTTCATTAGCAGGCAGTTTCAATGCCAAATTGAAGTTGTAAGAACATAAAAATTAATTTTATAGCACAATTAAAAATAATACTATTTTATGTTTTCGCTGGCTTTTCTGCGTAACAAAAGGTACAATAAAACAACATTTGGGTAATGGTGTCAATGACTTAACAATTTATACAGGGTGGGCCAAAAATTACCAAAGTTTGGCCAACTATTTAAATTTAACTGCAAATTTAGACACTTCTTTATTTTATTTAGACGTTATCCATGATCTGCGGGTTTGAATTCTTGCACCAATTGCACCTTATACAGGGTGATTCAGGAAGTTCCGGACAAATTTCTCCAGCGTATTCCTTGGCTCAATTCATGAAGAAAAGTCCACTAGGACCACGTCCGAAAATGCAAGGGTGCGAAATGGCAGCGGGTTCAAAATTTTCGGTTTGGCGATCGGAGGGTAGTAGGTTAAAGTTGCTAACTTCTGAGCCAGTGGTCGGATTTTAGGCTTGTTGGAAATGTCTTTAAGAGGCCTTTTAGAATTAATTAAAAAAGAAGTAGACAAAAGTCAAATCGCCGAGATACAGAGCTTTCGGAAAAAATGGGAAAAAATTCGCTCATGTTTTTGTTTCTGTTGAAAGATAGCCATACCTCTTACCTTTCCAAAATGACCTAAAGGAAGCCCAGAGGTGTTACCGTTCCAAAGTTATGACCATTTTACTGAAATGCAAAAATGTTTGTTTTTGTTTTTGGAAGCGAAATAACAGCACACATTTATTTGTTTACGCTAATCTCTGCTGCAGCAAGAGTTTCGAGTACGAAAACAAACATTTTTGCATTTCAGTAAAATGGTCATAACTTTGGGCTTCGTTTAGGTCATTTTGGAAAGGTAAGAGGTATGGCTATCTTTCAACAGAAAAAAAATACCTGCCATCTGGCTGTACAAATTGAGGTTACGTGAATTTTATTTCCGAAAGCTCTGTATCTCGGCGATTTGACTTTTTTCTACTTCTTTTATAATTAATTCTGAAAGACCTTTCCAACAAGCCAAAAAATAAAAAAAGCCGACCACTGGCTCAGAAGTTAGCAACGTTACCCTACTACCCTCCGATCGCCAATCCGAAAATTTTGAACCCGCTGCCATTTCGCACCCTTGCATTTTCGGACATGGTCCTAGTGTACTTTTCTTCATGAAATGAGCCAAGGAATACGCTGGAGAAATTTGTCCGTACTTCCTGAATCACCCTGTATAGGAATCACAGTAAATCTTTTTTTTAAAGTGCGCCGTAGTGACGTACGAGAAAATCCTAGCTGTTCAGACCGCCTTCTGGTAGATTTTTCTGGTGTTTCGTTACCACTTTGCTCTACACCGTCAATATTTTCCGCAGTGCGAATTCAACGTGATCTACCGGTTCGAGGCCATTCTCTTACGGTGTCATATTGGTGGTGACGATGAACTAGGCAAAGAATCATTGCTTCAGAGGGCGAAATTCTAACGTGTAAATGACGTCCTTATGCTCTCCCCAATCCCTTCATGAGATGTAATGGGGAACAGGTTTTTTATGTTCTTTGCGTTAAAATAATTGATCTTCGATGTAAATAATAAAATTCTATTATTCTGCTTCTTTGTTCAGTTGTGAATCTCTCCATTATTTATCCGCCAGGTGTGGTTCATATAATCAAATAAATAAAAATACAAAACTATATAAGCGAAAAAGTTATTAAATTTTTAAACCCCATGGCAACTTTTGGCCCAGCTTGTACTATTTGTTTTGTATTCAACATTTCTATAGGGTCTAAAATGAAAACCTGCACGTTAACATGTATAATTTTAGAGGTTGAGAATAACCCCCATAAAAGTGTTACAAAGTTTATTTTTATTTCCACGACGTTTCGAAAATTATTATGTAAATATAAGTTACTTTTCTCAACAAAATATTTAAAAAGTTGTATAAAATATTATTGTTATTTTCTTCTTCCACAAGCAGAATTCCAAGACAATACTGGAGACAAACAACAACCAAAGCAAACCCAAAAGGAATACGCTGAAAAGTCTGTATTTTTTTGTTGTTTGGATGCAAATATATTGTGTTTGTAGCTTGTCGCAAATACACTATACTTGTGCCCAAACACATTGTGATTGCTATCCACTATAACATTTTTGCGACACAATGATTAATAGGCTATAATATATGTTTTTGACGCCCAAATGTGGCTTTTTTTGTTGAAAATCAGTATGCCATTTGAAATTACACATGTATAAGCTATTGTATACAACTAGTATAGGCTTTAATGTGAAGATTTAATTTTAGGTATTATAGTTTTTAATAATTTTTCATATACTTGAAGATATGTTTAGTAGAAATTTGTAACCACATATGGCCTTATGGGCTCGGTTATTGAAATAATTAAATAAATAAAGAATTAAAAGAAACACTAAAGCAGCAGATCTTCAATTCATGAAAACAGCGCTTTCCTGCAATATGTTGCTGGGGCCGATATTTTTCGGCGTGAAGTGAATAAAGAAGAAAACCGAGGAATACCTCGATTCAGAAACAGATACTTTCACCGATATTCTTCCATATCTCGATTGGTTAGAACTCCGGTTCTGTCCAGTTGAAAAAACGTTTGCAAGAAACGAAAAACGGTTCCACCAACTCCTCTTTTGGTTACAGCAACCGAGTTGTAATCATAACTTTTATGAATGGCTTCCATAAGCTCTCTTTTGTTTAAATTTTCAACTTTTATGATTTTGGTTTTATCCATAAAGTTTGTTTTAAAAAAAGTTGGCATTTTTGTATATTATTTCACTGTCTACTTACACGTCTGCCGCGCCATGCATTCGAATAATAACTAAAAGCGCAGCAAACTACAACGCGTCAATTGTTCGTCCAAGATATATTGACAAGGTCCCAGCTAGCATTTGAATGTTTGTTTCACGATCACGATTGTTTCGCGACTGGATTTCCAATCGTCACCACGATTGTCGGAGCAGAATTATATTTTTCTCTGCTTTTAAGACTTTGTGCTCACGATTTGTTTTTGTGTTTACTTTGTGTCACAGTCTTACATGTAGTTTTCTTATTGTTGTCTTACTTCTTCCCGCATACTCCACCGAACTCGTGTTTTGCAAGGAGAATTTAATTATGTCTCTCTGAAATTCTAACGGGTTTTCCAATATCTGCTCAGCAAAAAAAGAAAAGAAAAAACTTTTTTGCTTCTTTTCATTTGAGTATTTAAGAAGCAAAGAAGCGTCAGAAGTGTAGTGCAGCACAAGTGTTTTGTTCTATGAAAGAAACAAATAATAATAATAAGCATTTTTGTATAAATTTACCATCGTCTTGGCAATCGCCTGCGATTGGATTTTGCTCATCGTCGACGATTGGATTTTGCTCATCGTCGACGATTGGAAAGTAAGAGTCGCCGTCTTGACACAGTTACTTTAGTTGCTCTGAACGTGCGCGATTGGAATACGACATCGCGCACGATTACTTTAATCGTCGGCTCCGATCGTGAAAGAGTCGTGCACGATTCAAAATGCTAGCTGGGGTAGAAGCATTAGAGTATCCCAGCGGACAAAAAACCGAGCCTTAGCGAGTGTTACGCTAAATGCTCGCAAACGGGCTCAGAAGCGAGTATTCACCGGACCAAAACCGGGGGAGACATTAAACTCGCCCAAATATTCGCAAACTGGTTAAAACCGGGTGCTAAACGGACGAAAAGATAGAAACATTGTTGTCGTTGTGTCGTGCGCCAAACAGAGGCACACACGTGCAGGCACACGACACAACAACAAAGTTTTGGCAATTGCATTTTGTTTTATTTTTCGTGTTGTTCTCGCAAAAGATATTGCAAAAGTCTCGCAAACGAATCTCTTGCAAGACATCTTAAACGAAACTTTTACTGCCACAAACTGAGCGACTGATGAAATGAATCAGTCGTTTTCGGATCTGTTTTCGAGAGTTTTACCCGCAAAAGTTTCGCGTAACTCTCGTATGCGATATCGTATACGAAGTTTTGGTCCGCTGGGATGTGATCACTTTTATGTGTGTGCGTGAGTGTGTATGCCAAACGAGTGGTTAAGACTGTATACACAGGCGACAGAATGAGAGAAATTTACGTTATTCGTAATCTGTGCTCTCATTAGAAAAATGGTTAATTTCAGTTATCGCAAATGTAATTTTGTACGCGTTTGATGGAAACGAGAACTCCTTTGCAACAACATGATATATATTTGCGATATATGTGTTTATTTGGGAGAACTACATGTACGTTTGCGATTAATATGCGAATTGTTATATGTGACGATGTTATACACTGCATTTGAGGTACCGTGGTTGTATTTTTTCTACATTTCTTTGCTCCAACCGACACGAGCTTTTTTAAGCATTCGTCAAATTATGTTGGATCCAACGAGAACAAATCTTTTTCACGGCCAGCTACTTGCAGCTGTTTTTGATGGTACTCCATCACCAAAAGTCGAAACAACTTGATTGGGACAACCTTTTCTCGATAATTCACGCCGAAATCATCGTACGCAACTTTTCACGGCTTAATTCCATTTTTGACCGAGCTGAATTTTTCAACACACTGTAAATACACAAATTAGTGTTCATTAGTGAAAACCTTCTATGTTTGTTTAGGCTAAAAAATGCCTTCGAATGGAAGTTCAAGTTTACATCTTGCAACACTAGCATTGCCAAGACCCAAAATATAAATAGGAACCCGCTAACAATAAAATATAACAAAAAAGTCCAAAATACGATTAAATTTCAATGTTTTTCATCAAAACAACATGAAAAATTCAAGTCACAATTTTTGTAATTCCACCTGGTGTGAGTCAATTTATGTCAAATAACTCTCTATCGCACCGACAGCACCACAAATCGTGTGAAAGGAAATGCCAGATGAGAAGAATGTCAGCTTTGTACGAAATTACTCTATGGTTGGCATCATAGAGTAATGTCATATACAGCTGCTATTCTTCTCCTCTGACCATTTCGCATCATAGAGTAATGTCATATCGAGTTGCCATTCTTCTCCTCTGACATTTCGCATCATAGAGTAATGTCATATAGAGCTAGCGTTCTTCTCATCTGACATTTCCTTTCACACTATTCGTGGTGTGGTCGGTGTGATAGAGACTTATTTGACGGACATTGGCTTACACCAGGTGGAATTACAAAAAGTGTTGACTTATGTTTTGAGCGAGAGAGTATAGTTCGAGCAACCAGTACCTGCAGGTGTTGCAGATTTGGCGTTTTTTGCCGAAATTAATAAAAATTTATTATAATGTCATTATTTTTCTCCTTTGAATCCTATTTAAATTCCTTGAATTCTATTTAAATTGTTTCTTAAATTGCTTTTATTTATTTTCCAGCTATGCTGCAACCAAAAGACAAGTAAGTGGTTTTGACATTTGAATTCGCGTAGAGGACAGCGAAAATAGTGTACTCCGATTTTGTAAATCACTCTGAATGCCAGAGCAGGACGTCAGGGCGAAGAACTATAGTGAGTGTATGGGTCCCATTCGGTTAGGTTTTCTTTCGAGGTTGTGCGGTCGTGCGGCATTTAATTACACTGTGTGTAATTTTTTAAGTCATGGCAAAATAACCATATACGGACACCACTACGTGATAAAAGACTAAAAAAAAAAAGACCCGTGTTTCCCAATTTTTCCCAAAGTCATGCACTTTTTTTTTTATGGGCCGCCAAAGATTTGGGCCCTCGGTATCATTTTCGTAAAAATGTGATCATTTTCTCAGGCTCATATCTTGCAAGCCGTTCAGAATTTCGATTTACTCCTGAGGCAAAGTCGTAGCTCTTGTCATAAAGAACAAAAATTGCGAACATATAAAATCACCGGAACCAAGAGAATGGGTGAAACAAATGCTGCATTATTTTGAGATAATCGGCGCATCGATGACATTAAAGCTGCATTTGCTTCATTTTCATTTTGACGATTTTATCAAACAACTCCCTACCGAATCCGATGAGCAAGGAGAACGGTTTCACCAAACCACAATGCCCATGGAAAAACGGTACAAAGGCAAAAACCTCGACGCATTGCTTGCATAGGTTATGTTGGTGGAGTCACAAGATCACCCTGTATGATGTTAATGAAGTATTTGAAGAAGAAAGAGCTGATGATGGAGGGCAGTCTGGAAGCAACGTGCCTGTGGACACCATAATTGCTGAATCAGAGTCAGATTCGGACGATTTGGATCCACAATTTAAGAGAGCGCGATTTGCAAGTCCAGGGCCATCAACATTATAAACATAATACGAATACTTTTTTTTAATATTTTGGTAATAGATAGCATAGTATCTCAATGTTGAAGTAAATAAAAAACAAATGAAATTAAAAAACGGTGTTAAGAATAATTCCCAGGAAGTTTAAATGTTCTAGAAATTTGTTTATTGAGATCTTAGGTAAATTTTTGTAGTTGATTGTTTCCTTGAATTTTGAACGGTTTGCTACCTATGGACCTGAACACGGGAAAAAAGGTAAAAAAAAATCGAATTTTTTTAAGTTTTTTTGCGATTTTGATCTGGAAGGTGAAGTTTTTTTGATTTTATATGTTCGCAATTTTTGTTCTTTATGACAAGAGCTACAACTTTGCCTCAGAGAGTAAATCGAAATTCTGAACGGTTTGCAAGATATGAGCCTGAGAAAATGATCACCTTTTTACGAAAATGATACCGAGGGCCCCAAATCTTTGGCGGCCCATAAAAAAAAAGTGCATGACTTTGGGAAAAATTGGGAGACACGGGTCTTTTTTTTAGTCTTTTATCACGTAGTGGTGTCCGTATATGGTTATTTTTTTCGTGTTGCACTGTGTTATTTAAATCATGCTATAATAAACTCGCTTTGACTGCTGGCCATGAATTAAATCTACCAATACCGTGCGAGAATTGATATTACAAGATCGTCATGTGAGCTGTCGAGAAATTGAATTTGGTTTGGTAGTAGTAGTTTCCCTCTCATATACCAGAACTCTAAAAAAGTAGCAGCGATTACCCCCGAAATGTAGTGACTTACTGCAATATGATCCATGTTCTCGAAAGTATGGAGAACATGATTGAATGTCATCTGGTGTATTATCTCGCATTCAAAAGTCTACTTTATAGGGGAATTTAGAATAGAGTACTTCATTCTCTCAAAAATTTTAACTTCATCGCTTTGGTTGCATGTAAACGTTGAATGTTTCAAGGCATGGCTTCAATACTACCAGATAGAGACAATAATACCAAACCTCCAACAAAACAACAACAGCCGCATTTCGTGTTTGTGTGGCAAAATAGTTGTGTTAAATACAATATACCAACGATAAGAGTCAACAATAAAGTGCACAATACATTTAAATTTTACAATTCTATACCAAAACGACATGAAAAAGTTAAGTCAACAGTTCTTGTAACACCACCTGGTGTAAGTGAATTTTCGTCGAATATCTGTCACTTCCACAAACCTACGACGAAGAGTGCGAAATGAAACGCCAGATGAGAGAATAAAATACTCTATTCTAATTTGGTCTACGGTCTACTTAAGCCACTGACACACTGTGCAAAGAGTTGACGAAAATATGTTTTACCATATTTGCTCAAAAATGTGTCAAACCATTTCAGGGTCGATTTTCTTGTCACAATATGAACAATTATTTGTCCCATTTTGTTTATACGAACAGCTGTTAAATAGTATCAAATAAATATATAGGAAAACATATTTCTCCTGTGTTCAGATTTAAACAAATATTGGCCAAAAAATAAAAGTTTTGATCAAACAATCAAAAAATTATAATTTATTTCCCTCAAAACATTAAATATGCGATAATTGACAAACATTTGCGGGGCCAAAATACAGCCCTTAATAAAATTGTCGGACGCGGGCGATGTAAAATATACCAAGAATTAAATAAAAACTTTGTTAGATGGACCCATGGGGCTCATAGTGTCTAATAAACGTGTTCACCTAGGTCATCCTAGGAATAGGCTAATAAACGTGTTCACCTAGGATAGGCAAGTACTGCCAACTGAATTCGTATTTTACCAGTTGGGGGATGGTTAATCAACCACAGCGATGGGTAACTACATATTACATATGGATGTGTTTAAATATTACCCATGGCGATGGGAAAAGGGTTACCCAGGGTAGCCAATCCCCATTTACAGTGCAAACGGGGCGCCCAATCCAAAAAATAACAAATGTTTGCGGGTTCGTAAGAATGTTTGATAAAATGTAGTTGCTTTTCAAAAAATCGCCAAAATAAAAAAAATCGCTAAAATAAAAATATATATGTATGTACTCTGAAACTGCACGTCCAGTCACAAAATTACCTAATTTTTGACCCTAATAGGAGGCTTTAAGGAAGCGATATGTTTAAACGGCATCAAACTTTTTTATTAATGCTAAAGTAGGTAGGGAAAATGTGGTGGCAATGTCAGTCTACCTGCTGATAGTTCCGACAACGGTATGAGACTGATTGACTTTGCCGCGGCAAAAATCATGGTCATTAGTTGTACAAGATTCCAATATCATGTCATCCACAAGGCTACTTGGGTATCCCCTGACCAAAGAACCAAATTGATCACGTGGTAATTGATGGACTCATCCAGTGTAATGGACGTACGAGTGATCAGAGGAGCTAACATCGATTGTGATCACTGCCTGGTAGCAGCGAAGGTTCGCAAAAGATTAAGTATGTAACCAGACGCAGAGAAAACTAGACATCGGAATGCTGCAATTATCAGAGGTAAGCTCTCGCAACTTTTGGCACAGAATCCAGCCCCTCCCGGTAATCGTCCTGAGCCGCAGTGGAAACCCATAAAAACTGCCACAACAACCTGACTTTGTTTTGAAAAACACCATCGCAGCAAACCATGGTACGATCAAGAGTATCGCATAGCAAATGATGAAAAGAACGTTGCACGTATGGCAATGCTTCAGTCAATTGTAACGCGAGCTGCGACTGAGCGGCATAGGCAAAAAATAAAGGAGGCAAACTGTCTCTTTGGGCGTATGAAACGGCAGTGGAGAATGCGAGAGAGTGAGAAAATTGAGACATACAGAAGGAAGAACGCAGCCCGAAAATTCTACTAAAAAGTCAAAAGCGGAACTAATGGACATGGTTCAAGGCCCCCATCAGTAAAGTCAAGGACCGAAATCTCTTCGAAGATATGCAGAGCATGTTGGGAATATGAAGAGATAATTTCTCCGCTCTACTGGTACCTAAGATATCCAGTGACGAGGAGACAATCGTTCTCAAGTTGGGTGACGACGTGGATTGCCCCTCCGGAGCGCTGAGTTGTTTAATGGTGGCGGCGATGAGCTGATAAGGTGCATGCACCAGTTCATGAGTAAAATTTGCTTAGCTGAATGCCTGCCCGGCGACTTGAGTCTCAGTGTGCTCTGCCTCATATTTCAAAAATGTGACCCGAGTCTTTGTGCCAACTATCGTGGAATAAACCTTTTAAGTATAATGTATGAAAGAGAAAAACCATTTACCGCTGGCGTGATTGGACTATACCAGTGTGGCTTTAGACCTGGAAACTCGACAAGTGATCAGATTTTGACGGTATGCCCAATCGTGGAGAAACCCAATCACGAAAAACAAATCGACACCTATCATATATTTTTCGATTATAAGGCGGCATTCGATAGACCGATACGGGGAACTCTACGAAGCAATGTCTGAGCTTTGTATTCCTGCAAAACTCATACGCCTTTGCAGGATGACCTTGACGAACACCAAAAGTTGGTACGGATCTTAGTGAACCTTTTGAAACTAAGCGTGGCCTCAGGCAAGGCGACACCCTATCGTGCGACCTATGGAGATTATTACGAAAAAAGCTGCAGTCAACATGAATAAAACTATCAGCAGCAAAAGTCATAGGCTGCTCGCGAATGCTGATGATATAGATATCATAGGGCGCGCATTAGAGACAATTAAAGACATAACTGCGTTGTTTTCGAGAATTGAGAAGGAGTCAGCAAAAGTGGATCTGAAAGTAAATGAGGACAAGACAAAATTAATGGTTTCAACAAGCAGGACATCCATACGACTAGACCAAAGCGAGAACGGTGATAACGGTTATAATTTCGAGGTGCTGGACGAGTTCATATTCCTCGGATCTGCCGTAAACAAAAACAACAACGTCAGCCTAGAGATCAAGCGGATAACTGTGCTTGCGAATAGATGTTATTTTGGGCTAAGCAAGCACTTTAGAGATAAAGCCCTCTCTCGAGTAACAAAAGCCCAGCTATACCAGACTGCCATACAAGCAGTCTTGCCATCGCAAGCAGGCGAAACATCTGTAAAAGTCTTTGAGAGAAAAATACTCCGAAAAATGTATGACCCAATATTGCACAACGGCGAGTATCGGCGACGCATGAACCATGAGGCGTTTTGAGCTGTATCCCGGCATTCACATAGTTACGCGAATCGAAACAACGCGATTGAGCTGGTTGCGCCATGTCAGTAGAATTAATGAGTAACAACCAGAACGAAGAGTTTTCGAAATCGAACTCGAAGGAAGACAAAAAATAGGTTGGGCAAGACTCAGCTGGAGGGATCAGGTTGACGAATCCCTGCATACTGTTGGACTGGAGAGATACACTGGAGAGATATAGCAAAATATCGAACTGGTTGGAGAAATATGTTATCTTCGTTTTCTAAGGTCCCTGACAGCCCGGTGTTGTTCGAGACCGGGTAAGTAAGTAAGCAAGCAAGGAGAGCCATTCGTTTTTGATTCGCACGAAAAATTTATATCTGTAAGGGAGTTTAATTTGTATTTCTTTGAAGATTCCAATTGTTTCAACTTCCAAGTGTTATATTTAGCTAATATTAATTTTCAAATATTTAAAAAATATGCTCGCTTCTGAATTAAGTCAAAAAGAATGATTCGGTGGTCGAAATTTCTGAATATTTTTAGAATAATAGAAATGCGGACAACTAAAATTGTATGATACTGGAATTGAATTGATTGATAGGATGGGAGGGTGTTAAAAAGGGGACAAGTGTGGTGAGACTTTAATAAGCGAGAAACGTCGTATCGAATGATCATAAACGTGTTGGAAATAGTGTATGTGAATAAAACTACAAATAACTAGAAAATTAGGTTGGAATATTTCGGATTGTGGTAAAAACTGGGTGAAGAGGGCATATCTAGAAAACGTGTGAAAAGTTGTTTAAAAATATTAGCAATGTGGCAAAAAATGTGTATTGTTTAAAAGGGGTTCGCAAGAGGTAAAATTTCAAAATCCGTGAAAAATCGTTGGGAAAGAGGAAATGTGGTAAAAGGGTAGAAAGGGGTGCAAAAAGAGAAAAAATTTCAAAAAGCGAGAAAAATAGTTTGGAAAGGTTAGGAATGTAGCGAAATTGGTGAATGTGGGTAAAATGGACGGGCGAAATGGGTAAATGTACAGAGTTCGAGAAAACTCGTTGGGAAAGATTAGGAATATGGAAAAAATTGTGGAAGTGGACATAAACTGTAAAACAGGTGTAAAACTGCAAAATGCGAGAAAAATCGTTTGGAAATATTACTAATGTGGAAAAAATTGTGAATGTTTGTAAAACCAGGTTAAAAAGGGGGCGAAAATTATAAGAGATAAAAATGAGAGAAACAACTGTAATGATTAGGAATTTGTTAGAAACTGTAAATTGTTAAAAGAGCGTAAATCCTCAAAATGCGAGAACAATTGTTTAGAATGAAATCTCAGAATATTTGTAACACATTCATAATCACCCAAATGATTTTTCCTTCATATTGAGGTTTAACACTTTGCGCCAGTTTTTGCCCCTTTTTAACGACGCACACTATATTTAATTTATCCCCAATCATTGTCCAAACTAAATTTTGGCCAGCATTTATTAACCTTATTTAAACTTATATTCCAATTAGTAGTCGAACTCTAGACCCAATACTTCCAAACTGGTGCGCTCGTTATTTAAAGTTGTTCATATCATTTACTATTTATGTAGGTATATTCGTCATCGTTTCAACCGATTTTGTCTCGCTCGGGAGCGACTCAAATAACCAAAAATTTTAAAAATTAAATTCGCTCGAGATATATGTATATATTTTTTTAAATTTTTTCGGCTACCTTAGGAAATTTTTGCTTATTCTGGCAATTATGCTTTGAAGTAGCGCCCGTAGACAAAAACGGTTTAAATTCGATCATTCCCTTTAATTTGAGTACCCCGACGAAGTATTTGGCGTCACCCGATTTTCAATATGTTAGGGAAACAGATGTCGTCGCACCACAAAATTTAAGGCATCATTGAATTCGTGCAAAAACACTATGAATTTAAGTACCCAAATTTGCCAGTTACTAGGTGGATCCGTTGTTTGGACCCTTGGGAGCCATGGTTCAGACCCGTGGGTCTCAGGGTTGAGGACCGGTTTCCACCGTCCAAAAAGCAATATCTTTTGCTCTAGTAAACATGTTTAAGTTCTGTAAAAAAATAATTGTAGGCAAAGAGTCAAGGATTATTGTGATATATCAATATTGAAAATCGCACAGTGGGGTATATTTCTGAAAAGTTTACTACCTTGTGTTTATTTCGATTTCCAAGGAAACCAAAATTTTGTATTTTCGTTTTTATAGCTTTTTAACATATCGTTTCGAATTTCCTTAATCGTCGATTTTTGCCCTGTTTTATTCCCGTTAATAACACAAGCTTCGTTTTTAAACTACGATGAGTACAACAGTTTTAGTTCCTTTTACGAGTATCTTACTTATACTGTTTTAAAGTCAACACTTTACAATAAGTTTATATTTTACTATCAATTCGCGTTGCTTACTTTCCGGCGTTTAATCACGGACTGACTCATAAATGCTACTCAGTTGCTATTTATATTAGTTCTTCATTTCGGGACAGTGTCACCCGTCAACTTGCATTCGTTAACAGTGTCTTCAAGCGCTTCCATCTATTTCGAGAAAAGTCCACTAACCCCTAGACTAGGCATGATCTTTCTTTGTTCGTAGAAAGTACGTGTATATTTGTATTCACCTCCAGAACCAGTGGTGAGATATCATGTGCGAATTCATAATACTGGTTTGAGAACTGGGCATACTTTTAGGCGCACAATTAGTCGCCGCGTTATTTACCATATCGCTCATTTGCTCGAATAACGACATAACTCAAAAAACGTACTTTTGCGGAAAACGCATTTAAAGTTTTCATTGTGTTGCCACATTTAAGGAATTAACTAAAAGTCAGGGAACTTCTATAAAACGGATGCACTATTTAACTGTTTCAACATAAGTATGTATAAAAAGGCGTTTTTTTTTATTGTTTTAAGCGATTAAATTGAACAAAATCTTAGGTGACTTTGGATTATGACGTTCTTTTTGCAAAAGTATATCCATTATGTTGTCATAAATAACAATGTGTCGGTATTAGTTGCGAAGAAAACCACATAATTCTTAAGGCGGCTTCACATTATAATTGTACTTAATCATAAATTCCAACATCAAAATAAAAGAAACTTTGTTTTTATTGATCATATCATCTTAATAATAATAATAATTGAATTCATAGGCTTGTAACTAAAAAACAATTCAAAATGTAATAAAATGGATCTTAAATTTCTTCTTTTTTAATTAAAAGAAATACTTCATAAAAAAAATTATAAACTCTCATAGAATGGTTTGTAAAACGGTGGGATAAATTTCTTATTAAGTAAATCAATTAAATCGCCTTTCTTCTTTTTCGAAAGTTCTGGTTTTATCAAGAAAGCTTTGGTTAAACTGACAACAATATCATTTTTCTTTTTTTGCCTTCTTGTAACAGTAGCGTCTTTGAAATCACTTTCAGTGTACGAAGTTTTGTGAAAAACTGACGTCGGTGATTCGCGTCTTACGTCTAGCACCCTAACATCTGACAATTTTAACTGTGACAAATTTAAAGGTCCAATGTCAGTTGCTAATGTTTTTAAATCACAAAAATTATCAAAACAGAATTCGTTAACATGAAATGGATCACCCTTTTTTTGCTGATCGTATAATCGAAATGTAGGACTCCGTGCTATAAATAGGACCACGCTTCAACATCCGTTTTGATTCCCTTTCTATTAAGGAATTTGGATTTGGGTATGACCTTTTATTAAAAACTTATGTGTTATCAATTCATTCACTTCGCGGTTTCCGTTTGATTCGTGCCACACAAAGCGCTGGCATATATTAGTTTTGATGTCATAAATCGTGAAATTATATACGCTAAGTTTTGATTTATAATAAAAAGCAGATACGTCACTCTTAGGCAAAGGCATAACGGCTTCCAAATCATACACAGCCGCAAAAACGATTTCGTTCTACTTGTCTGTTCTTGTTTCTTCTCTTGACAAATTCTTTTCATTCTGATGAAGGTCATACATTTCTTGAGTACTTTTTTTTCTCATTTTCATCCACGTTATTAGAAGTTGTGCATGTTTCACAAAGATCTTTTTTAGGCACAAAAAAAAATATTGAAATCCTTAGTATAAACTGGGAAAAAATATATGTAGTTGACAAACGCTTCTTTTTTTGCTTTACACATATCCACATAGTCCTTATGAATGTTCATCAATCCATCAATGAATGTTCCTGTGGTATTTGCACGAGTATAGTGACTTTAAATTTTCGGTATTGAGTCCACAAATTCTTTAATAATATGTTTGGATCGAGTGATTTATGCTTTCCATGTTTTCACCTTTGATCGGGCTCTAGAACATTACCGGCAACCTTATATCGTTTCTCTAACACAGTACGAATTGTACGTTTTGTTATAACTACCGTTTTTTCTAAGAATAATTTGCAAACACGCTCTTCCTCATCACCACGTCTGAAATAATATGCAGCATTCTTTTGCCTTTCTGCTCCCGTACCTAAATACGAATGTAGCGGTATTGTGGCTCAACTGTTTTCATACAATTAGCAATAAATTGTCGCTGATATTCGATGTCGGCTAGTGCCCAGAAAGAAGAAAACAAATGCTTCCTTGCATCTTCGGTGAATTTAGTTCAGTGGTAACCAACCCATAGCCTAGCGAGGCGGACAATAATCATATTTTTCTCGTATTTTTCACACACACACACGATCGACAACTACATGTTTGATTCGAAGCATCCCTGCAAGCATTTTAATGATCGTTTTCATCGCCATCCCTAAATATTTACTTAAACGTCTCTTTTCTAAGTTGATTTTTAGATGTAAACAACTTTACAAAAACAAAATGCGCGCCTATCATATTTTCATCTTTTAAACATATGCCTTAACGACAGTTTGAATTTTTAAAATTTACCGTTTTTGGAAAGTGGAAAGAAATTGTTGGCATGGGTCAGACTCTTTAATATAACTTGTAAAAGATGCTTTTAGGTTTCTTTTTATTGCATCGCGATATAATCTTCTGAAAGTATCACAAGAGTTGAAACATCATGGTGTCTTAAGCGGGGTCACTTTCTCACCAAACAAGATGCAATTAAGATACAGCTACGATATTGTAAACGATGTGTTTCATCCAGACATCGTTACAGTCACGTAACTTATGCGATAGAAAATGTTTGCAGGGATCAGGCGGCCGCACTCAATCACATAATACGTTTGTGTGCGTGCGTTCGGTTTGGCCTACCACTGATTTACTTGAACACGCAAACTTGCAGCTTTCGGGACACATATATTTCATTTGTCTTTCAGCCCTAATAGTTTTGTTTATTGTTTCATACTCTTTCCCACTGTTTCTGTTCGTCGTTATTAAAGCTTGCTTCCAACTATTTCGGTTTAATTTTCTCTTTCTTACCTTTTTAACTGGAATTGTTAATATAGTTAATTCCGATGTATTTAAGAATGAATTTTCAGTATTTGATTTCTTTTTGAATGTACTTGGGCCTGATTCATCAATACTAATGTTAGGAGTTTCAGATATAGTCTTTTTAGAAGTAGTGTTAGCGCTATCGGGTACGTATTTTTTGTCATCTTCAGAATTGTCCAAGTCTTCGGAAAAGGAAGATGAGTTCCTAGATGGTGATGAATATGAAGAGGTGATCTAAAATGATTTAACAAAATTTTATACATAAAAAATTTAATCAACAATAACGTATCATGATGAATTATACGCGGCATATATGTTGTACAGTAAACTACATTTTCGACTACAACGACACACTGTTTTTAATTTTTAAAGCTAACTTGTTATTACAATTCATGTTATCAACAATAAAGGCATAACAAAAAACGCAATAGTTTTTTTTCACCAATAACGACACATGTTGCGTTATGACGAGCTTGATTTGAAGCACTTTTTTTAATTACACTGGTATAACTCACAATAACACAATATTCATGAAAATTACCAACGATAAAAATGTACATACTTTTCCAAAAAGAACGTCACTACTAATAATATGTCACTATGCCTTATAACGAAAACGGGCTTTCACTCAAACGGTCGATGCGCAACTAAGATAAGACGCTCTTGCAAATAATACAGCGAGTAAGGTGCCAAACCAAATAACAGCATTTTTGCTGCCACGTAATGAGCAGTGAAGATAGCAATACCATATTTTGACAGATCAAAGATCATGTGAAAATACACATTTCTGCATCATTAACTCAAATATCGTTTTTTTTTGTGTTCTGACGTTATTCGAGCAAATGAGCGATATGTTAATTTGGTCATTGTGATTAAGTAAAAGCTTTTACTCAATCGTAACACTGCCCCCCATTTAACCTGGGTTTTCCGAGCAGGCTCATCTACGCTTTTTCCATACAGTCATAGTCTTTCCAAATGCACGACCTTCATTTTGGAGATAAACCTTTCTTGCGATGTGAGTTAAACAGTAAATCTAGCTGGCCTTCATGTAATCCTTCTGATTTGCCGCTCGGTCGCATCTGCCTCCCATTTTATAACTGAACATCTTCATTTTGTTGCCCACAAATTCATGGAGATCGTTAAAATCTTCCGTATGTTGGTAATAGCAATCACTGTTCGCTGGGCCAAATGCTAGTTTAGTACCGAACTCCAAATCTCCAGGCAGCTTCAGCTCAGTTCCAAAAATGACTCTAGCGGGTGTTCGCGAAGTGGAGTCATGTATGGCTGCCCTGTATGCTAAAAGAAACTTTAGTATGTGTTCATCCTAATCTCTTTGATCTGCGGTGAGTACTTTTCTCAGGTATTTTTCAACCAGGCCTTCAGACTGAGGATACAATGGTGTTGTTCTTGGTTTTCGAATGCCGTATGACTCACACATTTCTTTGAAGATGGTGGATTCCAAATTTTTACCCTGGCCTGAACGAAGTTATCCACGAACACTTTAATTATATTTTTTGATTCCTGATTTGGAACAGGGTATACTTAGCCTATTTACTGAAGTACTCCATAACTACTAAGACGTACTGGTTTTCTGAGCTACTAACTGGTAATGGACCAGCCACATCCATAGCTATTGCTGCATCTGGCCACGACTCTTTCGCGTTAGTCCCTTAACTGGCATACATTGTATGCAACGCAGAAGAAGCGTTGTTTTAGCTTCTTTAAGGATTTGGTTATAGCTTCTTTTGGTATGGTTATGTCCACCACTCGGACCGTTATGAGGTGGGTACCACAACTAGGTTATTGTCTATTTTACCCATAACGGGTATAACCAACCATCCAATTATTTTAGGCTGTTCCACTGTGCCCAATATGCTTTCATCATAGGGCTCTCCGAGGCGATGTCATTGCGGGCTGGTATTTTACCTTCTTCTTTTGCAGAAATGATTTTTGCCAGTATTCCAGTAGAAGCAAACGCTCGTCAATGCTTTATTTCACCTCAGCTTTTGAATAGAGCTTGCATTCCAGCTTGCAAGGACTACGTGACAAGGTATCTGCTGCAGCCTCTCAATTTAACGAGCAAGTTGGCCCTCGGGGTTCTTAAATTTAGGACAACAGCTCTCGACGTATAACACAGTAGTTTCTCTCTGGCTTTGAGAGTATTCGGCTGTAGTACCCTATAACGTGTTCCTAGCCATTGATTACTTGCAAGATCACACCACCTATTCCGTAACCGCTCGCGTCACTATCCAACAGGAATTTCTCACCAGTGACAGGATACGCAAGCAAAAGAACCACGCATAATAACTGCTTCAGTTGGTGGAATGACTGTACATGTTTTTCGCTCCAACAGGGCTGTCGTTTTTTCATGGTCAACTCGTAAAGACTTGCAGCCACTGTAACGAAACCTGCCACATACAGTCTGTAGTACAGGCAGAGTCCTAGAAAACTGCGTAATTCCTGTAGATTCTATGGTCGTAGCCAAATCGGTGGAAATACTATCTGCTGTCACTCGCTGTCCAAAGTATTTTACATCTTCCTGGAACAGGGAACATTTCTTATTGGCTTAAATCCATTGCAAATACATGTGATAATATAAATATAATAAATCCATTGCTTAAATCCAATCACGATTATACGTTGCAGGACTTCTTTAACATTCTTCAGGTGTTCATCAAATGTTTTTGCCATGTCAATGATGTCGTATAGGTACACCAAGCATGTTTGCCAATTATGAACTTTCCACACGCACTCCATTAATCGTTCAAAGGTGGCTAGAGCAGAGTCCAAATGGCACTACTTTGAACTGCCACAGAACATCGCATACGCTGAATGTAGTTTTCTCCTTGCCTTTCTCGCTGATTTCTACTGGCTAAAAACCACTTTGCAAGTCCAGGGCGGGGAACCATTTTGTTCCTGACAACGTATCCAATGTGTCGTCAATTCTTGGTAGTGGTGACATAGTTAAGCTTTCTATAGTCCACACATAAAGTGTACTTCCATCTTTCTTCTTAACTAATACCACTGGCGAGCTCCATGGACTTGAAGTGGGTTCGATTATATCATCCTTCTGCATTTCAGCTACAAGTTTCTTCACCTCATCTCTTTTCGCAAGTGGAAGACTTCTGGGTGCCTGTTTTATTAGTCTCACTTCCCCTGTATTGATTTTATGATTTACCATTGATGTTCAACTTTGGCATTCTGTCTTCAGGGCGAAGGCAGGCGCATGTTTCCACAGAAAATGCTTTACCTTATTCCTATCAGATGCCTTTAGTTCTTAGTGGTTCAACTTTATCAAATCAGATCTGGTGATAAATTGTCACGCGCCTGTCTCCATCGTCAATATGCGCTTCCGACCACCGATAGCTGTGCAGACAGTTAGGTTGTTGTTTCTCTTGTATAATTGCGATGAAGACCGTGGGGCCCTAAGTAGAGCGAGCCATTCAATCCCCCTCTGGGCTAGCTCGTTTTAGTTTAGCCTAGTTTAGTTTGGCGTAGTAAAACTTGTCCGTTTGCTGCCACGTTGAGGTGAGCTCGATCTTGATCGTTTTCGTGACTCTCTGCAGTTTCGTGCGATGTGACTAGGTTTGTCGCAATTGTAGCACTTTGGACAGGGCTTATTTGCAGTTGATAACGCGTTGGTGACACTTTGGGAAAAATCTTTAAGATCGTTGATGGCACCATTCAAATCAAAGTTCGCTTGTGAACTATTGTAGTGTTTCGTTATGCTTTTGCACTCGGCCTCTTATTTCCATACCATTCTAGCAATGTAGCGCAGGTAATAGTTCCTCGTAGTTATTTCTGGGACGCTCTGAACAATTTCTGCTGCGCTATCTTTCAGTGCCAAAATCAGCTCTATGGCTTTGTCGTTGCTGATCCACAAGTTCTTAACTGCTACCATTTCGAATTGGAATTTAAAAACGTCGAATGGGGGTAGAGCCATCGAAACTAGGTGCTTTCTGCTCACACTGCCACTTCTTGTAACTGAAGAGCATTTACTTTTCCTTCCAGTTCAACGAATCTTTCATCCTTGTTAGGCCTTCAGCTCAAATTTTTGCTCAAATTCCTCGCAGTTCTGTTAGACCTTTCCGACTTGATCATTAACCTGAATCTCCTTGTTGTCTATGGCTTCTAAAATTTCATATAGTTTGTCATTTGTGGCATTTGATGTTTCCTGCATAATCGAGAATTCTCGCTTAATTTCATTTCATATTGGACGATCATTATTCGACAATTTTCATTCAATTTCTCGTCCATAATTTTAGAATTCTCGCCAAATCTTTTTTTCAAGTTGTGCGTTCATTATTCGAGAATTTTCATTCAATTTCTCGTCCATATTCTAGAATTATCGTTTAGTTTCGGATTAATAATTCTGGAGTTTTCGTTAAATTTTTCCATCATGGCAGCAAACATTGTAGAAACATTTAGAAACATTAACATTACCAGTTGCTTCCTTTGCAGATACCTCTATTTCTTCCTTGCATTCGAACTGGTACGTATTAATGTCAATGTTTCGGCATTTTTTTCTATCGATCGCCTTTGCAGTTCTACCTTGTTACCAGATGTCGCTTGATCAATTGACTCAACTCCTGTTTTAGTTGTTCAACTATGATGTCTTCAAACTTCAGCATTGTCCTTAATTCGTAATTTCACTTCTGACACCAATGTAAAGAATTTCCTTAAAAACCAGTATCGTTTTTTAATTGGGACAAGTACAACAGTTTTAGTTCCATTTATTTTACTTAATCTTTCTTTGTTCGTCGAATGTAACGGGGTTTTCAACAGAGACGCTACAAAAGTAAATCGATAGGGACAGCAAACGACGCCATATTTTTTCCCGCTTTTTTGACATTTCTCTTCAGTAAGGTTTTCCATTTCATCATGGAAAGATATACGAGCCAACAACGAGTCGAAGTTGTTAAAATTTACTACCGAAATTTGGGGTCAGTGGCCTCAAGAAAGCCCAAATGTGTCTCTCACACGTCGTTCTCAAGCGTTGGGCATCTTCGTGACGTCGTTGTGGCGAATTTTGCGAAAAGATCTTGGCCTAGATCCTTACAAGATCAAATTGACGCAAGAACTGAAGCCGCTTGACCACCATAAGCGTCGTATGTTCGTGAATTGGGCTGAGCAACAACTTGAAAATTATTCGGATTTTCATCGGAAAATCATCTTCAGCGATGGGGCTCACTTCGTCAATAAGCAAATATGAGTTATTGGTCAGACAGCAATCCACACGTAATCCATGAGTCATCATTGCATCCCGACAAAATTACGGTTTGGTGCGGTTTATGGGCCGGCGGCGTCATAGGGCCGTACTTCTTCCGTGAAGACTGGCACATTACTGTGAATGCGAATCGCTACCGTTGAATGATAACCGAATATTTTAGGCCCCAATTGGATAATATGGACTTGGAGGACATGTGGTTCCAACAGGAGGGCGCCACAAGCCACAATCAATTTATTGGAAACCTAGTTTGGTGAACGTGTCATCTCACGAAATGGCCCAGTCGATTGGCCGCCTCGGTCGTGCGATTTGACGCCGTTAGATTATTTCCTGTGGGGCTACGTCAAGTCTATGGTCTATGCCAACAAGCCAGCGACGATTGATGAACTTCGTACGAATATCGAACGTGAAATTGCAGCAGTATCGGCCGATTTATGCTTGAAAGCCGTTGAAAATTGGGTTCAGCGTCTGGACTTCTGCAAGCGCGCCCGTGGTGGCCATGCAAAAGAAATCGAGTTCCATACATAATGGCATCGAACGTACTTTCACAGGAATAGAGAATTTTATTGGTATCTAAAACCGGTTTTGTTTTATTTAAAAAAACTTTTGTAGCGCTCTTATTGAAAAACCCTTATGTGGAGATTTTTATTCACGTAAAGAAGCAGTGGTGCGATATCATGTGTGAATTCATAATACGGGTTTGGCGAACTGTTACGTTGTAAGGGCATACGTTAAGGCCCAGCATTAATCGCCGCATTATTTACCTTATATTAATTTTGCCATTAAAAACATTAAGTAATGCGCTCAAAAAATTAAAAGTTTTTTCGAATCGCTTTTTTGAAATTTGAATTTTTTTTTGACTTTTTTGAACTGTATCTCATTCAGTTTTCGAGATATTCTTTATTAGAAAGAGTGATTGTGGGTGGCTTTAATATAGCAGCTAAGTTTTGTTTATAGCAAACATAATGCGACTGTACTAAATATATAAAAAAATATCGTTTTTGAAAAAAAAAATTTTTTGAACCAATATAACTTCTTTGCTTCAAACGCCGTCAATGAATATGATACACATTTGCAAATACTGATCTGTTCCCCAAATTTCTCAGCGTAACCTTTGCTGCCGCCTGATTGAACGCTGTTGTGGTTCGCTTCGTGACGGGAAAACCGTTGGGAGCTGGTGTAAAACTGTAGGTCCAAATCAAGAGTGTTTAAAACTAATGGGAAAATTCTAATATATTTTATTTACTGTAAAGTATACGATAAACGACGTAACAAAAATGGTACTCAAAGTACCAAAAATGTTATTCAACGGATGATAAAAAATACTTTATGGAGCTCCATCCCGTACTAGAATGAAGCAGTCCACTAGATAAACAAAGTTTGGATAACCTATTTAAAAGTACCAAAAAGTGTACTTTTATTTGCAACTTCAAATTGTACATCTCTACCCAAAAACCCAAAAGTTTCACGTATTTGGTCAATGCTGTAATCAATCCGGCAGTAATTCAGAAAGCCAGTCACCCAATATTTTTATAAAAAATGAAGTAACCCATAGAAAATGAATGTATTCAATTCACTTCGCGCCTATTACCTCCCATTCCCCAGGACACAATACATACATACATATGTATGTGCTGAATACATCAAATGAAATACAATTTATTATTGCTCTTGTTCTGGTTCTCGATGTCGATGTGATGATGCATCCCCTGATGTTTACTAAAGTAAAAACATTTGTAAATACATCCAAATAAATAGACAACTGTTTGAATTCAAATTTCAAATTCGTATTGCGAATTTCACTTAAGCACAAACTGAAATGTTTGAAATCACAAAATTATACAGAAACAAATCATTTGAATCGTTTGACAAGGGGGGTGGGTATACAAGTATTGATATGTGAGAGCATACCCGATACACGATATGTGTGTATGTGTGTAAACAAATGATTGTCAATATCGATATTGAATCAAATGGAATGGAATAAAACAAAATCAAATGAAAAAATAAAGAATGGTCTAGGATGAAATCCGGGAGCAGTGTTGTGTTGCGGCAATATTTCATTAAATTTTACTGCAAAATATAATATTTTCACTTTCTTCCTGTTTACGAGTATAATGGCAGAAAACTATTTTTACATTTTGTTTTGTAATTTAAATGTCTCTTTTTCAATGGTAATCATAAGCTTGCATACTCGTCGTTAAGTTCGAGTACCTTATGCTCACCATGTTCTCATGTTAGTCTTTGACTGGTCTATATCTTTACTTTCAGGTGCGTAGAGTTTTTTCTTAAGTCCTACCTTAAATAATCATCTATGAGTGGCAACAAACCCCGTACGACGAAATTTTTTAAGTGAAACTGAAAAGATAAACATATGTTCAATTCGTTCATTCAATGCAATATGGACTCAGAGTGACAGGTAATGTTTTATAAACATTTGTTGTAGCTCTTTGTTTTAAATTGATAATACAAAGTTTTTAGTTTTCTACAGTACAGAGGTAAAGAAATGATAGTCTTTTTACATAATATAGATTACGGACTCCAGATTCTAAACTTTAAGCCAGAGTAGTGAGAGTCATTACTTTTCGATACGCTCGTAAGATTTAAACAGGCAAGAACGTCTAATTTTTAACTATTTGAAGACTTAAATCTTTTTAAGTTCAAATTTAATTTTCAGCTCGGGAGGCGAATTTTAATTTTTAAAAACTTTAAAATATTCGCTCCCGATTTTAGCGAAAAACAATGATTCGCGGGTCGAAATTTGGGTACATGTTTCAAATTAAGAAATGTATGGGAACTATGTGGATATTAGTATCTGGATATTAAAGTGTTGAATATGGTAAAAGATATCAAAACAGAATAATTATAAACTTAGCGAAAATGATTCGTATCGCTAAGTCTCCGCTAAGTGCGTCATACAAAACAAGCGATTATATAAGCAAGCGGTGTAACCAAAACTCGGATATAGTTAGAATTAAAATCTTTATTTATGCCACAGTAATGTAATATGCATGCTCACTTAGTTGGCTTACTGTAAGTAACAGTGCGATTAGTGTACGCCTAAAAGTATGCATTGTAACGAAGTACCAGCTCACTAAACCAGTAGCATGAATTCGCTTGAGATAATTCTTCACTATTCGAGGTGGTTCTACTTGCTTCCCGAGGTGTAATCATTAATCACTATAAAGATAACCAAAAACAACGACAAGAAGGTTTTTGAATTTGCATAAGATATTGCCATCTGAGTGTGGTGAGTTCAGTTTGTTATTAAACGCTGGAAAGTAAGCAACGCTGATTGATTGTAAAATATAGACTTATTGTAAAGTGTTGACTGTAATAAAAGGAATTTAAACAGTTGTACTTATAGTAATTTAAATACGAGCCTTGATCTATAAACGGGAATAAAACAGCGCTAAGAATGATGATTTAGAAAATTCGTAACATTGGTCTCACAAGTAAAATTATGAATAAAGGTCAAAGATGAAGTTTGATGAACTTAAAGTCGAACAACTAAAAAAGGAGTTGAGCAAGCTTGATCTACCAGCGGCTGGAAACCCGGTAGAGCTACAGAAGAGACTGATAGAAGTATTTAAGAGCCGAAACATTGACATTAACACAAACCAGTTTGAATGCAAAGAAGAAATGGAGGTGTCTGCATGGAAATATGGGCATTTCCACAATGGTTGCTGGCATGATGGTGAAATTTAACGAAAATTCCAGAATTATTATTGTGAAACTGGATGATAATTCCAGAATTAGGAATGAGAATTTGAATGAAAATTCTCGAATAATGAACGCGCAACTTGATATGATATTTTATGAAAAACCTAGAACTGTGAATGAGAAACTTGGTCAGAATTCTGGACGAGAAATTGAATGAAAATTCTCGAAGAAAGAACGCGGAATTTGTAATGAAATTTAACGAGAATTCTAGAATTATGGACGAAATTTTTGTCGAGAGTTCTAGAATTATTCAGGCCACAAATCAGAAACTGCAAGAAATTTCGGAAATTGTCAACAGCTTGGAGACACAAGTAAACGATCAATTTAAAAAGGTTGATCAGAAGTTCGAGGAGGTCGAACATAAATTTGCGAAAGTCGAAGAGTACGTGGATGACAGATTCACCGGAAAGAAAAATGAATAATTTCCAGTTACAAGAAACGCCAGTGCGAGTAATGTCTGAAGGTTATAGTAGGCTGAAAGCTGCCAGTTCGATATAGTTGCAACTAAGAATTTATGAAACAGCAACGACAAAGCCATAGAGCTGATTTTGTCACTGAAAGGCAGCAGAAGTCCTTCAGAGCGTTTCCATCGGTTCCAGAGACAACTACGAGGAATTATTAGATGCGCTACAATGCAAGTAAGGTATTGTGCCGATCATAAGAACGAGTTGTACCGAAGGGTATTAAGAGACCGAGTGCAAAAGCATAATGAAACGCTACAGAATTTCACAGCCGAGATCAAATGTTTGGTGATGATGGATCAATTTATGATTGGTCCATTCGTCAACGTCATCCGTGATCCTGACATAAAATATGTGACTTGTGCTACACAAAAAGCCACATTCGCCGAAACCCAAAACCAACAACCTCACTGACTGCGGAGCTATCGGACACTGGCGCGTCACAATCTATGGTCAGATCTGATTTGATCGATGGACCAATGGAATCGTTACATGGTGTAAAACTACGCACAGCTACGGGCGAAACTGCCACTGTACATGATATAGTTAAATTGAAGTTATCTATTGCCAACATGACCGTCGATTACGCATTTATTGTCGCCACTATTGTCTCAAGCTAGATAGATTTAGTAAAACTAATAATGAGGGATACCTATCTGTACGAGTTCTAAAGCTATCCAACAACAAGGAGATGATAACTGACCGTATAGAAATCGCAGAATATACTCCAGCCGAGGCGGTTATCAACTGTGAAGGTAATTCTGACTACCAACTTGAACGTTCTCACGATTGAGGACTACATCAAGTTGAAGGTGATGTTGATTGAACAAAAGTTCAACTTTTACACCTACACTCCGAAAGGGCTGACCCCCTTTTCGGTGGTGGTGTGCGACCAGGTCTTGAGCGACCTCAGGTCTTATCATGAGGCAATGCCACTAAAGTTGAGCGTCCAGGGCGTTACCAAGCCAGGTCGCGATAAGTGGCTCCTTCACCTTAGGCGAGAATCCGATATTGAAGGATTCTACAAGGTGAAGGGAATTCTGAATTGTTGCTTGACAATTCGGAGGGATAAGAAAAAGCGCGTGACACTGTGTCACAACTGCCAGTGTTTTGGGCATGTATCTACAAGTGGAGGCATGCCACTTGCAATGGTAACCAATGGTAACCAAATGCAATGGTAACCACGGCCCGACCAATTGTACAATCCCTTCCAAGGAAGTGGAAGTACAAATGGTGCCGACTACTGACCCGAACACGGGTTTAGTAACGCGCGTAGTAGGCTACACGCTGAAATGCGCCAATTGCGAAGTTGAAGGACACGTGGCTAGTTCAAATGACTGCCCAATGCGAAATTTCAAAGCACAAAAGTTGTGCGCTCCTTCCCACGCAACAGCGAGGGAGTTGTTAAGGGAGTGTTCTACGCTGCTGCCCGAGGAGCACGCCCTATAGGTGCCGTCCTGAAGGCACGTGCAAAACCGGTGCTTCGTACTGGATTTACTCCAATGGGGCCCGTAGGTGGATTTGGTATGATGGGCGACGACTGTCGTCGCATTTTCGGCAGACCCTCTTGACATTGCACAACTAGAGCCAATAAGGCTCCAGCTAGTCAAGGTGATAGGAGCTGACCTTAATGCTAGTCATCCTAGCTGGGGGAATAACAAGACTGACACTAGGGGCAGGGCATTCCGGGACTTTCCGACCGGGTGTCGCTGAATGTTAACAAGTGCGAGGGAATGATTTTCAAGGGAAAGCGGATCCTTTTGTTCCCTAATGCTAGAACTTACGTACCTGACCTGCGGGTTGGGGACCGAGAGATCAGGACAGCGGACGAATTTAAGTACCTTGGGGTCTTATTCCGTACGAATTTCGAAATTCACCGACACATTGACCACACCCTGGCCAAGGTGAAGGCAATTTTCTCTACATACATGAGCTACGTTGCGGTGGAGGCCTTCCGACTGAAGTTAAACTTTTGATCTACCGCCGGATCATCAGACCCTTTTCAGCCTATGCTTTCCCTGTCTGGTTCGGAATCTCTTCCGCCCAGATGGAGAGACTTAGGAGATGGGAAAGACGCATCGTTATGAGCTGCTTGGGCTTGCGGATTCGGATAGCCGACGATGGTTCGGTTAGGAGGCCATCCTGTGCTACGATGTACAGGATAGTCGACTTTGAGAGAATAGACGTGTTCCTTGTTAGGTGCGCACTACAATTTCTGGAAAGGCCAGCCTTTCTGGAAAACGGACTGGTGGAGAATAGTTTGGTTGACGACGTTGATTAGTCCCCTTTAGTTATTCCAAACTGAAAACTGGTAATTCTGACTACAGCAAACTATCGGAAATGGAGCCGAGACTACTGGCGTCTGCCTTCGCCCTGAAAACACCATGCCATGGTAGAAAGCAGTAAAGCAGGAAATTGACACAGGGGAAACCAGACCAATAACACAGACACCCAGAAGTCTTCCACTTGCAAAAAGAGATGAGGTGAAGAAACATGTAGCTGTAATGCAGAAGGATGGTAAAATCGAACCCACTTCAAATCCATGAAGCTCGCCGGTGGTACTAGTTAAGAGGAAAGATGGAAGTACCGGATTTTGCGTGGACAGCTATCCACTACCAAGAATTGACGACACATTGGATACGTTGTCAGGAACAAAATGGTTCTCCACCCTGAACTTGCAAAGTGGTTACTGGAAAGTAGAAATCAGCTTGAAAGACAATGAGAAAACTGCGTTCAGCGTAGGGGATGGTCTTTGGCAGTTCAAAGTAATGCCATTTGGACTCTGTAATGTTCCAGCCACCTTTGAGCGATTAATGGAGTGCGCGTTGAAAGAACTAAATGGGCAAACATTCTTGGTGTACCTAGACGACATCATTGTCACGGTGAAAACATTCGATGAACACCTGAAGAATCTTAAAAAGTTCTTCAACGCATAACAAATGTTCTCTGTTCCAGAAATAAGTAAAATACTTGGGACATCGACTGACAACAGACGGCATTTCCACCGCTGAAGACAAAATCCTACCAGTGAAGGATTGGCCACGACCACAGAATCTCCACGAATTACACAGTTTTATAGGACCCTGCACGTACTACAGACGGTTTGTGGCAGATTTCGCTACAGTGGCTGCAAGTCTTCACAAGTTGACAATGAAAAATCGGCCGTGCCGTTGGAGCGAAAAACAGCAAGAGTCGTTCCACCAACTGCAGCAATATTTATACCCGGCTCCTTTGCTTGCATATCCTGTTGCTGGCAAGAAATTGACGCGGGCGTTTACGGAGGAGTTGGTGTACGCTTGCAAGTAATCAATGGCTAGCAAAAAGTTATAGGGTACTAAAGCCGAATACTCTAGGAGCCAGTGAGAATCTACTGTGTTACGAGACGAGAGCTACTGGGAGTCATAGAGTGTGTCAAATAGTACCTCAAGTACCTGTACGGCCAGCCTTTTCAGATATGAACCGATGATTCAGGTCTAAGATGGCTACTGCTATTTAAGCATCCCGTATGCCAACTTGCTCGTTGGATTGAGAGGCTGCAGAGCTATGAGTTCAACATTGAGCATTGAAAAGGGGGAAAACACACGGTAATGCAAATGCCCTGTCACGTTGTCCTTGCAAGCTGGAATGGAAACACTGCTCAAAAGGCTGAGACAATGACATCGGCTGAGAGAGGCCAAGTATACTGAGTTGACCGGTACCCATGTCTATATAACGTATTATTTTTTTTTTGAAAAAAATCGATTTTTATCAATTCTCAGATTTTCCTACACTTTTTTTTTGAAAAAAAAGTATATTTTCACTATTTTCAGCAAAACACTGAAAGTATTTAGCAAAATTACTAATACTAAAACATACTAATACAATCTGAACGTGTCTAGTTACCCAAAATAGCACATAAAAACCACTTAGTATTTTAAAAATGGTAGTTTTGTATGCACTCGAGAAAGACGTGTGTGTCCGATGTTGTTCGAATAAATTTATAACAATTTAGAATTACAATACCTTTAATCTATTCCTATACTATTTCTCAATATAATCAACAATTTCGCAGTTATAAAAAAATTTATAGTGAAACAAAATATGTTTTTACTTCAAAATTAAAATGCAATATTTTTAAAAATTATGAAACATTAGAAACGTAAAAAGTGTAAAGGGTTATTAGCTTATCCTAAAGTCACAATTCCTATGAACAAAATGAGACATGGATCATAAAAATCGATGGACGTGTATCGCTCTTATTCACAATTTGGTCAAGGTATCTCATTTTCCGGCGATGGTAGTATGTATTCGAATGTGCGACTATGCTGTCTTGGAATCGGAACTGTGTCTGAGTGTGGTAGTGGAGTTTGTGCAGATGGAACACTTTTATATTTGACGTGATACAGATATCTAATGGGTACTGATCAACTCAGTAGACGTGCCTCTAACCGATTAAATTTACTAGAACGTTGATACAAAAATGTCATGACAATCAATCAATCAAAATTTTACTATTTTTAGACCATCTCCACTCTTTCAAATATCATTTTTCGCATTTTCAAGGTTTAACCGTCACCTGCTATTTTATTACTTTTTTCCTAGGTTTACCCACATTCACAATTTTTAACATATTCCCAATCATTCCGATTTGTTTGTATTGATTTTGAAGTTTTACCCTTTACTATTTTCTACACCATACGCACTCATCGAAACATTTTTTTAAAATTGCAAGGAATTTCTACCCCTTTTCAATACATACACCTTCTACATTTACACTATTTCAACATTTGTTGTCCGCTTTTTATAACTGTACCTGACCCAATGATTAATATGTTATAATATATGCGTTTGCGACCCAAATATATTTATGTTTGTTATACAAATACATCCATGTTTGTTGCACTGTTTATGCTCTCGTGAAAGCAAGAGAATAACAGAGGGGGCACGAGAGAGTGTATCGTGTAACTCTATTCCTGAATGTGTGTGTAAATTGCAGATGGAGTCAGTGTTTTACATTTTAACTGATGCTTGCATTTTAGTGTCATATATTCATTCGTCATTGGTTCGTCGGACAGAGTATACCAAAAGAGCTTGATCAGTGAACAAAGAAAAGGCTCGGTCGGTTAAATGGTTTTTTATGTTGCTTTGCTTTTTTGCGTACATACCCAGTGGCGGGATTTGAGAGGCCTTCCACGAATAAGGCATGCGGAATCCTTCTTTGGTAATGCATACTTTTATAAAGTACTACTTAAAAGAATGCCACAAGACGCTGTTGTTCATGAAAACCTGTCTTTCCATATGTTCGCAATTCCTCGTTGCAGAATCATAACATCCGATAGCCCAGTAGATAAAGCGTCCGACTGTAAGTTCTAAGGTCGTGTGTTCGATTCCTCTGTGGCTGCAGAATTAAAAACAAATAATTTATAAGAATTACAATTTGTTAAAGTAGAAATCTGAAATATGAAACTAATTTTCATATATATTTTTTTATTTTTACTTAAGTCCTTCTAAAACTACTCTTCTTACAGGTCTTCATTAGGCCCTCTAGTAGAGAGGGATGATAGGCCTTGCCTCCCAATGTTAAAAGACTAGTGTGAATTATTGTTCTTTCAGTGATGTTGGTACTGAGGGAAAATTCAAATTCAAATAAACGTAACTGACACTAGCACGGTCTTCAAAAATGCTATACCACGGAAAAATACAACTCTGTGATATAGATTAAAAACTCACCTCAAAGAACTGCAACAATGCGAGAACGCATGAGGAAAAGAAGAACATGGTGGAAAAATTCTGTCTGTTCTTGTTGCTAGAATTATAGGCCTTTCAGTGATGTTGATACTTAGGGATCTTCGATCGATACTAATTCTCACATGTGAATTGCAGTTTTGAGTTTGTATGTATACGATTGATGATCAACCTATGGTATCAATTCAGGCACAGTAGTTAGGCATCTGATGATGAACATCTCACGGAGTTCGAAACTGGTCATGCCAGTGAGTGTGTGTTGAACTGAATTGTCTATTATTTCCTACAAAAACTAAACATTTTTCAATTAGAAAAATGTTCATGACTTGTAAACTAGTAGTATGTATTTATCATACATTAACCAAAAATTAATTATAATAAATAATACATATATAAGTATATTGAAATCAAAGAATAATTCCTTTCTAAATATTATTATGTTTGGAAGGAATGGCGCATATGTTTCCACGTAACTATTTGAAGGTTTGGGGGAAACGCGCGAATGCTTCCACGTAAGTATGTATGTGGATGTTTGGGATGAAGAACGCATATATTTTCACGCAAAAGCTTACATTTTTGTCAGTCAACATACTACTGATTGCATTTAAGTACAAGTGCGTTTGGGACTTGCAAAGATATGAATGTTGGAAGTGTGTTCCAAACATATACATGGTTCCGGCAGAATATGTTTGGGATAATATGTGACAAAGGCCGTTTTTTTAAGCGGGTGCGTTTATTATATTCTACCTTCTCCACAGCATTCCTCAAAATCCACTCGCGAGTTGAAAAGTTCGACTCCGCTTCACTATAAAGCTCGCACTCTCAGTAAGTTGTAATAAACATTAAACTCCAATGTGGTTTTTATTTTATACCCTCGGAAGAGAGTCAAATCAAGAAAAAATATAAAATACCAAATTTGCTGTCGATTTACATTTTTCACCTCGGAGTACGATCTTATATTCAGGAGTAGCTGAATTGTTCGCCTCGCTTCATTTTTCCGTCTCCTGCTTACTTTTCCTATATTCTCATAATCTAGCACCGAGTCCAAGTTTTATTACACGGTAGAGATAGATTTTAAAATTGTGCTTTAAAATTTGCTCTCTAGCCAGTTGATCGACATTTTTGAAATGCAGCTCAACCAAACAATAAGGGGGTTTTCAACAGAGACGCTACAAAAGTAAATCAATAGGGGCAGCAAACGACACCATATTTTTTCCCGCTCTTTTGACATTTCTCTTCCGTAAGGTTTGCCTTTTCATCATGGAAAGATATACGAGCCAACGAGTCGAAATTATTAAAATTTACTACCGAAATTTGGAGTCAGTGGCCTCAACTTTAAGAGCGCTACGTCCAATTTGCGATGAGGCTCATTTCTGGCTGAATGGCTTCGGCAATAAGCAAAATATGCGTTATTGGTCAGACAGCAATCCACACGTAATCCATGAGTTATCATTGCATCCCGAAATGGATGCGAAATGGATATCATAAATCCCGGTGCGGTTTATGGGCCGGCGGCGTCATTGGGCCGTACTTCTTCCGTGATGATCAAGACCAGCACAGTACTGTGAATGCGAATCGCTACCGTTCAATGATAACCGAATATTTTTAGCCCCAATTGGATAATATGGACTTGGAGGACATGTGGTTCCAACACAATCAATTTATTGGAAACCAAGTTTGGTGAACGTGTTATCTCACGAAATGTCCCAGTCGATTGGCCGCCTCGGTCGTGCGATTTGACGCCGTTAGATTATTTCCTATGGGGCTACGTCAAGTCTATGGTGTATGCCAACAAGCCAGCGCCGATTGATGACCTTGATGAATATCGAACGTGAAATTGCAGCAGTATCGGCCGATTTATGCTTGAAAACCGTCGAAAATTGGGTTCGGCGTCTGGACTTCTGCAAGCCCGTGGTGGCCATGCAAAAGAAATAGAGTTCCATACATAATGGCATCGAACGTACATTCACAGGAATAAAGAATTTCATTGGTATCTAAAACCGGGTTTGTTTTATTTAAAAAAACCTTTGTAGCGCTCTTATTGAAAACCCCGTTATAATTCGTTATCATCAGGTGCATCCAGCTGTGCTTTCCGACAAACTTACTTACTTTTAGTCGTCACTGTCCATATAAGTATAAACAGATGCCTTCTCATGAATTTTTATGTTCCTGCAAATATCTATCACATGTGCTGAAACATGGAGTTAACGAAACGTTTTATTTGTATAAATAAAATTACCAACACTTTAAAATATCAACAAATCAGTCTGTTAAAAAAAAAGGATTTCACAGACAGTCCCCAATGGAGTCCTTTTTCAATGATTGCCTATGTGAACAAGTGCAAATAGAGCCGAACTCATTGGGGATACAAAAAAAGGTTTGTCTGTGCAAATTAACTTTGACACCTCGTATCGTCGACACACCCACACGTATGTACATCCAAATGTCATTTTGTGCATTTAATTTGGACACCTGTAGTTAAAATAAATGAGGACCAAAATCAAATTAAAAGAATTTCAAATAAACATATTAGAGTGGCATTTCTTTTCTTTACTTTTGAAATCAATGAAGCGCCCGGCGGAATATTGTGGCACGTGGTGTAAAAATATTATAATAATATTCAAGTATTAGGAAATTTACTCAAGAATTGAATTTCGCGCCATTGTGTGTCAGCTGGCAGTTCAGGGTCAGTAAAACTGGAGCTGTGATTGAAAAAACAACTCTGTTTTATTGTTGATTAATAATTTAAATATAATGAAGGGTTGACGGATATAGTTCGAAATTTTCATATTTAGCGATAAGGCTCATTTGCAACTTAATGGCTTGGTTAAACTCGAAAAATTTAGATTTCGGGTTCATAATACTCTCAATGTGGTTAATGAGAAATGAATGTGTCCACACGGTTAAGAATTTTTATTCTGGAGGCATCAGCGGACCATTTTTCTTCAAAAATATAAAAGGTATTTATTTTTGTTTTAATGCTAACGGAGGAGTAGTTCATACTACAAGCTTTCAAGGTGGGATATATTCTTCTAAGTGAGAAAGGGTTGGTTTTGGTTTGAATAATCGATAATTCAGGAAAACACACTCACCGGCATGCCTAGTTTCGAACTCTGTAACAACTTTGTCATCAGATGCCTACTCGCTGTGTCTGAATTTGTAGCACTAGTAAGATCATCAATCGCATATATGTATATACCAACTATATACGTAATTTGCATATGCGAATTCGTATCGATCGAAAATCGCTGAGTAGCAACTTACCCTGAAAATCAATTATTCCAACAACATGGTACTCATTAACTTGACTTGGTAATCCACTTTTTTTGTGCCTAAATTGAAAAGTGTGGTTATGGCCGTCATGTACATTTACTAGTTGGATTTAAATCCCAGTGAGTGTTTGAACTTCCCCCGCGGTTAATTAAAAATCAATACTGCTCCGTTCAACTACCACCTGCTAACATACCACTATAACATTTTCAGCAAACTGCGTCATTTAGTTTGTATTTGGCAGCCACTGAAAGCAGATAACCTCGCGAATTTCGACGAAAGTGGAAAACAGTGAATTTCTTTTGTTCATTGAGTGACATCTATATTTAAATACGATGAAGATTTACGAAATGACAAACGCGTATTTGAAATAGAAGGGTCTTGCAGAATGACAAATTTTTTTTCAAGATGGCCGATAGATGTAGATGGTGTTAGCAGCATATGGCTAATTAACATTGATCTAACAGTGACAAGCTGAAATATCGCTGCACAAAATGAAAAACTATCGCTGCACAAAATGAAAAACAGCAATTTCATTATAAAACACATGGGCAAGTCTATTTTGCATTATTACATATCATTGCGTATAACTGTGGGAAGATACTTTGCTTTTCAATAGTATTTAATCGAACCCGGAATTTATTTATTTTCCGAAATATATTTTAAGCACTTTTACGAAGCTTGCCAACCCGAAAAGGCAAACAACATAAACGTAATATATCAACTTTTTAACAGAAATTCATCATCTACCCATAGCCGCCGCTTGGAAATCATCATTTTCTTCTTCGAACAGAGTGTTATATACGTCTTTAGAAAGAAAATGTATTCTGCTTGAAAGTATTCTACAGGGTGGTTCAGATACAAGTATTTTTCTAAAAATTAAATACAATTAATTAGGCTTAATGTCTATGGGTATAGTATATTCCTATTATTTATGGAACAATATCATTCATATGGCTGCCGCGGCTGGCTTCGCAGTAGCTTATCCTCTCAGCCGAAATTGTCAAAACTTTGTAAAGGGTTCTGGTTCTACCATAGGAATGGCCCGGACGATACATAGCGCCGAAATGAAAACGCCTCGTCAGAAAATAAGATTTTTCAGCCAAATTCAATGGCCGATTGGAGCTTCAGTAAGGCTCACAGTTCTCAACATTTGTCAAGTGTAAAACCAACTATTTCGAACTGGATAAATCCATCAGTATGAAAATATTACATTTCCATATATACATTTTTCTTTTCTCGATTACCAAGATTTCCACGAGTAGGACTCGAACCCAGGCACTTTGATTAGTCAGCCGCGCGGCTATGCATTCAGCTACGGAAGACATTGCATTTAAACGAATAACAACAACACTAGAGAAATTTTTTCCGATAAATTTGTTTTGTGTTCCGTGAAACCAGTAATAGAGTGGAAGGTCATTGCACAGTAAGTTGTTTTGCACCATATGGTGTTGGCAACAGTTTCTAAAAAATTTTGCTGGGTGGTTACAAATTGCTGTACTGAATTCTATTGTGGTCACAAAATAAGTGACACCGACCGTTCTAGTCACCCAAAAGTTAAGGCCACGCCAGAAATCGTTGATAAATTCCATGGAATGGTATAGTGAAAGAGTGAGTGCGTTGACTGAGGCTATGGCATCCCCATTGAGAGGTTACATCACGGTTTACACGAATCCGATCGTTGGGTGCCGCAATTACTCACTCTCAACTATAGTTCCAACCGTGTGAACACTTCCAAGAAATTCTTGGCAATGTTCAACCGTAATTGGAAGGAGTTTTGATGTCGTTTCGCAACTGTGGACGAAACATGGATCCATCAGAACGTACCAGAACAGTCAAATTAGTTGACTCCTCCGGGTGAAGGTGTACCAACGAAAGGCCATAGTGGGTTTGTCACCCAACAAGATTATGGCGACAGTTTATTACGATTCTTGCGATGTCAGTCACATCGATTACATTAAAAATGGTAAAAGAATCTCCTGCCAATATTATTCCAAGCTGCTTGATAGATTGGTCGATGGCCGTCGGTGGTACAATGGTATGGTGTGCGGCTTTTGTGCATGGCTTGTACGTGTTTTCGATTCCTGCTCATACCACCTAAAATTTCTTTCGACGGCGATCACCTCGCTTTGTGCTGGCGACACTATCGAGTATATAGCCATGAAAAGGAGCTCAAAAATACCGTGTGGAACCACGGTAAAACAGAGGTCCTGACCAGTGCGTGCAAATCAAGATAACCCACAGCTCACTGGTTGTGAGAAGCTCTCTTCAATACTTTTATGGGATGTAATTGGAAAGCATTTTTTTTTGTCAAATCATTGATTTGACGCAAAAATTACTATATTTGGAGAAGAAAGTGCGCAGATGCATAGTCCCCATGGCAAAAATGCATATATTTGGCTACCAATTGTCACATTTTTGGTACCTAATTTCTATTTCCAAACCTGACAAAAACGTATTATTTGGACGAAATAGCAACACTCAATAAACGATGGACTAAATGTATGCAGCTAAAAGGAGACTATGGTGAGAAATAAAACATTTTTTTCCCCCAAAAAAATTACCTATTATTTAAAAAGTCATGGAGTTGTCGAATTGCCTTTAACAATACGGAGCCACCTATCAAATAGATGGGGAAACAATTCAATTACAGCGTAAGGTATTTCCTATTTAAGCAATTTGTGGTCTTTGTGATTGTGCCTGCCACATCATAGGATTTAAGGTCGCTGGACTTGTTACTTTCATGTTTTTTTGAAGCCTTAGGTTTATGCCAACAAGCACAATATCGACCACTCCTTGGTAGTGGAAATTAAGCGTTGTCCATGAAATTCGGCCACATTATGCAAAACGGCCATGCAAAATGAGTACGCATATGCCAGCAAAGGCGTGGAGGCCATTTACCCGATATGCTATTCCATACAATCCCCTATTTGGGGTTTTTGCTAGTTTACCTGCTGTTTGGATTTTATGGTCTCATGCATATTTTGGCTAAAACTTATTTTTTTTCCGAAGAACAATTCCGAACAATTTTTCCACGGCTATATCTCGGAAACCAATTGGAATTTTGTTTTTCTGTCTTCGGCATAGTTGCAGCTATAGACTAGGAGAAAAAATCGTAAACTAAACTAACTACAAAAAAAGTGTCAAAAGTCTCGAATAATAAATATTCTATATTTTCCAAGTTTGGGAATGGAGTAAAAAAATTATGAACCTTAGAAAAATATATTATATATTTGAATTATATTGAACAGTAAGGGATTTTGTAAATTAAATTTGACCTTCGCTATGCACACACTGTTGCATACGTTTTCTGAAGTTTTCATGAGCTCTAACGGCCAATGATGCCTACTCGTGATATGACGCACCACACAGTGCGTACATATTCCCTGCTGTTATTAATGAAGTTACCCAATTTACAATTGATTGCCGTCCCGGAACACTTTCGCGTGGGGGAACAGCGAATCGTAAACGAAAAGCACGCTGCACTTCAATGATCGAGTGCGCATTTGAAAAATACGCTTCAACACAAAATGACCTCTCCTCACGTGTCCAATGCATGATAGCAACTGAAAGGCAGACGAATACAAATCTCCCGTCAGCCACTATAAGATAAAGCCACGCACACTCTTCACTCTCTTCGACCAACAGTGCGGCCACAGCCTGCTGTGCAAAAAAGCAAATTACCACGTCTGCCGGGTCAGCTAGTATTAATAAATATATATTAATACTAGCTGACCCGGCAGACGTTGTCCTGCAAATTTTGTTCAAATACCGTTAGCAGGAGCAGAAATAATGAATTTTTAATTTGTGGTTTGTATGGGAGGTACCACGCCCCTTTGCCCAATTGGACCGAATAGTAAATCTAAACGAACCACGGCGCCACCCAACCGCATACAAAAAAATGTATTCAAATCGGTCCCGAAGTTTAGGAGGAGTTCAGTCACAAACACACGTGCAGTAGAATTATATATATAAAGATTATTATAAATAAAAAATAAATTCAAGAAAGGCAAATCTGACCTCAAGCTGGGAAAATACAAATTATTTATTGATAACAAAAAGGTCGAACGCCGAAATACAAATAGTGTCAAAAATTCTATTTTTTGCTTCCATTTTTCACCATTTTCGGCCCACATTTTTTGATAAGAATTGCAATTTTTTTTGGTGACAAAATATAGAAAAAATTAATATTTTGCTTGTGCAGAAGACAGGAAAACAAAATTCCAATTGGTTTCCGAGTTATAGCCATTAGAAAAATTGTACGTTCTTTGGAAAAATTATGTTTTAGTCCAAATACAGAGGAGGCCATAAAATCCGAACAGCAGCTAAACTAGCAAAACCCAAATAGGGCTTTGTTAGTTGCGATAAGTACTTCGAGAAATTTCACACGAAAAGGAGTTTGCAATCGATGACTTCAAAAATTTTGCATAGTGTTGTCATCAAATATTGTTCCGCCGGAGCTCCTTGAATTTTAACAACAACAAAATTCTCACACGAAAATAAAAATGCCACTCTAGTACATATGTATACCTTAATGTATTTTCGTAGGGTTTGTCAGATATTAAGAGATTTTAAAATATGCCAATTCATGGGCCTGCAGACAAAAAGGTTGCATTGTGGATATCTTTATGTTGAATTCTTGTACTACGGATACTCATGTTTTTGCGTCGGCGGAATCTAGAAGTCTCATTCCATTGTCACAAGTGCTGGTAGGTGAACTTAATATACCAATGATTGGTTGGACATCACTTTTCCCGTTAAATTTGACATTTAAATCACTTGGAACTATTTGAACGTCAATATCAGGGCAAACGTCATAGGTCTCTACATACTAACTTACGTCATTGTCATTAAACAGACCAGGAGGTTGTTGACCTTACAAAACGAACATTACATATTTCCCTCTCAGGGATTCGTTTACCTCATCCTCCGAGTAGAATCTTGGTTGTTATATTTTGCGGATTACTTGGAATATGTTCTCGAATATCTTTCGTGCTGGATCATCCTTGTCCACTCTACTGGCATGGCCTAGTCGGCGTAAATAAGTTATTTTGATTCACTTTACGACGCCGATGTAGCGATACAAGACATACAGCTCGTGGCTTATACGACGTCGATTCTATTCGTTGTATATTACACCGTACGACAATTTAAAAAAAAGTCGTTACACTTGAACGGGATGATACACGTCTGACGTATATCATCCGGTTCAAGAGTAATATGGACTGTCGCACGGTGTTATAGGTGAATATACTTTTCGGGATATTTTTCTCTCCAAGACTCCCAGTGTAGTTTCGTCTGACTACGGTATGAACCAGTGTTCTGCGCCGTAAGGCAAGACAGGTTGTATAAGGGTCTGATATAGCTGAAATGTCTTCCGAGAGAGTGCTTTATCTCTGAAGTGGTTGCTGCGCTTGAATCAAGCCTGATGGTATAGTGTTTGTTTACAGGAGATCCGAGCAAAATGAATTCTTCCACCACCTCGAAGTTATAGCGGCTGTCATCGTTCACGTTGCGATCCAATCGAATGGAAGATCTGCACGTTGAGACTACTAGCTTTATCTTGTTCTATTTTGCTGTCAACCCCACTTTTGCTGATTCTGTCACGATTCTCGAAAATACCGCAGTAGTTTCGCACACAGCCCGACCTATGATGTCTAATCATCAGCAATAGGGAGCTGCATGTAGCGTTTGCTGCTAAAGGTTTTACTCGTATTAACAGCAAATTTTCTGATTATAATCTTCATTAAGATGTTGAAGACACCACACTGCAGGAAGTTGCCTTGCGTCAGGCTTCTACTAGCATCATATGGTTCGGTAAGATCTCTAGTGACCTTCACTCAGAATTTGGTGTCCGACAGTGTCATTCTGCAGAGGCAGATCACGTTCGCCGGTATACTAAGCTTAGATATAGCTTGGTACATTTTCTGTGTATCGGGATATCGAAGGTAGCCGTACGATCAACAATAAGGTGGAAGCGATCGGTTCGCTTTTCGTGGGGCTGCTCCAGGATGTCACGTAGTGTGAATATCTGGTCAGCTGTGGATTTTTCAAGTCTAAAGCCACACAGATAAGTTCCGGTCGTGTCTGCAAGAATTGTCTTGAGTTTTTCGCACATTATGCTTGAGAGGAACTTGTATGCAATGGATAAATTGATATTGTATGACAGTTGGCGCACTGACTCTGGTCACCGTTTTAACTATAGGTACGCAGTGACTCTAATCCGTCGGCATCCAGTTGTCTATACAGATTTTTCTCTCCCTTTGAGTCTATTGAACGTGGATTTTGTTGTTCGCCGGCGTTTATCCGCCGTTGATCACCAATATTGGTTCATTCGCTTTCTAACGACAAAAGCAATGTCATAGTAGTTACGTGAGCTGCAGTGACTTTTGTCACTTGATAGCCAGAAACGATCCTGTGTCAGTTCCACTTTGTTGGTTTTTTTCGCATATTTTATTTATGCGGTACCCAACATAACCAAACGGGTTTTTCAAAAATGTTGGTTATCAGGTTCTTCGAATATTCCGACGTGCAGAATCCGGTTAATAACCGGTTTCGGGGTTTTTAACAAAACGAACAACTGTGCATTTTATTAACGTCGTTTAAATTTAATTGATCTCCTTGCATTTTGAGGTTGACTATCGAGTAGATTGCCATTGAAATGCTTGTGAAAATGCCGTTCGGAACAGGTGTTAAACTGCAGGTCCCAATAGGAGTGTGTGAGCCTATGCCTTCATGGGATGTAATGGGAAACTAAAGGGTAGGCCATGTACAATTTGGAATTCATTCATCGCTTTAACAATTATACAAATAGAAAATTTTTCAAAATTATGATTTTATTGGCAAGACCCATTATTGATATTTCATTCTATCTTCTCAATTTTGAAGTACATTTTCGATTGGTTGGGCCTCTATTTCGTGTTTTAAGGTCTCTACGGACTCGGGATTGTTTGCGTAACACTTATGTTTTCCGGCTCTCCAGATATAATAGTCTATCGGGTTCAAAACGTAGCTGTGAGGCGGCCAATGGAATGTCGAGTTTCGGCTGATTATGCGGTTTTGAAACACAGTGCGTAAAAGATTGATTGTGACATTGGTGGGCAACTTTTGGGCAAATTGTCGAGCATTGCATCTTAACGCTCCCCACAGACGCGTTCGGCAGCTCCTTGCTCATTTTCGAAGAAAAATAGGCCTATGTTGCCGCCATGCCAAAAATCGCACCCTACTGTCACTCGTAGTGGATGCATTGGCTTCTCCTCGACGACAATTTTGTTTGTTAACGTAATCCCCGAGGTGAAAATTGTTGAAATGATTAATATAGCCGAGGCCTTTTACGCAGTAATTCAGTTTTAGTAGTGACAGAAAATTTTCAGTTCAAATAAAATTATAATGCTTCAAAACTCAAAACTACTATATTAAAAATTTTATTCATAAAGCATAATACAATAAAACAGTAAATGAGCGTTATACCAACACTCCTGCTCGTTCATTTTAAATTACATTTCGATCGCAAGTACTCATGTTGCTTTGTTAATATGTCAGCAATCGTCTCCTCAGTTTGACAATACTGACAAATGATAATGTTTTTCTTCGCCATATCCTTCGTGAATTTGTATTTAGTATCCATATGTTTAGTTCGGAACGAAAATTTGTTATCTGTTAGGATTCTCAGACAACTTTGGTTGTCATTAAAAATCATAGTTGGTTTTCGTTGAGGCTCTTGGAAATCTTCTAAAAGTTGTCGCATCCATTTAGCTTCTTTGGCCGCTTCAGACATGGATATATATTTTGCTTCACAGGTAGATGTTGCCACAAGCGATTGTTTCTGACACGTCTATGATATAGTTCCTCCATTTAGAGAGAATATCCGACCGCTTGTTGAATTTCTTCTGTTTCGCTCTTCTGCCCAAGTGGCATCTACATGTCCAGTCAATTCCATACATCCCTCTTGAATATTGCTCAAAATCAATTTTGGGTCTGCAGTCCCCAATAAAATTGTTTGTAAATTTACAATCTTGGAGTCCAAATTCTTCTGCAGTTTTCTTTATATAATATGACTGACACAATTTATAATTTCCGTGGACATCGTTTGAAATCTGAATTCCCAAATAGCAGCTTATGTCTCCTAAATTTTGAATTACGAATTGTCTTGATAAGAATTTCTCAACGTAATTTCTTTTGATCTTCTGTTAAGCAAGCCAAAATAATGTCATCAACTCGCTGCCACGACCTGATCGGATAACCTTTGGATTTCTGCCAAACGTTGTGTTGCAGAACTTTACAAACTCCTTTAGAATATTCTCTACTTCAGATTTATGTCTTAGGAGTCGTATGATCGTAAAGATTGAGAAGTCATCTATAAATGTGACTAAATACCGCTTTCCACTTGCCGTTGCTGTTTGCCCGCATACATCCGTATGTATTAGATCTAGAGGAGCACTTGATACACTCACCGATTTCTTTGGAAATGGTAACCGTGTCATTTTTCCCTTGATACATGTATCACATGTTTCCTTAATATTGCATTCTATAATCTTCATACCTCCAACTAAGCCCCCGGAAAACATTTTCCGAACCGCTTCCGGATCTCTATGTCCCAATTTACGATGCCATTGATGAATGCAATATTTGTTGTGTTGCTTTAAAACACAAGCTATGTCTGGAATATACATCTCACCAAAAACATCTGCAATACCAACCGTTTCAATTCCTGACTTTATCTTGCAAATATTTTCCTTGAAATCGACTTGATATCCATTCTTCGCCAACTGTCTTACTGAAAGGATATTCCCCACTAGACTTGGCACATAAAGGACTTCTTTTACCAACATTTTATTTACATGGCCTTTTTCGTCTATAACTTTTAGTTCACATGATCCCATACCTTCCACTTCAATCGTTTGACCATTAGCCAACTCCAACTTGCTCTTGTACGAGTCATTCAACGACACAAAAATGTTTTTGGTACTTGCCGAATGTCTTGTCGCTCCGGAATCTACTAACCAGGCCCCTTTGTTGTTGTTTCCTAATTTGAAAAGAAAATCTTTGGAAGAGCATGGAGAATGTGATCTTTCTCCAACTGCATGAATTTTATACTTGCGCTTGTTGCCATCTTGTTTCGTCTACCAGTTCTTGCACTTACCGCAATTTTTCTTTTGATGTCCTGGTTTCTTGGAAAAATAGCACAACGAACTTGGGTTAGCAACCGCTTTCAGCACAGCATCAGTAGAAATACCACATGCACGTGTTCGCCTTTCATATTCAGCTATCACTCTCTGTTGAACCAATGCAAAATTTATTTCCTCTTCTTTGCGAGATTCGAGGGATGTTATTACCGTGTCATAACTTTCAGGAAGACTGCTCAGAAGAAAGCAGCACTCCATTGATCTGATAAAGATTCCTCACCGATATCCCGTAACTTTGTGAATAAATCGTTCAAACTATTGATGTGACCTATTCCTCGAGCTTTAAAGAAGATATTGACCGCACTAAATGTACTTTATTCGATAAAGTATTCTTCTCGTGATAATTTTTTAAAACATCCCACGTTTCCTTTGCAGTTTGAGTATTCCTTATATGGCACAATTGATCATCCATAACCGGTAGACCTATAGTACCCCTTGCTTCATCATCCTTTTCATCCCAATGGTCCATCTCTGATTGGTTTATCAAGATACCTGTATTGTTGTTCCGTGGCTGGGGACGAGAGCCCTCAATAACCTTCTTCCACAGGTTCTGTTTTCTCAACAAACAGCTCCATCTTAAACTTCCAATTCGCGTAGTTTGAATTATTCAATTTCGAGAACTTTGGTTTTGCATCAGCCATTCTTAAAATTTTAAATCCTTATTTGTCCTTTTTTTTTTGTTGCTTTCTTTTTATCCCTTATAGCGTTTCCTTAGTTTATCCTTAAGTAATCCTGAATCCTTGAAGCTTCTTAATGAAATGATTAATATAGCTGAGGTCTTTTACGCAGTAATTCAGTTTTATTAATGACAGAACATTTTCAGTTCAAATAAAATTATAATGGTTCAAAACTCAAAACTACTATATTATAAATTTCATTCATAAAGTATAATACAGTACAACAGTAAATGAACGTTATACCAACAAAAATAAGCGTCATCGGAAAATATGATTATACTGTAAAAACGCTCTAAATTCTGGGAAAGGATGTGCGAGAAATGTTAAGTTCTGCGAACGGTAGCGAGTTGATGTTAACGTCTGTTCGAACGTCTGCTCAACTACAGCGGCAATATTTTCCACTGAACGCACCGGACGAGGACGTACACGAGTTATTTTGTCCAATAATGATACGGATTGACGAATTCACTACACAAACTATTCCACAAACTGCGTAGATGGCAGGCACTCTATTTCTACCGAATTTATTTCGAAGATTTCTGACAGTTTTAGGTGAAGACTCAGAACTGTGGAAGAAATTTTTTAATATTTCCCACTAATTTTGTAAATTTCTAGCCTTTAACAAGTAATCTGTCACTTCATAGATTTCAAATTTGTCATCTGCTGCGGAATAAAGGGATGTTTAAAATTCCAAATTTTATATGGCCCTCCCCTAATTTATTTATTTATTTTATTCAACCTGTCTGCTCTCATACATATTTTTATGTATTTTACCTATTAGGCAAAATTATCGTTGAGTAAATATTTCTTTGGACGTTTTCTACTTCTTTTTGGAGTGCGAATACTGTTTTTATGCATTTCTGCTAACATACCATTTGTGTTGTCGTTAGTTCCGGAATTTACATATAAGTCGGAGGTACCAGATATGACTTCTATTGTCACTGGACAACTAATTTCAGCAAATTATCGGCGAAATAATTCGTTGGCAAACTCTTTCTTGTCTGTCTGGTGGAGTCATAAGCATAGTGAGCTATGAAAAAGGCTTTAGGTGTGTAATTTTGTGGCGTTTATCAGTTGTGTAAAAACCGAAAAAAAACAATTTTTATAAAACCGACATACAGGTAACTGATCGAAATTCGGTTAACCGGCTTAGGTTTTGAATACACTACTGATAATGAAATTTAATAGGCATTACCAGTAAATATCGTAGTATGTAATTTATTTTTACTGACATTTTTTTCCAGTAATCAGCAAACTATATTCATTACAAACCAAATTTCATTATCAGTAAAACTTTGCTGATTACTGCTATTTTGAATGCAGTAGATATAAATTTCAGTGTGCCCACACAGAAAAAATAAAAATCAATTTCAATTAAAAAATTTGTTTATTTGATTCATTTTTTTATTGATTTTGGTGTAATCACGAAAATGATAAAATTAATTTAAGGTATTTCTAAATTTGTCAAACCAAACTTCATTGAAAAATTTTGTAAATTTAATTCAAACATTTTTTGATTTTTTTCAAAAATATTGCAAAAGTATGTAATCAAGTTTATTAAAAAAATTATTGATTTTTTTGCGATTTTTGATTATATTTTGAATTGAATCAATTACAACCGTTATTGCTTTTTACAGCATGTAACCCCCACCCCTGTGACGACGCTAAAAAACTAAAATGTTATATTTTTAAAGCTATTTTATTCAAGGTTTCGCGGATACACATGTACGTATCTCGACAAACAAATTTAATTTTTTAGAATTTGTATTATATTATAAACTTTTATTACTGAACATATATATTAAACATTTAATGTTTAAACGATTTGTATTAAATACAAAAAAAAAATAGGTACATCTGGCAGTTCTGGAGAAACATTCAATTTATCTGCTCCTTCCGCAGCACAGTCACCCCATTGTCGCACTCCATCTCTTCTTCATATTCACAGCTTTGTTGGAGAAATGTATTGCTTTCATCCAATTTAGGGAACTCTTTTTTTACACGTTCAAAATGTCTAAGAAGGTGAGTCTTAAAGTTTCTTTTTACGTGAAATTTTTGAAAACAATTTTCGTGTAAACAATTGTATGTATCATAAGGCGGCAACTTTTGTCTTTTCAAGTGCATAAAAAATGTTTGGGGACAGCCAAATTTTTTATTGCAAACAAAACACTCAACGCAAGCATTCATTTCCAATAAAATTTATTCAAAAACACTTGCCAATTAAACACAATTAATCACGAAAATATACAATTTAACACTATTATTCTTTCAGATCACAAAATAAAATCTTTCAATCAACGATAAACGAATTACAAATAAAAACAGCGTTGCATATCAAAGACTAAAGCCGTACGAAAAGTGACGACGGCTGGTGACTCAGCCGCCACACATATTGCCTCCCAACGGCGCTGTAAAATTCAACTATCTGTAAAATATTTTATCACAACAATTTTAGTCTACACCGTTTGTTTGTTGTAAGTACCGACACACGCTGACAAGTTCGTAATTCCAACACAAGAATAACATTGCTTTGAGGTGAGTTTTAACCTATACCACAGAGTTGCATTTACTATGAGTATAGCTTTTTGTTGACTAGTGTCAGTTACGTTTCGGATTTCTTTTTTTCTCCAGTTACGTTTCACATTTCTTTCCTTTTTTAAGAAACATTCTTCTTTAATCCTATGAAGTTTTTCACAATTTGCATAGATATTATGAATAGCTTTCATAAAAAGTTTTACGAAACGTTTTAAAAAAATAGTTTCATAAAATACAATAATTAATGAATTAATTTATAATGACTGGTGTGTGGGTGCCAGTACTTTTTTCTGGACAATTGTGCCTCATTAATATTTTTAACAGCATAATTCAGATCAATCGTCGATGACGATATAAGGCCTGCTTTGAAGCAGCTGTATAGTTTCCAAGGATCAGAAACATAACTTTCAATTATTTGTTAAGTTTCATAAATTCTCATGGAATCTATGAATGGGCTTCATAGATATTATGACCAAATTTCATAGATTTCATTATATAGAATCTATGAAAAAGTTTATAGACGTTCTTTGACTGAAAATAAATTAATAGTGTGATAATATTTATGAAGAACATATGGGCATTTCCACAGCAAGGTCCACCTTTTGTCACATCACGTCACACTCGTTAATTGCTTATATTTTAACACCAGTTAGTTAGATAGTTTTCTCATCTGTTATTAAATATAGAGCTTCTTACATCGTGTATTTAGCAAAACAATAGAAAACAATCGAACTTCATGGTCCTAAAATATAAACAATTTACAATGATGATGACGTGATGCGACATAGGGTGGCACTTTCCGTGGAAATGCCATATCTGCAAATTGTGGTCCTTATAAATTTTACCGGGTCGTCACCAAATAGAGGGGTTGATTGTCGTCTTCGTTAGTTCTATATTTGTATCATTTCTGCTGTAGGTTGCAAACAAAAAAGCCCACTTCCTACTTTAGAAAAAACAATTTAAGGAAATTACTTATATTCTTTTGTAATGTACAAGACTAGCATATTTTATCTATCAGCACGTTAAGAGAACGTGATTTTTAAATAAAGTCAAATTCAGGTTATGTAATTTTTCAATCCAACTACAAGGTGTTTCAAAAGAAGTCATCCGATGTTGTTTGGCTCTCATTTTTTTTAATGAAAAACTTCGATTCTGTTTTTTGATTATGTTTATTTGAACCATTAGAATTCTATTGGTTAAGTTGAGAGATGATATCGGTTCAATGGGCGCCGTCACAATTGATTACCGTACGGGCTCGTTTTATGGAATTTTTCATCACTTCGGCGAGAACTTCGGGCGACAGATTCTCGCACTCGTGTCGAATGTTGACCTTGAGGGCTGCCAGGGTCTCGGGCTTGGTCACGTAAACACGGGACTTTCAAAAAACTCCAGAAAAAAAGTCTGGAACGGTTAAATCGGGCAGTCTTGTGGGCCAGTGCAAATCGCCAGAATGAGAGATTAGGCGACGCGGGAACGCCGCCTTCAGAATATCGGTTGTGGCTCGCGCAGTTTGGGCCGTTGCTCTGTCCTGTTGGAACCACATGTCCTCCAGTCCTAATTCGTCGAATTGCGGCAGAAAAAACGTGGTCAACATGGCCCTATAGCGCGCACCGTCCACTGTTGTCGTTTGCCTTGCGGCGTTCTCGAAAAAAATGGCCCGATGACTTCTCCAGCGTGAACAGCGCACCATGCAGTCACTTTGAGCGGGTGTAATGACTCCCCGTGCGTTGCTGATATCTGTGGACCTGCCTTGCTCAGAGCCGGTTAAATATCAACAGCGTCGTGTTCATGATCGCAGTTATAAATTGTTAGGGGTATCCCTCCAAAGTCAAACAGATTGTTTCAGAAGACGCTAAGATTCGTTATCGAACTGCCCCTTACTCTTGGCCGATTTACCTCTTATTCGGTATTACTGTCTTTAAGAATGTACCGAATAGTATCCACGTCCGAAAAGTTGGCTGCGATCCAAGCATGTGCACTGGGTTCGGCTGAGTCGTCTTTCATCCGAACAATTTCCGTAGCTCAACTTCTTTGGGAGAGCTGGAACGTAGTAGTGTACCGACCGCTGATCTCCAAATGCCATTAATTTTGCTCGGTCTTTGGACCACGTTGCCTAGCGACATTGTGGTGAGCATCAGGCGTCTTCTTTCTGATCTGAACTTTTATTGAGCACAATGCTTAGAAAACATACTTCAATTTATTCTTCGGGATATCGTACTTCCGCCCATATCGGTTACCGCCAGTGCCCGGTTGTTGTTTCTAACCTCAGCGAAATAATGGGTGTCTCAGAAAAAATTCACTTTTTCATTATAAAATAGAAAAACGTAATTTTGAGAGATAGTTGTGCTTTTTTATTGGATTGTAAAGAAGACATATTCAGATTAATTATGGAATAATACATCTGTCAAATAGCCCCCACGGCTCTGATGACAGGCCATTACTCTTTTTATGAAATTTTCACATGACTTTTTCACAGAGATGTGGCTGTATCTCAACGTTGACGCGTTGGATCTCGGATTTGCGCTTAGGAATTATTTCTGGTTTATTCGCATAAACCCGATATTTCACAAAACCCCAACGAAAGAAATCCCCCGGCGTTAAATCGCATGATCATGGTGGCCAGTTGACATCAGAATTTCTAGATATAATTTATTCTGGAAATCGTTGCTGCAATAAATCGATTGCTTCATGCGAAGTGTGGCAGATGAGGCCGTCTTGCTGAAACCACATATAGGCCAGATCCATGCCGTCAAGTTGAGGCCACAAGAACTCTGTTTCTCAATTTCGGCCTCATCTTCAAAAAAGTAAGACCCAATCCCTCCGCTTGACCAAAATCCGCACCAGACAGTTGCTCGTGCATTTGATTCTCATGGATTTCATGAGGATTTTCTGAGCTCCAAATTCGTAAAAGATGACAGATAATTCGCAGAAGATGACTTTTTTGAAAAACTGGCATTGACTTCACTTTGATTCAGTACCCATTGGACGGATAGCCATGAAGGGGGAGGTCTTTTGTCAAAATTCGATGCGTAGTACTCCGTGAGATTGGAAGTTGTTGAGAACGATGCCGAATTGATGTTTTCGGGATTTCAGCGACACTCTCGTTTACAGCAGCTACGTTTTCAAGAACCCGACTGGTGCGTTGACGCACGGGAGTCTTACTTCCCATTACCGACCCAGTTTATTAAAATTGTTTGACCGCTCTTCGAATGGTTGACACATTAGGTACACTTTCTTAACTGAAAATTCTTCGAAGTTTACGAAAATTCCAAATATTTGTAATAAGTTTTCACAATTATAACGTGTTGTTCTTTCGTGAAGGGCTGAATTTTTAATAATCGGAATAAACATATGTGACAGCTGCCAAATTTCAGAGTTTGCACTTTTACAAAAAAAGATTACACTATATTTAAAAAGTGCAATCTTACTGAGACACCCTTTACCTTTCACCATGGTTCCAATTAATATCATTCGCTCTCTTAGACCTCAGATTATTATTTGGTGAGTAATGTCATTTATCCGCCTGTTCCGAAAATCAGTAACACTACGAGACCATTTCAGAGATTGTCTCTGCTCGGAAGTAGACTGGTCGATATAGCCGTTTCTCATAATGAGACGATGCGCGTTAAATTTCAGGTTTATCTGTACACTTGCGACTGGGGCACCGACATGTTTATCAGACAACACGGGTTTAACTTAGATTCAATTGTTCTCAAGGAACGAGCGACTCTGGACCTGATATCTGGACTTGATATCTTCAATTGTGTCCACTTTGCTGGACTCTGCCAATACTTTTGTGTATGTAGCTTCTGTTTGCAGCTATTTTGTTACACAATTTTAATGATAAATCAAGCTTTAAAACTATGTAAAGTGTGGGTCATGTCAAATTTGAAATTTTAACCCTTCGTTCTTTTGACGCAGATGATAAATTTGACATTTTTGAAGTGACAGATTATTGGGTAAAGGTTAGAAATTTACGAAATGGATTCCATTACGCTTGAATAAAATTGGGATATATTCAAAACTTTCTTCCAAAGTTCTGAACCTACAACTTAAACTGTAAGAAATCTTCGACATAAATTCGATAGAAATAGAGTGCCATCAACGCTGTTTTGGATCAACTTGTGAAGCTAGTTCGTCAATCCAGCTCCTAATTAAACAAAAGAACTCGTGTACGTGCTCGTCCACTGGAAAATATTGCCGCTGTAGCTGAAAGTGTGCTCGAATAGCCATCAACATAAACTTGCCAACGTTCGCAGCAATTGAAAATTTCTCGCACTTGTTTGCGCAGAATTTTGCAGAAAACCTCGGTACGCAGGCATAATTTCCAATATGTCCAAAAACGCAAGCATCGTGACCATCCGATGCGATTTGCTGAATGGGCTGCAGATTGCTTGCCTGCGCATGCTGATTGAAAAATCATCCTTTCCTATGAAGCTCATTTCTACCTCGGGTGATACTTGTCGCAGTTGGGGCTAGGGAAATCCAGACTTCGCTGAGGAAATCCCGATGTGACTGTTTGGTGCGGTATTTGGCATGGCGACTTCATAGGACTCTACTTCTTCGAAAATGAGTAACGTGCCCCTAGGGAGTCCCAATATTTAATTGTGTTTGCTATAGCTTGATTTGATAGCTTATAGGGTAAAGTACTTTTGAGAATTTTTTCAGATTTTTCGGAAGTGGTTTAGAGGTCGCGCAAGTCGAATTTCCCCCAAAAATCGTGTATTCCAGACGTTTTTTGAATTTTACATAAAACTCGGTTATATCGACGAAATTTTCGATCGGCTTCCATGGTAAAAGAGAACCAAAAAGTGCTGAAATTCACTCAAAGGCATTGCTCTCACGCGTCATATCTTGATTATTTCATACTTTTTGCGTAGTTTATGTAATTTTACTTCAACATGGTTGTATAGTTATATCCAATAACACTGTCAAAAAGCTGCTCGTGTATTGAAATATTCAATGAAGAGAGTAAGAGAGAGAGAGAACAGAGAATGCATAGGGTTTCACTCGTAGTGTTTGTTGGTATTTAAGTGAAGAGAAATTTTGACTGCAGTGATAGGGCTTTGCTAATGGTAGAAAAAAAGGAGAAGTTATTACGAGGAAATACTGGAGTGGAATCACTGCTTTTTTGTCCGTCTGTCAAACAGTTGATTTTTAGAGTATGTTTTTGTTATAGTTGCATTATTTTAGTAACTAACAGTGTTTCATCAAAATGTACACCAGTTTAAAATGAGGTAAAAACTTAAATTTCAGCTTCTACAGATTAATCTTCGGGGATAGCGCGGGTTAACGAAGTTAACCTTCGAAATTCGTTAATCTAGTTTAGTGTAAAAGCCGTATTAGACTAAAATCTCTGGTGGGCAGTGAGTGAAAGATAAGTATTACGCAAACCATCGCGAATCCATTCAGGCCTTAAAACAGGAAATCTAAGGAAGACATGGAAGTCATTTGAACGACGTTGTGTTTCATTCAAAAATGTCAGTAATGGGCCTTACCAATAAAATCATAATTTTGAAACAATGTTAATTAGTATTGTTTTAAAGCGAAGTTAAATTCCAAATTTTACATGGCCCACCCTTTTTCTTTATATATGACCGCTTAGCTAAACATACCTAATTACTAAACTGCTAACGAAGTTGTTATCATCCCCGATAAAGCACTACACTACTTGTATTCAAACTGATAAATTTCAAATGTGGCAGCAAATAACAAAGCAGTCAATAATAAAATCATAACGCAGTCAACATTCTGAGTCTGAAAAGAATCAAAAGAGAGTCTCAGAACCGTCCGAAAACATATCAAATAGAGCGTTTTTAAATATGATCCTGGGAATATAATTTTCGTCTTTTTTAAGGAAATCATAAAAGAGTCATACGTGAGTCTTTTGCTATGCTTTTTGGTATATTTTTCCTGATTTTATTTTAAATCATTTAGATTATCTTATGATACTTTTCTGGGTCATTTTAGAGTTGTTTGAGATCATTTTTGAATGCTCTGAAATGCATTCTATTAATTTGCAAATAAAAAGAACGAAATTATTATATATATATATTTAATTAACAAATGTATTTGTATGTTTGTTGTTACATCTCCTTTAAAATTTAATAATGTACATTTGGAAAAATAAAAATACAAAAATCACTTTGGTGTAACGATCCACTCACAGTTGCTCCACTTGGAGCTCGATCAAGTACTTATATTCTCAGATACGATTTTCACTCCAATCTTCGACTACGATACAAGGCTGTAGTATACAAATTAGACAGCATTCCACTAGGGCTTTGCTAATGGTAGAAAAAAGGAGAAGTTATTACGAGGAAATACTGGAGTGGAATGAATCACTGCTTTGTTACTCATCGTACAACCTGTAATATCGCGCTTAGCTAGATCGTCGTCACCTTTAATAAAAAACTCGCTGCAACATTTTACGATAACGCAATTTAACATAAATTTACGTAGACACTATTCACACTATTTTGTTCTTGAAATTTAAATATATTCACATATATGAACATTATCAGGGTCTACAAACAACATTATTTCGTTCACACATTGAGCCAGGAAAAGTGTATTTTCAGTGCGTGCATTTCGAAAGGCTCATATAAAAAGGACTCGGGGAGAATAGGAGAAGAATATAAGCGCTATGACAAGTTAGTGCAGAAAACTGCAAGAAATTATGAAAGAAGATGGCATGAACAGCTTGCTGGCGATGCGCAGAGAGCCTCCGATACCAAACTTACACGCAATCAGGAAAAAAAACTCACCTGCGCCAAATTCTCAAATATTAAACCCCTTAAGACCAGGGGTAGAGTTCTGCGCACCTCCAAAAGCGAACAGCTGGAAATATGAGAACATAACTACTCGAGTTCGCTATCCAAATGCCCAACCCACAGCGTGAAACAGAACATATCAATAGAACCACTCTGATGGCGATTTTCCTCTGGTTGCTGGGACACGCTCGCGGCGGCCTGGGGTCGTCACACAAATTTTATTTATTTTCAGTGACTGAGAGTAAAATATGAGGTTATGCTTTAATTTGTGATTAGTTAGAATATAAATGCAGAAAATGCGAACCCTATAATAATACTCGCCAAACTTAAAGCCAGGTCTTGTCTATGAAGTGACCTCTCACGGAACACTCTCTTGGCTGATAGGATATTTGACAGGACTCGCGGGTTCTCGGCCAACCTTTCACGGCACACTCTCTTCAGCCCACAAGATATTCCCAATGACTCACCGGATAACAAGAACTCACCGTCTAACACGGGCTCACCGGATCACAAAGTCAAGCGGGATAACAAGGACTCGCACGACAACACAACGAATCACAGGATATCAATAGGGCTGGTAAGATATAAGAATGACCTCTCACGGCACACCCTTTTTGCACGCAAGATGTTCACAAGGATTCGCAGGATAACAAAGACTCATAGGAAAACACAAATAATCAACGCACAACACAAGGACTCACAGGATGTCAACAGGGCTTGCAGAATGCAAGGATGACCTCTCACGGAATGCTCTTTTAGCCCATAGGATACTCCTAAGGACTCGCAGGATTTCAAGCATTCACAGGGCAACACAAGCACTCACAGGACAAAACAAGGACTCACAGGATATAAAGCTGTTCTCTCACGGAACACTCTTTTAGGCCATAGGATATTCTTACGGACTCGCAGGATTTCAAGGATTTACAGGTCAACACAATAACTCACATGACAACACAAGGATTCGCAGGATATAGGGATGACCTCTCGTGGCACACTCTGTTAGCCCACAGGATATTCTTAAGGACGCGCAAAGGACGCACATGAAAACACAGGGACTCACAGGTTCAACACAAGGACTCTCAAGATATAAGGCTAACCTCTCACGGCACACTCTTTTAGCCAACAGGATAATTTTAAGGACTCGGAGGATTACAAGGACCCAGAGGACAACACAAGGGCTCACACGACAACATATGAACTCGCAGGATATAAGGATGACCTCTCACGGCACACTCTGTTATCCCACAGGATATTCTTAAGGACGCACAGGGTTACAAGGACTCACAGGCCAACACAAGTACGCGTAGGATATAAGAATGACCTCTCACAAGTTCCCTTGAATATATCCAATAATCAGTTGTGTCCCGAGCAAGAACGACGACAGCTGATAGTAAAACAGCTGTTCGCACAGGGTGACCCGTGATTAATAATGAGCTTTTCCGTTAATAATTTTAATTGAAAAATACAATGCAAACAAAATACTCAGATAGTCTCGATGGTGTTGATAGATTCGAGGGTTTCCGACTTCTATCATTACACCACATTACATCACAGAAGTCCTAAATGCTATCAACGCCCTAAAAAACAACAAAGCCCCTGGTGCTGCGAATATTGCAGCAGAGATGCCCAAAGCTGCTGCTACCTCACATTGTGAATTTTTGACAGACTAACTTGATATACGATTCAAGGAAGGCATCATAGTCAATATCCATAAAAATGTGACCTTTCTGACTGTAAAACGTTGAGGCGCATAACCATACGCAGCTAAGTCAATAAGGTAATTGCACACATTCTAAATAAAAGAATTTCGGATGCTGTAATTCCGGGCTCGAAAAGGGCTGGCTTTTGCACAAACAAATACTGCCTGGACCATATAAATAGTCGTCGCATTATCATAGAGCAGTCTGTCGAATGGCAATCAATCCTATACTTGATCTTTCTAGATTTCGTAATGGCTTTTGACACCTTAAGCCATCATGCGATTTGGAACGTTGTAGATTTTAAAGACGTGCCTCAAAAACTATCAATTATATATTATTATTATTTGGTCTCTGTACAGAATTGCCCAATGCAGGGTTAGTCATGATAGCACACTGAGTAATAGCCTTTACCTGGCAACTGAAGTTCAATTTTCAATATAACCGGGACTAAGGCTCAACAGAAATAAATTTTAGGTAATGCGCTGCATTACAAGTAATCGTAATATCGAGTCAGAAGAATTTAGTGATTTCTGCTATCTTGGCAGCATTCTAACAAAAAATGGAGGCTGTAGCAATGATATAATGATTCGAACGTCTAAGTCCAATCAATCTTTCGGTATTTTACGACATGTGTGGAAGTCGACTGGTATCTCGAAATATACTAAAATCAGCATATTCAACTCCTGCGAAAATTAAGCGGTCCTCTATGGATGTGAGACCTGGAATTTAACATCACGCAATGCCAACGCTATCCAGGCATTCATCAATCCCTGTCTACGAAGGCTATTTAAAATATTTTGGCCAAACACCATCCCGAATATTAATATGTGGTAACAATCAAAAAAACGATCAATTCTCACAGGTATTCTCGATCGCAAATGGCGGTGGATTGATCACACGTTTCGAAGACCACAGACAGCCATAGCATAAACTGCCATAGACTGGAACCCATGTGGTAAAACGCGCAAAGTTGATCGCCCTCTACACCCATGGAGGCAACAAATTGAACTCGAAGTCAACCAAACCGGTCGAAGTTGGAGATAAATTAAATATATTGCATCAAACAGAACCGCAATATACAATACAATTCGATTTCGAAGTATGGTTTTACAGGTTTCTACAACTGCGTTCGTTAAATCCGGGTTTTTAAGCCGGTTTGACCACAAAACTTATATTTTCAGTTCGTCTCTTGCATTGTGTGATTCTGCGATTGTTAACCCTGGTTCCACATACTGGAATAAAAGACCGAATTGGCTCAAATGTAGACCACGTTAGTTTTAGACCAACTGACAAGAATCCGTTTGGTATTTGTTAAAATTCGAGAAAAATAATTGTTCCATTCATTGACCTCTTTGGAAAGGTAAGAGGTAGGACTATTTTTAAGAGAGAAAAAACATAAGTTATCTGCCATATGGTTGAGAAAATTGAAGTTATGTGCACGTTCTTATGTATTTTTTTCAATAATTTGTTTCTGATTTTTCGACCTTTCTTTTATTAATTACACTAGGTCACAAATAACAAAATTTTCTCTGTGATTTGTTTCTAGCATACTTTTTCTCATTGATTTTGACCTACTAAACACGAAAATGAGTTTTAAAAATTTTTCTGTTGATTGATTTTCGAGATACAAATTTTTGAACTTTTTTTTTTAAATTTTTGGAGGTACACTTACAATTTTGAGCATATCTTTCGTCTTCTTTGACGTATTTGATCCTACTACTACTCAAATTAAAGCAAATTGAGCCGTCTACAACTCATTCTCAGAAAATTTTCAAATCGGGTGAGTAGTTTTGATGTTGGCGGCTTAAAAAGGTTAAAAAACTGCGTTTTTTTAGTAAAAATGTGGCAGAAAAATTCATATAAAAATTCATATAAAATATAAAACGCGATGCTAACAGCGATTTTGGTTTTTTTACGTATAGCTGGCATTTTTCCAAAGAAAATAAGCACTTACTTAACAAAATCTGACAACAAATGGCGGACTTATAATTTTTTTGGTAAAACACCGAAATTCCGCTATTTCACGATATTTTGATTTTCATTATTTGCACAGCTTACCTACCCAACGCAAACGAATAAATACATTTGAACTTAATTTAAAATAAACAAATTAGTCTTAGTATATTATTTTTTAATTTATTTAGAGCACTACATACTCAATGTATGGCACAATTAGAAATGGATGTGCCAGGTTAGCTAAACTAACGAAATTAACCAAATCAACGCCCATAAAAAATGAGTAGAAACAAAGATATAACTGTACATTTTATGCCATGTGGAAAAACAGCTGACTTCTTCTTTGTTTTTTGTATTCGCTGCAATTGGTCTCACGTATTAGGGTCCAAATGTAGTCACCCATCATAGCCGTGTCATAGATGCCCTGATAGCGTCGTTCCATAGCCTTCAATTCCTGATGAAAGCGCTCGCCGTGTTCGTCGCTCACGTCTCCTAAATTCTCAGGGAAAAAATCCAAATGAGAATGCAGAAAGTGTATTTTAAGTGACATGTGCACTCCTACCCAAAAATCAAAAAAAAATGAGAATTAAAACGCTATTTAAATTAACATTTGTTTCAAAAAAAACCTACCCATTGCTTCATAGTTCTTTACCAGATCCTCAACTATGTCCTTATAATTATGGCTTTTGTTGTTTCATAAAAAGTTTTCCACAACAAGCCTGAAGGAATTCCATGCTGCGACTTCGATGGGTGATAACAGCTTCGGGAATGTTTCATCTTTCAACATTTTTTTTATATCGGGTCCTGCGAAGACTCCTTCTTTAATTTTTGCCAGCGAAAGGTAAGGGAAAATTGACCGTAAATAGGCAAAAGCTTCACCTTCTTTGTCCAATTTTTTGGCAAAATTTTTTATCAAACCCAATTTTATGTGCAGCGGCGGAAGTATTATATTTTCACGGTTCTCTATTAGTGGTTTGCGCTGAACATTCGCTTCTCCAACTACAGGTTTCGTTCGTTCCGGCCATTTTTTTTTTGAATATAATGCTGATCATCAGCGCGGCTATTCCAAAGGCACAGAAAACAGCAATGTCGCGTATAGCCTCCTTGGAGTCCACACAGAATGGCCACAACTTTGAGGTCGGCGCATATTTTCCAATTATATTTGCTATACTCTATGCATTTCAGCAAAATGTTCATAGTTTCATAGTTCTCCTTTGAATGAACCGCATGAGCAATAGGAAGAGATGGCTTTTCATTCCCATTATGTAAGAGAACTGCCTTCAAGCTCTCTTTGTTGCTGTCAATAAACAACCTCCATTCATTGGGGTTGTGAATTTGGTGAAGCTCTTGGAACAAGCCGGAAATGTCGCTGCAAAAACATATTTGGTCTTTCTTTGTATAAAATTTTGCATACTGCTGGTGACGCTTCCTGTACGCTGTTACTTTCACTTCTGAATCCGCAAATCCACACTGTACCATCCGAGACGCAAAAAGTTCGGATTTCTCCTTAGTGAGACCAAAATCGCGCACCCAATCGTTTAGTTCGGCCTGTGACAGTAATTTTAGCTTTCTGCACGCCCCAAATTCGCTTGCACTTGACTCGGACTCTTGATCTGACGATTCTGCTTTTTGAAGAGATGCACCAGGGCACACTGGATATGGTACATCATTCGAATGTGGTACTGGAAGTGCAAACGATCCCACTTGAGCGTAGTTCCATTTTAAAAATGTGGGGGGAATTTCTGTAAAAAAATCCGATACAGGTAGCCATCGGGAAAACACACATCAATAAAAAAGTGTAATTCCCTTTAATTGACTGTGAACGGAGTAGCAGTCATAAAGGAACACGAAGAGCGTCCACGCACATTCAGAAGCGTATATTACTCTGCAACCACAATCATAAAAATTAAATAACTATTTGTGTATTACTTATTTTTTTTAATTCTGAGAATCATAAAAATTACGTAAACGTTTTTTCCAAACAATTTTGTACATGTAAAGTGGGTTTGCCAAAATTCGTATCGTAAAATGCACCTGTGTTTCTATGTTCTGCATTTTCATTATACCATTTTCTTAAAAACATCGACGAAACGTCCCTACGGTATTGTAAATAGGTTTTTTACAATTATGAAATATTTGTGTTATTAATATTAATTTAAAAATTTTATCAAAACTGCTAAGTGTTGTGACATTTGAAAAAAATTTCCAAAAAAAAAATTGCTGATTTCACTAAATTTTTGCAATTTCACGTCCCTTGCTAGAACAGAAGACATTAACCCTGGGTGGTGAAATTTTGAACAGAAGTAACTTATGTATAGGAGCAACTGTTCCGTTCTATTCCAAAAGGATTATAAAAAACTTGCTTTTTCGATCCCTCCTAGTAGGTTAGATGTGCAAATAATGAAAATCAAAATATCGTGAAATAGCGGAATTTCGGTGTTTTACCAAAAAAATTATAAGTCCGCCATTTGTTGTCAGATTTTGTTAAGTAAGTGCTTATTTTCTTTGGAAAAATGCCAGCTATACGTAAAAAAACCAAAATCGCTGTTACCATCGCGTTTTATATTTTATATGAATTTTTATATGAATTTTTCTGCCACATTTTTACTAAAAAAACGCAGTTTTTTAACCTTTTTAAGCCGCCAACATCAAAACTACTCACCCGATTTGAAAATTTTCTGAGAATGAGTTGTAGACGGCTCAATTTGCTTTAATTTGAGGAGTAGTAGGATCAAAGACGTCAAAGAAGACGAAAGATATGCTCAAAATTGTAAGTGTACCTCCAAAAATTTAAAAAAAAAAGTTCAAAAATTTGTATCTCGAAAACCAATCAACAGAAAAACTTTTAAAACTCATTTTCGTGTTTAGTAGGTCAAAATCAATGAGAAAAAGTATGCTAGAAACAAATCACAAAACGGCTGTTGGCTAGTGTTATTCAAGCTTAAGGTCACTGCAGCTTTCATAAAACTTTTTTGTTTTTTCCTGAAGAAGATTTCCAAAGGAAATCGAAATATCGAAAAATAAAAAGTTTTATGAAATCTGCAGTGACCTTAAGCTTCAATAATTAGTCAAGAATAATTAGTCTTTTTTTCAAATTTTTTTTAAAGCTCCGTTTCTCGGCGATTTCACTTTTTTTTTAATTTTTTTAATGATTCTGAAAGGTCTTTTAAAGACATTCCAACAAGCCCGAAAACAGAAACCCTGCGACCACTGGTTCAGAACTTTGCAATTTTAACGTTTGCTGTCCGTATCGATTTACTTTTTTAGCGTCTCTGTTGAAAAACCCGTTACCTAGTACCCTCCGACCGATCCGAACATTTTCAAACCGCTACCAGTTCATCCCATGCATTTTCGGGGATGGCCGTAAATGGACATATTTTCATGAAATGAGACAAGGAATACGCTGTTGGTTCAGTCGTGACTGAACCACCCTATATATATATATGTATACATATAAAAGATTCCTAATTGTATATTTTATGACTCCGGATTATGAGCCCTCAGAAGTTGTTAGTTGTTTTGACTCTTGTATGACACTGCGTTTCTGAGCGCTATGAACAGTGTTGGCCGGGAATGTATATGAAATTCTCGTTCCAAAATAGTACAACACTGCTAAATTCTAGTGTTTCATATATTCAAAATGTACCTTCGGATATTTTGTAATAGTATATATGTACGTCGGTGGCGCAATGGCTAGCACCACCTTACAATTCCATAGACGGCAGTCACCTCGCTTAGTGACTACGAGTGTTAAACGCGCACAGTTCACTGGTTTGTGCGAAGCTCTCCCCAATCCCTTCATGGGATGTTACGGAATACCATTTTTTTTTACATTTGATATTTTAGCTTTATAATAAAACTCATTTTATGGCGAAATTCGAAACCAATTATGGGGTGGTATTTCTTGTCGAAAAAATTCAAAAATGGAAAAACGAAATGCTACTTTATTCGCCATATTCTACGGAGTTAGCCCCCAGTGACAACTTTCTCTTTCCACACCTGAAGAAAGGGTTCGGCGGCAAGTAGTTTGGGTCGAATAAAGAGATCATCACTGAAACAAGCGCATATTTTCAGGAACTTCCTACTATTTGGAGTGAATGCAAAATTTAGAAAATGTATTGAGCTAATGGAGTATGTATTATGAAATAAATCACTTTTTTGACGAAAATATTATGCAAGTCACAAAGTCAAAGCCGTACTTGAAACAGCATTTTAAACATTTTTGATCTCATACTTCGTTGATACTGCAAAAAATGGTTAGCAATGGGCAACCCTGTTGCCAAAAGCATCAACTAATACATACACCAGCCAGTGTTAAATGGACACATGGGTTTTGACTTTGTTATATGGACCGCAATTTACATTCGATACTATGACAATACGCACAACGGTTACTATCGAATGTGCGAGTGTGTTGGTGGTATATTATAAATACTTTTACATATCGTAATATCTGTGTGTGTAGGTTGTGTTAGCGTATCAGAGTGCCATTGACAGTTAAATGTAGGACAATATGGATGTTTTTCTATTCGTAGAGTTGTTGTTGCCGCTGTCCTTGCTGGCCATGTTGTTTCAGTTCTGGGGTGTTGTTGTTAGTTTTGTTTATTGTGAAATTGTATACATTTTGTGGTTATTTTTATTCTGATTATGCTAATCAGTGAGAATTTTTGTGGTTGCCATGTGTATTATTCTGTTTCTCTGTGTTTTTGTTCAATGTAAAGTTGTGTGTAAAGTGTGTGTCTTTTTTTTGTTTTGAGTGGGATTTTGTCATCACTGTGCAATGTCAATACAACAAGTGTTGCTGATAGTGTCGGTGTTAACGCATTTTGTGTTTGTTTGTATATTTTTCCTACGGAGAAGGGGCAGTCGGGCATTAAAAGTTGTCAAGTTGAATGAGAGTGTAAACGAATTTTAAACTAATTTAGCTTTTGAGGGTTTTTATTGGTTTTCCTACCCGGGATTGGTGACAAAACTTTGCGTTGCCCGACCTGCTGTTAGGGCTGTAGTTTAGTGTTGGTGATCTGTTGTTGTTGTGACACATTTTATTGACAACTTTTTTTTTCTGGAGGGCGATGTTGGTGTTACTGCTTGATGTCACCGGTGAGTGTTGTTTGTCATCTGTTGCTAAAGAATTTGCTTTAATTAATTAGTTTTGTTGCGGTTCTTGGTTTCGTTACATTTGTCGGCAAACTGTGTTTTCACTTTGCCTCTGTTTGGTATTAAATAATTTAAATATTTTCGTTAATTAGTTTAGGTTTGTATATAAAGTATGAGATACAACTTTTCCAAACAAAGGGTAAGTTAGAATGCGAGATGTATGTTTCAGAAGCAACGTTGGGCAAAAAAGAGTTGATAGGTTGGCACGCATAAAGAAGCGGTTCGAATGATATTCGGCACATCTAACGGTGGTCCTGCTAATTGGATCCTAATAACTAAATTCTGAAATTTGGACATTAGTAACTCTGTTTTGGGTAAAAAGTACAAATATTTTATCTTCATATTATTTTAAGATTTAGTTTTTTTCCTGAATATAAAAATATTATATTTTTTTTGTTTTTAAATAAAATTAGGAACTCTGAGGTAGATTTTCTTAGTGAGATTTCGCGTCCAGTATTACAACTAATTTTCTAACAAAATCACAATTTTCAATTTAAACAGCGATGATTCTAAACAAACAACGATGATTCTAAACAAAGTTAACATAACATAACATAACAACCAATCACTCTGCACAATCAGTAAATGTCTTCGGTTAGTGACTTGTGTAAATACACACCGCAGTGGCTTAACGGGCTAGACGCTGCTGAAGATGACGCTTCACAAACATCGAAACGATCGTCCAGCGAATGTGAGTTCGAATCCCACCCGCGGCATTTACATTTTCTTCACTAACCGGAGAAAACATGATCTCTTACAGCCTTAAAGGAAATTACAACTTTAAACATTATGAGGATCTAAGACAACTAAATTTGAAACATATGGTAGGGCCAAACCAAAACAGAACGAGACAACTACAATTAGATTAATTCGTTCTATAAATAGAACTTTCAAAACTTCTGCATCAGTGCGTGAAAGTAGGAAAGCAATGTGTAAGTAGCGACAACCAATCACTCTGCACAATCAATAAATGTCTTCGGTTAGTGACTTGTGTAAATACACACCGCAGTGGCTTAACGGGCTAGACGCTGCTGAAGATGACGCTTCACAAACATCGAAACGATCGTCCAGCGAATGTGAGTTCGAATCCCACTCGCGGCATTTACATTTTTTTCACTAACCGGAGAAAACATGATCTCTTACAGCCTTAAAGGAAATTACAACTTTAAACATAACGAGGATCTAAGACAACTAAATTAGTTAACATTTTGCTTTTTAAAATGAGGCAATTCCAAATGACATCGAGAATTTTAAATTTAACACTGAGAAAAATATTGATTGAATTAGAGAAAATTCTAGATTCAATGAAGAACTTCCGTTTAAAATAAGGAAATTTCCAATTAGCTGTTTGGTTTATGGTTTGATGGAGTTTTCTGGTCGCCAGTTATAGCCATCGGTGGTGCAATGGCTAGTGTGCGTGGCTCTTGTGCATGAGAACGTGGGTTAGATCCCCGCTCTGACCACCTTACATTTCCTTCGACGACGATCACTTAGCTTAGTGATGGCGACACTATCGAGTACTTAGCCATTAAAAAGGTTCTCAAAACACCATTCGCTACCGGTGTAAAACTGTAGGTCCCAATCAGTGAGTGAAAAATTAGAAAGCGCACAGGTCGCTGGTTATGAGAAGCTCTCTCCAATCGCTCCATGGTATGTAATGGGAAACGGTTTTTTTAGTTATAGCACAAGCGCATTTCATTTCGTGTTTCAAGTTAAAATTAAGAATTTCTGTTTCAAATTTATTAATTTTCTATGAAATTTGGTTCTTTTACTGAATCAATGATATCTATTTTTTCTTTCCTAGATTAGGTGTTGATAGCTTTCGATAAACGACTCACATCAGACTTACCACTATCCTGTGACCCCCACGGTCTATTGAGATTAAGTTCTCGACCCACCAGAGAATAATTTAGTTTTCTTGCATAGCTCTAGAGTATGTCTACGTCTTTCTGAGATAATTCTCACAGACCCCTAAATAGTTAGGAACCCGTAGTAGACATCCTCCGTCTAGATAGGGCTGGACATATTCAAAGAACTCTTCAGTAGGTTCGTTCTCTTTTTCATTATTACAGCTTCTACAGAAGTCATTCGTCCAGATCTTTAGCATCGCCGAACGTCGACAATTCAGATAGTGAGCCATGAAAACTGAATTTATTTTATTCCTAGATTTCTCGAAATCGCGAAAAACGACCCTAGTGTATATATCCGATGTTTTTCCACGCCACGTGTTTCTTTATCACCCAGGGGATCCATTGATCGAGTATACCCTGAAGTTCCGCTGGTGATACCATGTCGGACACGGGATACTTAAAGGGTTGGAGGCTGCCTGTAGACCAATTAGTCCTAGAGTAGTAACAATTTCTATAGCAACTACTGATATATGACGTGTATGTTCACTTACCGCGATCTCCAAGGAAATATGTGTCCACAAGGAGAATGAGCGAATCTCTACTGCCGGCTATCCACTGTCCGTAACTTTCGTTTGAATACCCTATCGTTGTGCTGCCTGATGCGAGCTTTTTTCTTATCCTCGACGCCTCGAGGACTTTAATTGGTTTCTTTCTATTCTTTCTCTGTTGGATTGGAGAGAATCCAATGTTGAAACAGTATTTAATTTCGGATTTTCTCTTATGCGTTTTGACTATTATTTGTTGCTTCTTGGTGTAGATTTTTCTAACAAGTTTATTGCATTTTAGTATAATGCTTAAGACAATGCTCATTAAATTCAAGTTATCTACTGCAAAGCCTATTAACTAAACGCGTACCTTTCCAAATTGTGCTTCACTCCAAGTGCGTTAAAATAATTTCAACTAAACTTTTACCGTGCCACCCAACAGGATCATCAAACAAAACTTTGGTTCGGAAATAATTCTATACAGTTACGTCGACACGAGTTGGCAACACAAATCTGACACAGTAGCAGTAAAATGCCTTTAATAGTTTTAGTTATTTTAATTTAAAACATCTGCGGTTCGTGTAATACAGTTGCATTTTTTAATTAAAACTTCAATTTATCTAAAAACAAAACAGTTTTGCGCTTTTGTACGCAACAAGGACTTAACTCGCATAGACAACCGCTGAAATGCATTCATTTTCATCACACAATCAGGCATATCATTTCAGGATATCTTTGGGTACGAGAGAGTGTGAATGAGTGAATGACGTAGAGCAAGTGTGAGTGAGAAAAACACTTATTTATTTCCTTCCTTGATGGGATTTTGTTTTTAAATTTCGTTCTTAGTTACAGCAAAATCTAATTGAAATTGAATAATCTTCATAGGTTTAAAATGGATTTGCCTTTTGTGTGTGTGTGTTTTTTTTTGATCAATGCAGCAACTTTGGAACGATTTATTTTCTGGCCTGACATCGCTTCTTCCTTCATGCAATTCACATTTACATTTCGGGCTGTCATTGCTAAGGTTTTGGGTGGGTGTTTGTTGTACGAGTCTTCTTTGATTAATTTATTTTGTTGTAGAAAACATTTATTTCAATTCAATGAATGTTCGTTCGTATTGCGAGCATCTGTGTACAAATGTCATTTGTAGAAATTTCCTAAATATCTTCTATTAGTTATTGTCTTATTTGTTGTGTCTTGTTTTGCCAATGATGAAAATTGGATTTCGTATAAGATTTGATTAATTGTATACATGTGTCTTTGTGAGTAGTTATTTGGTACTCGTACTAACAAGAAGTATTATACATAGGCACTGAGATAATAGGGATAATTAAGGATTACATGAAAATGGTGGTCGTTATATCGCACGCCGATAAATATTTGGATAACTGACAAATCGTTTTTCACAACACGTAAAAATTAATTTGAAACCAAGGAACTCTCAGCTATTATTACAGTATTAACATAATTGAAGCCACCATAATCAGGATGCCGCCAAATGGAAGGTAAATTCGGTCGTCGCAAACGAATTATGATAAATCCGGTTGTTGTAACTGAATTCATAACATAGTCGGTTGCTTCAACCGAAGAAATATTCAATTCGTTTGAGATATCTGAATTTTTCGGGAAAAATTGTTAGCTGTAACCGAAATAATATTAGGGATGGGTATCGATGAATCGATTAATCGGAAAAACCGATGTTTTTAAAAAGTGATCGATGTTTTTTAACCGATGTGTTCTTTGTTCGATTAATCGAATAATCGATGCTTAATATTTAAATGTATCGATATTTTTTGGAAAGTCAAATGGAAATTTTGGAAAGCAAATTAAACTATTGGCAAATACTTAACTCACTGTTTATACCCAGATATCATTCAGAAATATTATTATACTTTCGTGATGCCACTCAGCAAAAGTATAGTCATATGGTAACACTAATGGTGAAAAAATTATACAAGTTGTCATGCATAAGAAGAGCGTATAAAGGTGGTATTAGTAAAGTTGTCATTTTAATCCAATCAGTCTTGCCAAGATGATAAATACTGTACCAAAATATTTAAGGATATATTTTCATATATAATGAAAGATGAGCTTTCATATATAATGAAAGATAAGCATCCTGCCCAACACGACTCTTCAGACTCAGATTCCTCACTTTCAGGTGCTGTATCTTCATCTTTGTTCAAAATGCACAACAAATATATTCAAAATGTTACGCTCATGGTGTAACATCCAAAAACTCTGGAAATGCTATTCCAGATGTGTTCAGCCTATATTTGAGGTCTCCTCCATAAAGAATACAACATAATCCAAATTTATACTGGAAACATATGGCAGAAACATTTCCAGTACTTTCGCCTGTGGCCCTCAAGTATGTGCCTAGCATTGCAACGTCGGTGCCTTCGGAGAGACTATTTTCGGAAGCCGGCCAAATTTTAAGGGATCAGAGAAGTAGGCTGACAGCCGATCTTAAAAGCCGTTCCCGATTAGTTTTGGTAAAACATATACATATTATTATAAAAACAGAAATAACATCAATTTTTATTTTATCAATATTTTTTTAATTTTTTATTTATAATTATACAATATACATTACATTTTTATTGTGTTTTTCATTTTATTCATTAACTACAATATGGGAGAAAATTATTTATAGCAAGAATTGTAGGGAAAAGGGTTTGAAAAAAGCATCCTGTTTCTAAAAAGGTTTCTTTTATTATTGAGTAATTTTATTTTGCTTAAATGACTAAATTTAGTAGCATTGAATTGTTTTCCATTTCATGTTGATTAATCGAAAACGCCGATCAATCGCTGTTTTCATCGGCCATTAATCTGTGAATCGATTATTGCCTTGAAAATAATAATCGATTACATTAATCGATGTTTTACAGTTCCTAAATAATATCAACTTTGTCTATTGTAACTGAAATATTGAACATTTCTTTTGATATAACCTAAATTATAGTAATTTGTGGATGCCAAACAGAATGTGGTGGATCTCTTGTGATCATCAATAGAACAGACATCCGAGACGTCTACGCTAAGGAAAATGCTGAATTATTAAATTATTATTCAATTTCAATTCTTGTCTGTGAACACCTATAATTCGCTGAAGACATGCGTCGAAACTGTTAGGAAAATTCAAGAAATAGGCTTTACACCCTTTAAAGCTTGGGGTCCGTCATAGTATCACCACCCAACTTCAGGCTGTGGCCGACCGATTGAAAATAGAAGAAATGCCAGAGTGGTGTTTATTCCCAAACCGAGAATGGACTGTCGGCGTCAAAGAAATCTAGAGGGATACATAAACACATCGCTGACTACTAAGGCAACATTGGTATTCTTTCATCATATTGATGGTGGATTCAACAATATCAAGCATGTTGCTATTAACCATTAATGTGAACTTGGATTTGAATATCAAATGCACAGAAGGAGTCGTGTCACAGTTGAACTGGGCACCTCTGCACCTAAAATGTATGTTAACAGAAGCATATTTTATGGAGGAGACTGTCTTCACTTCTATGAAGCCTGCATAGAATGGGTGTGAAATATGGGTGGGCAAATTGAGGCTTTTGCGGACGACATGGAAATTACATTAAGGGACAAGAGATATCCTATGGGGCATTGCGAAGGGTAGCTCACTTTGGGCAGATGCGCCTAATGAAATAAATTATGCAGAGTTAGTATTTACCCCACCATTCTATTATCCATACAGATCGTCGTGAGGAAGGTGTAATGAACGTTTACCCATTACCCACAGGGTATGGGAAAATAATGGGTAGCTACCCACAAAAATGGGGAATTACCCAACAAGATTACCCTCAGGGTAATGGGGAAAATAATGGGTCGCTACCCACGACAATGCGGAATTACTCATCACGATTGCCCATTACCCTAAGGCGAATGGGGAATATTATGGATAGCTACCCACGACGACGGCGAATTGCTCATCACGATTACCCATTACCCTTAGGAAAATGGGCAAAATAATGGGTAGCTACCCACGACGATGAGTAATGGGTTACCCAGAGTAACTCATCCCCATTTTTGTTCGAAAATATGAAAAAGTTATAAAAAATGTCTATATCTCGGAAATGAAGCATCCAATCGAAAAATTATCCAATTTTAACGGGTTTCTAAGGGTTTCTCATAAAGTAGTCCAATTCGTATGGAAGATTTTTTTTTCGAAAAATCGCCAAAATAAGAAAGTCGCTAAAATAAAAAAGTGGCTATAAATCGGAAACGGTGCGTCAAATCGAAAAAATAATACAAATTTTACCTCCATGGGAGGCTTTAACCAATGGGTGTCTTCAGTATGGTTTAATCGATTTATAGCCACTTTTTTATTTTAGAGAGTTCCTTATTTTGACGATTTTTCAAAAAAAAAATTCTTCCATACGAATTGGACCACTTTAAGAAAAACTCTTAGTAACTGGCAAAAGTTGGTTATTTTTTCGATTGGACGCTCCGTTTCCGAGATATAAACATGAAGGCGTTTTAGCGATTTTTTGTTTGAAAAATTTTGGTTTTAGCGATTTAAAAAAAAAGTGATGCCATATTGAAGACACCCATTGGTTAAAGCATCGGTTAGACGTACAATTTTTATTATTTTTTCGATTGGACTCACCGTTTCCGAGATATAGACACATTTTTACTTGAGCGATTTTCTTACTTTGGCGATTTTTGGGAAAAAAAATTATTCCATACGAATTGGACCACTTTAAGAAAACCCCTTAGTAACCGGCAAAAGTTGGTTATTTTTTTGATTGGACGCTCCGTTTCCGAGATATAAACATGAAGGCGATTCAGCGATTTTTTGTTTGAAAAATTTTTGTTTTAGCGATTTTTTTTAAAGCAAGTGATGTCATATTGACGACACCCAATGGTTAAAATTTGTATTATGTTTTTGATGGGACGCACCGTGTCCGAGTTACAGCCACTTTTTTATTTTAGCGATTTTCTTATTTTGGCGATTTTTCGAAAAAAAATCTACTAAACGAATTGGACCAAGTTATGAAAACCGCTTAGAAACTCCCAAAAATTGCTTATATTTTCGATTGGACGCTCCGTTTCCGAGATATAAAAAATTTTTATAACTTTTTCATATTTTCGATCAAAAATGGGGATGGGTTATGGGTAACCCATTACCCATCGTTGTGGGTAGCTACCCATTATTATCCCCATTTCCCTGAGGGTAATGGGTAATTCCCCATCGTCGTGGGAACTACCTATTACTTTCCCCATTGGTCTGAGGGTAGTGGGTAACCGATAGCTACCCAATCCCCATGAAAATAATTAACCAAATTAACAATTCCCCATCGTTGTGGGTAGCTACCCATTATTATCCCTATTTCCCTGAGGGTAATGGGTAATCGTGATGGGTAATTCCCCATCGTCGTGGGTAACTACCCATTATTTTCCGCATTGCTCTGAGGGTAATGGGTAAACGATCGCTACCCATTCCCCATGGAAATAATTTACCAACACATCACCCACGAAATACGAATCCTGAAATTAAGTGAACGCCTATTTGGTATTTTTCCTACCCTGGCACCAATTACGTTGTGTGGATCAAAATTTAAGCGTGCAGGATGTTCAAATACCTCGGAGATATTTTGAATAGCCAGTTTTGTTTAAAATACTTTTCCGACGATTGATCACTGGATCTACACACCAGTAGCTAGACTCTAAATGCTCTGCGGGGCTATTTTGCTGTGGCAGATGTTTGAGAGACCCACCTTTTGTGCAATGGTTGGCGAATTGCATCACGGGTACACTGCGCACCACTCCCACTGATGCACTGAAAGTAGTGCTATATTTGTTGGCGGTGGACAGTTTATGGAGATAGCTTTCTTCTGCGTCTGCCATCAGATTAAAGCACATCTCACAATGGTCATGGTACTCCAAAGCGGTACTATGATTAGATCGGAACTAACACACTGTCATACAGAAAATAGGTTTCTGGAACATAGGAGTTCCTGGTGTAGGGTGATACGCAAATTTCTAAACGGTTGGGTTGCAAATTATTTATCAGATGAGGTGTGGCATCTACTCTAGCGAATTAGTGTTGTCTCTTTCTCGAAGACTACCTGATCAGTTTAGCGGGCCTTTTGCAGACATTTTTTCGATTAGGGAAGTGACTGTCTCTTAACAACATGACTCAGCAGTACATGAGATGAACATGAACAGTCACATTCCGTTGAACTGCAGACAGGATGATCTAACGAGACTACGACCGGACAGATTCCACAGGAAATATAACATGTTGGCATGCCACTAGCAACTTGTAAGTATATCCTGAATCAAATCTCCTATGCGATAATGCTGAACAGATGACCGATAGGGGATAGCAGGAAATGTATGAACCTTCTGCATTAAGTAAGGCCAAAGGTATCATGAACCTTCTGCATTAAGTAAGGCCAAAGGTATCAAAGGTATTAAGTAAGGCCAAAGGATGATAGCTTGACTTATTTGCAGGTAGTCGGCGAGCCTACATTCCAAATGACTTCTTGGGCTTTTTGAATCCAAGTGATTCGCCAGTGGGGCTAAATATGATTTCGTAACTAATTAGTCTACCTCTTAATTTTTAAACTTCCAAGTTTTAATACAATTTGTTTATTGTTCAGTATTGGGCGGTTGGGTAATAAATCGAGTAATTTGAATGTTTTATTTATTGCACATTTGGGGAAAAATTGTTTTATGACAATATTAGTAAGATATATCGTCACCTCAGTATTCAATACTCCAATACTGCGGTGAGGATATGTGGATAAAATTTGAATATATTGTATCAATGATAAACTACACCACCTGTATGGAAATTGCTCGTAATCTAATGTTATCCATTGCTGTATTTCACAAGGCTCGATGAACCTTGCTTTACTAATTTCCGATTTTGTCAGAAAAAGAACAGTATGACTAACAATTTCCAAACAAAAACTAAATTTCGAAAGATGGCCGTCAAGGAGCAATTCGGTCACAGTCGATATTATGTTTGTAGTAATTACATTATGATTAGGAGCCAAATATTTTATGATTGTAATGACATACACCCACCGAGATAAATATAAAGGAACACAATTTTTTGTTGTTTGCAAATGTTGACGGGAATTTTATTTTATATTGTATTACTCCTTTCAAAATTAATTTTTTTTTTATTGACTATTTACAACACATCTTAATTAAACAAACAAATTAAACAAATTTCAACTTATTCTTCCAACTGGCTCTATCCCTCGCCTTTTCTCGCTAATTGGTAACACCAGATACGGAGGGATTCTTCTGCCAAATTCATCTACCACTTCAAAATTAAATCGGTTGTCAACGTTCAAGTGCGGACCAAGTCGAGAGGTTTCTCTAGTCGTTGACACCATCAATTTTGTTAAATTAAATACTTTTCGGAAAAATTACTTTGACGAGAATTTCATCAAGATGAATCAACAACAATAAACTATTTGCTAGTGCGAAATATTTATAAAGGCAAAAGGTTTTTTTTTAATATTTTAAAAAGTTTTATAAGACGTATGATCTCCATTATCACTGATAATTATACTAAGAGTCTTGGTATTGAGTTTATCATTGAATTATTATGCTCAGGATCAGTTATCTTCCAGTTTTATTGAATTGCTACTCTTTGATCCTTGACATTCTTAAACTGGCTTCCAGGGTGGTAAAGTTGTGAAGGTAAAATATTCCAGAGGTTCTCGATCGGATTAAAATCAGGACTAAGTGCAGTGCAGGTATTGGTTCTAGCCTCCAGAAACTTTGGAGTTTCCTTAGACCGATGTACTGCTGTTGTCCTGCTAGACGATAAATTCTGAGACACAAATTTCCTCTCCAGAATTAACTAAGAAGACATCCAACAGTCGAGTATAAGACTTACGTCCAGATTTTAGGAAACGAAAATTATTGGAGTACTTCCGCTATAACTCATACCTGTCCAAACCATAAGGGGGGGAACCGTTTCCCATTACATCCCATGAAGGGATTTGGGGGAGAGCTTCTCACAACCAGTGAGCTGTGCGCATTCTAATTTTTCACTCACTGATTGGGACCTACAGTTTTACACCGATTCCTAAGCGTATTTTGAGAAGCTTTTTCATGGCTAAATACTCGATAGTGTCGCCGTCACTAAGCGACGTGACCGCCGTCGAAAGAAATTTAATGTGTTCACAGCAGGGATCGAACCCAGGATCTCATGTACAAGAGGCGCGCACACTACCCATTGCACCACCAACGGTCACCAACCATATGGGAGGCACCGCCAAAATTTCGCCGCTGATACATAATTTTGGAAAAAATCTTGGAATGCCAATATTTGTCCAAGCCATCAGGTCCATCCAAATTTTATTATACCCTCACCCATAGGGATGGGTAAAATGTAAAATGTAAAAAAGTTTTACGTAAAAAAAATGTAACGCATAGATGAAGCCATATTAGACCCTTAGTGTCTTTGGACGAAATTCGTTTTAGGACATTTTAAGATGTTTGGGCCATGTCCGTCTGTCTGTCTGTTTGGCTGGTCAGCACAATAACTGCCGTAAATCTTTATCGATCAACGTGAAATTTTGTCTGTGGCAATTATTTGTCAATACTGAGTTTGGGATTGAAAATGTGCGCTTTCTGGTACCTCCAGTACAAATCGACATATTTAGCACAAAATCATATTTCTTTCAAACCTTTCTTCTGGTACATATCGATGGTGTTGCGTAAAAAGGGCCAATCTGCATTTTTTTACGAAGGCCGAACTGATTTTGTTTACCTTGTCACGACAAGTCAAAAGGGCGAAACTGCTTGGGTCTATCTGCAACGAAGTAGGTAGATAATTATACTAATCGAAGAACCCAACCATAACTTTCTATAGCCATAACCATTTTTGCTACGTTATAATCTATGAATGTCTTACAGACAATTGGAAACAGCAGATTGGCCCTTTTTACGCAACACCATCGATATGCTTAGCTTCAACTCACACACCGGTAAATAGTCTGTAAATGCCTACTTAACTGTAGGAAATGGGCGAGATTGTCATGCCCATTCTGATACCTCCCATACAAAACATGGTGTTCGTTCGGGTTGTCAATCCGATAAATCGCGTGAAACACTTTCGCCCTTATTGAAATTAGGTATAAGGCTTCACATTATCAAACGCCAATCACCCATTACAACAAGGGCGATTTTTCCACGCCCATTGTGGTACCTCCCATACAAAAGTTGTATGTTACGAGAAATCCCGCAAAATCGAAGCAATCTTTATGAAAGTTTATACTGGTCAATATGTAGTCAAATAAAACTCTCCTATGTAAAATGAGCTGTTTTGCCACACCCATTCTGGTACCTCCCATATAAAAGAATATAGAATTAGTTGGATGAACGAAAAATGTAAAAAATAATTCGGGTGTACCAAATAATATATTGGTATGATCAACTAATTATGCACTTGAATTTGAAGGCTTTCACAACCCTTTGATGATGCTTTAACCCCTTGTGAATTTTATAGAAATAAAAGTAAAAAAATAACTTTTCATTAAAATTGTGTATTTTATATCTAAATATAAACAAAATTATTATTATTTATAATCAGGGTTCGTATTTCGTGCCCATTTTTTTTTTATCAAAATTATTTCTTTATCTCGAAAACGGAGCGTCCAATCGAAAAACAAATACAGGCAATCTTTCTCAATTTTTCATATTTTCGATCAAAAATGGGGATCGATCAAAAATGGGATCATATCATATGTATGTTTAAGTTAATTTGTGTCATCCGCAATAATAATTCCTCCAGCCAAGTGTCCACAATTGTCTGCACGTGCTTGTAAAGATGTCAATAGTGGCGTAATTTTCAACGATTATGTTTAAAATTCTCACTTCACCTCAATTTATCATAATATGTATTCTTCGCTGGCTGATATCTATACACTTTATTGTTTTTTCACAACTTTGTTTATCACTTTCTGTTTACAATATTAGTTTTTCTGTAAAGTCCCCATGTAACATTCCAATATACGCAGTTTCTCTTCCACATCAAAGCCTATTGTGAAAAATCGAATACATAACTTTGCAACAAGTGTTTTTGTAACATAAACTAAATTATCATTACAGTGACTAATGTTTGAACTCGAATTCTAATATTGTACTTTTTATTAGTTGTATCTTCCATTTCAGATGAATGAGGTTTTATAAAAAACTCACTTTCCATTTAACTTGTAAAATAGTTCGAATTATTACATTCACTGACGTAATATACCTAATGACTCATGTATGCATTAAAATTCTACTCCAAATACGCAGTGAACTGAGAGTACCAACGAAAAATATATTGCCTTTATAATTATTTCGCTGGGTGTATATTGCGATTTCCATATTTCGATTCTACTGATCTTACTGTGACGTCTATGCACACATAAAGGGTTTTTCAACAGAGACGCTACAAAAGTAAATCGATAGGGACAGCAAACGACGCCATATTTTTCCCGATCTTTTGACGTTTCTCTTCAGTAAGGTTTGCCATTTCATCATGGAAAGATATACGAGCCAACAACGAGTCGAAATTATTAAAATTTACTACCGAAATTTGGAGTCAGTGGCCTCAACTTTAAGAGCGCTACGTCCAATTTAAGATCGTCATAATCGTCCTACTAGATCAACAATTGACCGTCTAGTGGAAAAATTTGAATCCACAGGCACAGTATAAAATGTTCCCGTGCCAGTGAGACAAAGAAGTGCCCGTAGTGTCGAGAATATTGCTGCCGCTGAGGCTTCAGTTCAAGAAAGCCCAAATGTCTCTTTCACATATCGTTCTCAAGCGTTGGGCATCTATGTGACGTCGTTGTTGCGAATTTTGCGAAAAGATCTTGGCCTACATCCTTACAAGATCAAATTGACGCAAGAACTGAAGCCGCTTGACCACCATAAGCGTCGTATGTAAATGAATTGGGCTGAGCAACAACTTGAAAATGATTCGAATTTTCATCGGAAAATCATCTTCAGCGATGAGGCTCATTTCTGGCTAAATGGCTTCGTCAATAAGCAAAATATGCGTTATTGGTCAAACAGCAATCCACGCGAAATCCATGAGTCATCATTGCATCCAGAAAAAATTACGGTTTGGTGCGGTTTATGGGCCGGCGGCGTCATTGGGCCGTACTTCTTCCGTGATGATCAAGACCGGCACATTACTGTGAATGCGAATCGCTACCGTTCAATGATAACCGAGTATTTTTGGCCCCAATTGGATAATATGGACTTGGAGGACATGTGGTTTCAACAGGACGGCGCCACAAGCCACACAGCGAATGCCACAATCAATTTATTGGAAACCAAGTTTGGTGAACGTGTTATCTCACGAAGTGGCCCAGTCGATTGGCCGCCTCGGTCGTGCGATTTGACGCCGTTAGACTATTTCCTGTGGGGCTACGTCAAGTCTATGGGCTATGCCAACAAGCAAGCGACGATTGATGACCTTCGTACGAATATCGAACGTGGAATTGCAGCAGTATCGGCCGATTTATGCTTGAAAACCGTCGAAAATTGGGTTCAGCGTCTGGACTTCTGCAAGCGTGCCCGTGGTGGCCATGCAAAAGAAATCGACTTCCAGACATAATGGCATCCAACGTACTTTCAAAGGAATAAAGAATTTCATTGGTATTTAAAACCGGTATTGTTTTATTTAAAAAACTTGTAGCGCTCTTATTGAAAACCCCGTTATTATGATTATAACGATCGTAAATTTGAGCGGAAACTGTATTTCCTCTGCTTCCCCGATCCAATATTGTTATTTTCGAGTTTATTTAATTAAATTGTTGTTCTGGTAGTCAGTATCTCGGAAATAATAATAAATATTTAATTTCTCGTTTTTTTTCCAGCGCGGTTTGGCGATTATTATACACTCATCAATAAGGATGGCGGTATGTACTTGTACTTATATGTATATCATAATATTGGGAAACATTTTTACCCGCACGTGGCTTGAGACCAAATTACGATTTGAGACAGATATATTATAATCGTGCAGATCATATTGTGATTGGTAGACGGATATATTGTGATTGTACCGATCGTAAATAGTATGATCACTAAACATACATATTACGACTGTGGACAGCAAAACGGCTGTTGGAGACTCTTCCTGAAAACGTGGTGGAAATTCTTCCTAAGAAACTGACATTGATCAGTAAATGGAGCTGCATCCGGCCAAAGCGCTTATAAGCAAAATATATCTTCCGATGAAACTACAATATAGAACGGAATGTTCGTATGTTGTTCCTTTACGGCTAAAATCTGAACCTACACTGGAAAAAATACACGCCCGTCATCAGTGCATTATTGCCGACCAATAATGTTTCAGTTTGCAAGGGAATCGGCGGAACTCCCTAACGACCACGTCGAAGGACATAGAGGAAAAAGCAAGCAAGATTAAGACCACAAAGAAGGAAAATATATTGAATGTACTTATAGTTACGAGTTCCACCTGAAAAAGTTTGAAGGAAAAGTCGTAAAAGAACTACCAGGAACAACCTCAACATTGTCATGCCCGATTTGCAAAAAGAGTCAGCAGAACTTCGGTAATTTGAAGGATTCTACAAGCGAGGAGAATTACAAATACGCAATGTTTTGCACGCAATGGTAAGTTGGAGGAAGGAAATCTTCGATGAAAACACATCGATCAAGGATAAGGAAAAGATGTGAAAGGAGAAAATACAGGATGCTTTTTTTAAACAAGTTGGACTAAAAGTAGATTGTCCCAAATATGGATACGGAAACTGAAACGATGGAAACACTTCTATGAGAATTTTTGAAAATGATGAGGCAGTAACTGGAATCACTGGAATTGACAATCAAGTCGTGAAAATATTGGGAACGATATTAAATGTTTTAAACTGCAAAGAAAACGTCAATTCTACAAAATATAGAAAATATGCGTCGAAAACTGTATCACTTTTAGCGGAAATGTATCCCCAGATGAAATTGACCCCACCGGCAGTCCATAAAATATTGGATACCAGATATAATTGAATACCAATCTTAGCCAATTGGAGAGCTTTCTGAAGAAGCATAGGAGTCTCTTAACAAATTGTGTAGAAAATATAGATTGCAGAACACTATCACTTATTTCTTCACTACGGCATGTGAAATTACGAATAGAGTTAGAAAATAATTATAGTGTACAAATTATTAGTCTTCTAGATATACCTTCTCTTACGAATTGTGATGAATATTTTACAGAAAATTGAAAAAATTAATCTAAAAAAAATATTTTTTTTTTTAATTTTTAAACAAATTTTAAAACATAAAACCCAAAAATAAAAAATAAAAACAATCTAAAAATGCAAAAAATTATTTTTTTTACTTACCATAAAATTGACTTTTCTACAAATTTTAACTTTGATAAGAAGTAAGCACCTGTAAAGCCTAGCACCCTTTCCAAACACTTATTTCACAAGATGAACTGTTATCTATCATATGGCGTTTAAATTGTTCAATTGTTTTATTCGGTTCAAAAGATATGATTTTTGCAACGAAAAAACTCAAATGGCGCCACTGTGAGTCATCGAAAGAAGTGTAAAGAAGTCTGAGCAGGGATCAAACCCACGTTCTCATGTTCACACTAACCATTGCACCATCGACGGGCACGTTATTAAATAAATTAACTACAATACAGCTTTATAATCCACAGCGACGTTTACGTAATTTATAGGAAACGAAAAAATATTATGGCAATTTTAGTCACACCGCCTGTTACTTAATTCTATTTGATACATTTACAGTGATGAACAAAATTGTAACAAGCTTCCCAGAATGGAAGTTTAAAGCTTTAATATTTAGCAGCGTTTAACCTTAGAATTAAAACATTCTTTGAATTGTGTATATGTGGTCTACGGGAAGGTCCCTACGGTCGGAAAAATACAATTTTGTTTTTTGAACTAATTTTATACACAATTTTCTCTCATTGCAGCTATATTTTGTGCCGTACGTACGCTACGAGTTCGGCCAGACCTAACTTTGTCTCCTAGTATATACAAAGTTTCAAAAATTCTTCACAATACGACTTGCACGGCACATTATTTAAACCAAAAAAATCCCGCAAAATTCTTCGCGTTTTTACAATTGAACGATTATTTAGGTAAAATGTTTTATTAACTTCAGCACGTTGTTGGTGCGTTAGATGCTACATAATAAATTGTTATCGACTACTTTGCACAGCTGTCAAATACAAACTGACATATGTCAACCAAACAGAGATGGCGGTCAACAAACTTCGGCTTGGATCATAAAAAATATCAATAACATGTATTGAGCAACATTTTAATGTTGCTACGAAAACTGGAACGACTAATCAAATTGAAGGAAGATATGATCAGTGTTGTCTACCGTCGCTGAATTTCAGAACAAAAATATACTTTTAGTGTAAAAGAAACTTAAAAACAGAGAAATATATGGTCGTCATCACTGATATATATGTTGCTGGCCCATGTCGCAGTGAAACAAATAAATTTTGCTCAATATTTTTCGCGTGACGCATCTTAGTACTCAGGTTTACTGACATTTTGGTGTAAACACTAACAACATCCACTAACAATTTGTCGAAATTGTTGCTGACTGGCCTAAATACAAACGAAACGATGTTAATCAACAAAGTTCCATTTGACTAATGCAACGAAAGAATGTTGTGCAACCAAGTTCTATCAATAATAGTTTGGTAAACAAAGTTTTAACTGGAACATTTTTAAATTCATTTTGGAACACGAGGTTCTATTTGGTTGCTAGAACTTTTTTAACCAAATTATTATAGAAAAACATGTAGTTAGAACTTTGTTGCATTGGGTATCTCGTACACGATAAGAGATATCTTTATGGCGATAGCAGTAATCGAAAGAGCATTCTCAATTTAGTATGATTCAGTATTCTGATCATTTTACCAAAAATTGTCAGTTAAAACCTTGTTGTTCTAAGGTCGTGATCGATATTTAGATAGAAATCATGGTTTTTAATCCGCAAATGTCAATAAATTTGAAAAACAACTTTTTTATAAAATTTTTAAATTTTTTAAGGATATTTAACACAAATTGAGTAAATACCGGTTAACCGACGTCAAATAACCGGGTTTCGGTTTGTTATTACACTGAACGGAAAAACATCGTCACAGGGATGAAAAGGTACATCACCCCAACAACTTTTGTTATCGGAAGTGAACTAACGTACAGTTTCATTCCCGCTACGAAAATGTGTTCATCAACTGCAAATTGCTCGTCACTGCGATGAAAGTATGGTTGTTGCTGCAATGAATTTGATTCACTATTCCAACGAATTTCTTTCGTTGCTGCAATGAATTTGTTTCATTGTTCCAATGAATAAGTATCGTTCTCGCAATGAATTTATTTCATTGCTGCAATGAATTTGTTTCATTATAGCAATGAAGTTGCGTCAGATAAACCAAATATCAATAGCTCAAATTTCATGCCCTTACATTTTTTAAATTTTTACCCAGTTTTCTACAAAATTGAAAATATATAAAAATTTTGCAGGAACGAAAATTAAATTGTTAAAATGAAAAATTGTCAAAGAAATCATGTTTGAAATTTTTTGTTGTAGCGACTACCATAGGGATATACGAGACATTTCGTCATAGCAACGTAAAAATCGTAACGAAAATGTTTCATCCATGCGATGAAGCGTTATTCTCTCAGTGTAGCAAAAACCCGGTATCACCAGGTTTCCGAGTTCCGTTTTGGGCACTGTAGTTCTGTGATATTAGGCTTAAGTGGTGCATGTCCACAACTGTACACTTCTTATACAATTCTGCTAGTCCGTTATGTTATTTATTTTTTATTTTTTTTTTTAAATTTAAACCTCAATTCCAGTTAATGTAATACAACAGAAATTTAAAGTGAAAATCACCAAAACCATCCTACCATAATATTCCAGTGGTTTTGAAAAAAAGTTTTTCCTGAAGAGGATGTGAAACAAACAACGAAACGTCGGGGAAAAATATAATAAATTGTTTTATTGTCATTACACACAAATGACCAAAACCCCAATACAGCTAGCAATTTTGTTATCAACACAAATATTTAAAAAAAATTGGTCTGACAATAAACAAAAAGTAGACAAAAGTAATTTTGTATGACAATAAAGATTACTTAATAACTTTTTAAAAAAGCACCCTATATTTCAAAAAATATATATTATTTCTGTGTACTTCCTCACCCAACCCCCAACACCGATGGCTGCCCTTCATTAGATGAACTTGGAAACTAAGTACAAAGAACAAGAGCATTTCAATTTTAATTGTCTCCATTGTCCAAATTTAATATAAAAACTTAAATCTTTATTATAATATTCAGATCCTCGTAAGGCAATTTTCTGACAATAAGACAAATATAAACGAGTAACTGTAAAAAAATATACTAGGGTACAGGAACGTCACATCTTTTAAAGGTTTCTTCTGCCACAAATATTTCACCTTACTACGTTTTAAGGCCATCACCACTAACGCTTTTAAATTTGGTATTAATGTGTAAAAAAATATATCAATTTCCATAACTTTTATTAATTCATTAAAATCAAATGAACACTTTAACTCAGATTTCATTGCAAAATGATCACCAAGTTATTATAATAATTGCAGGATAACAGAGAACAAAATCAAACTTGACATTGCCATTTGTTTGAGAGATTTTTCATTTCAATGAATTTTATCCACTTTGTGAACGATAAACATTATTGCACCTTTTGCCCAGATGAATGATATCATCAGCATCATGGAAGACATTCTAAGCCAAAAAACCAATAACAGAAAATTTAAAACCAATAAAAACGTCTCCATTTAATGATCCATTTAATAAATCATAAAGAATCTATAAACATGACTGTATTGTGTGACGGGTTGGGGGTGGCTTCACCACTATTCCAGTCATAAAAATCGAATTTTATACGCTTCATCATATTGCTACGAATATTTATCAATATGAAAAATTGGCGAAAATTTCCTTAAAAAAATATGTTTTATTAGTTTTTTCCCTCCCGCTTCTTTTCGTTCGTTCACTTTGACATTGAGAGATGTCTATGAAGCGTCGGTCTTGGGTTTCTTGCTATCTCGTACTAAGAGACAAAAATTGAAATTTTATTCAACTTAACCACCTGATGCTGAGGGGGTAAATTGATTATGAACCTGCACATACCCACGCAAACATACATTCCCCACTCTAGTGGCTACTATGGCTTTCATTGCCGTGTATGCTACTGGTTTATTCTAAAGCAGTGATCCTCAAACAGTGCTCCTTTTTGAGACGGTGTTGGAAGTATGATTTAAATAAATTAAATAAATAAATAAATGGTTTCCCATGACATGCAATAAAGGAATTGGGAAGATCGAGTGAATCAGCCTTTGACTTGAACGGCCGGAAATTAAATTGTAATTGTCAAAAATAAAAATTCAAAATAAATTAAAAATTACAAAAGGAGGACTGAATGTCAATCGAATTGGTGAATTTAATTATGTAACTCCATGAGTATTGAGAGGAGCGATTGCTGGACGGATTATTTATGTCTTAAAGAGTGAAGTCAACGGAAAAAAAGGTTAAAGCGCCTGGCGCAAAAGCGTCTGCCGGCAAGATCCCTAGTGTCTGTAGCTGGGAAGAAGGTACAAGCTACACTGGCGATCCTGGGATGGATGTTTATGTGACTAGAATGTTGGAGAGAGGGAAACTTGTGACGCCAGTTCTGCAGGCAAAAAGAAAAGGGAGGACATGGTGTCCCCTGTTACCAAATCCAAGTTGTTGCCCGTCAAGATGGCTAGTGCTGGTGCCGCTACCTCTGGTGCCGCTACCTCTGGTAGAAAGAAGAAGGTTAAAGAATTGCCCCTTGAAGACTTGGTAGACAGTCTTCAGCAGACGATCCACGAACTGACGTTCGAAAATGAAAACCTAAAAAAGAATGTGGAATTCAGGTTGGCAGCCTTGGAGGGCGTGGAGGCCAGGCTGCGTGATAAAGGAAAACTTTTGAACGAGAAGGAGCAATTGCTTAATGGTGCGTTATCCGGCACTAGTGAAGATGATGAAATTAATGATGTCGATATGGATGCCTCAATGGCGAAGGTTGCTCAAGGACGGGCGCCATCGATAGCTAAGAAGATGGCGCCAGAGTCGTCAACCAATCCTAAAGCGGTCAAATCAACATTGCGAAAGTCAAATTCTAGGAAGTGCAGCAAGGCGGTACCAGCCACAACGACATTTGATGTGAATCTAAAGACGATGCTAAAGAGTGCTGCTGAGGGATTAGGCCATCACAATTTTACGGTGAGTGCGTTGAGTAAAAGAGTGGTAAATTTTTATCGCGGGTACCCTTCAGGACCACGCTAAATTTAAAGGATCTATTTTTAAAATTGAAGGTTAATTTCTTCACCCATACCCCTAAGGGTTCGAAACCGTATGTGACGGTGATTAGTCGCCTCTCCGACTCATTTAACATTGACGATGTCAAAGATTATTTGACTGGTTTGGGCCTCAGGCTCTCAATTTTTGGGGCTGACGAAGATGGGAGGAGGTAGGTGGTTGCTAAAACTATCTAGGGACTCCGATCTCGTCAGCTTCCATCAAATTAAATGTATCCTCTATTGCTTAGTGCGTTTTGAGCGTTTTCGAAAGTGGTGTCCAACCCAGTGTTTCAACTGCCAGCGTTTTAAGTTAACTGCAGATCGAGTGAATTGGGAAGATCAGGTGCGTCAAATTCGCAGAGGCCCATGATTCGGGCGATTGTGGCATTCCTCTCGGAGATAAGAACACTGAGAAGATTGTTCTGACTAACCAGGTCACAGGTGTTATCACCGTTCAAATTGGGCGCACTGTTAAGTGCGCGAATTGCAATGCTGAGGTTCACACGGCCGGCGCTAAAGGTTGTCCCGGAAACTGGCAATTGTAAGGAAGATACGGGAGAAGCGAAAGTTGAATACGGTCGATGGCCCACAAAATGTACCGACCAGCTCTCTTACAACAGCTGGTATTTCCTACGCTAGTGTGGCGGGACATGGTCCTGCTGGAAATAATTCTTCGGGCCCAAATACGGCTGTAAGCAAGGTGGGGTTTGGGTCCAATTTTGTTGATGTGGAGGCAGATTGCCACCGCTTTTTTGGGCAAGGTTTTCTTGCTCTCTTGGTAAAAGCTGCCGCATTTATTGATGCCTTTAGGCGGTTACGAAATGATGGTGAGAAGAAACGGGCCCTTGCCAGTTTTTTCAGCTCCTTCGGGTGTAACTAGGTTTAAAAAAAAATTAACTTTGTAAATTTCACAACCAAAATCCAAAGTCCCCTCATCTAGTTAACGCCTCAAGTTTTATTGTACGGAAAATTAATAAACTGAATTATTTTGAATCTTAGTTTTAAGTTCTACCTTAGTTATAAGTTTAGTTTTTTAAGTTATTTTGAAAATCATAGATTCACTGAATTCTTTTCAATAGTCCCTTTTTTTGGAAATTTTCTTTTAAATTTTTAATTGTTCTTAAACCAAGATGCGCTATATGTGCAAATTTTTTAGTTCAATTTCGAGAGTATTGTATTTATTTAGAGAATGTATTTATGTATTGGATACCTGTGTTAAATTGCCTGATTCAGAAAATATCAATAAACCACAAACTAAATTGGGAAGATCTTCTCACAACCAGTGAGCTATGCGCGTTCTAGTTTTTATGCACACTGATTGGGATCTACAATTTTACACCGGTTTCGTACGGTATTTTGAGAAGCTTTTTCACGGCTAAATACTCGATAGTGTCGCCGTCACTATTCGAGGTGACCGCCGCCAAAAGAAATTTAAGGTGGTCAGAGCAGGGATCGAGCTCAGGTTCTCATGTACAATGGGGGCGCACACTACTCATTGCACCACCGACGGCCACAATTAGTTATAATTAACATTGGTAGTTGATATGTAGATTAGAGTTTGAGTTTGGTAATGTTTCGGCATGTTTCGTTTGGCGAATTTCCAAGCGATCTTAGTTGCCTTAAAATATTTTGTGTTTCAAGGATATTACATTTCCATTTTATTACATTTTAACAATGATATTATTACATAGTATTTTACAGGATATAATTAGTATCTCCACCGAACAAAGTATAGAGCATTCATGCAGAGTTTCACTCATGGCTAATCAACAAAGTTGGCAAAAATTTTCAATTGCCGCTTTACGAGGCTCCCACCTGTTAATTTGAGAAATAAAGTTCCTATGCAGCTTTGGCAGGGAAATGTGCGCACAAATTATATATCCAAAACGTTCGTGCCAAGTTCAATTGTACAGACTGTGGAAAAATAGTCTGGTCTAGATCTGCTGCCGTCCGCTATGTCCATTCGTACTTTATTGTATACGCAGCCGTGAAAATCCATAATCTTCTTTAAATTTGCAATAGCTACACCCATACGAGCACCTGGAATATATTTCCATGGTTAGTGTGCGCGCTTCTTCTACAGGAGATGCTGGGTTCGACTCCTGCTCCGACCACCTTACAATTTCTTTCGACGACGGTCACCTCGCTTAGTGACGGCGACACTATCGAGTACTTAGCCATGAAAAAGCTTCTCAAAATACCGTCCGGAACCGGTGTAAAACTGTAGGTCCCAATCAGTGAGCATACAACTATAAAGCGCACAGCTCACTGATTGTGAGAAGCTCTCCCCAATTCCTTCATGGGATGTAATGGGAGACCATTTTTTTAGGTATCATGTCACAAAAAATAGTTGCGGTTTAATAACTAACGTCTGGGTCGAAACTAATTCCAAAGTCCAGAAAAAAGTTATAGCAGAAACATGATTTTGAACTAAATGTGTCGCTTTGTATGGGAGATATCATAAGGTACGGCATTAGTCCCTTTCATTTTATGTAGCAACAAATTTACCACCTATATTGAAACAATCAATGTAGATGCAAAAATACCGTCTACTCTCTAGTACACACAGGGAAAAGATTAGTTGGAAATCAGCTCAGGCATTGGAAAATCCATGATAAAGTCTATATGTATTTTGAACAGCATTCGTAATTGCCAAACATGAGAATTAGTTGTCGATGTTATTGATAGATTAAAAATAGGTTTTACTAAATACAAGTTGCTACTACCGAACTAAAGTTGTATTAACCAATTTGAGTTTTTATAAAACCTCATTCATCTGAAATGGAAGATACAACTAATAAAGAGTACAATATTAGAATTCGTGTTCAAACATTAGTTACTGTAATCATAATTTAGTTTATGTTACAAAAACACTTGTTACAAAGTTATGTATTCGATTTTTCGCAAGAGGCTTTATTGTTAAAGAGAAACTACGTATATTGGAATGTTACACGGGAGCTTTCCAGAAAAACTAATATTTTAAACAGAAAGTGATAAACAAAGTTGTGAAAAAACAAAGTGTATACATATCATCCACCGTAGAATACATATTATCATAAATAGAGGTGAAGTGAGGCTTTTAAACATAATTGTTGAATATGACGCCACTATTGACGCCTTCACAAACACATGTAGACAATTGTGGACACTTGGCTGGAGGAACTATTATTGTGGATGACACAAATTAACTTAAACATACATATGATACCCAGGGTAACCCATCCCCATTTTTGATCGAAAATATGAAAAATTTAGAAAGATTGTCTGTATTTGTTTTTCGATTGGACGCTCAGTTTTCGAGATATAGAAATTGTTTCATATTTTCGGTAAAAAAAAGTGAGCAAGAAATACGAACCCGAATTACAAATAATAATAATTTTGTTTATATTTAAATATAAAATACACAATTTTAATAAAAAGTTATTTTTTTTACTTTTTTTTTTATAAAATTCATAAGGGGTTAAAAGTATCACCAAATGGTTGTGACAGCCATCAAATTCAAGTACATAATTAGTTGAGCATACCAATATATTATTTGGTACAACCGAATTAGTTTTTACATTTTTTGATCATCCAACTAATAGAATATTCACCACTACAGGATAATTTGATTGCTAGAACTAAAACTCGATTGACAGATCACATTTATTTCCTGTTGCTGTGGCTTCAATTAATTATTTCAGTTCTTGCAACCAAAACTGAATTACAAATCAATTGATATGCACAACATTTGGTGATACTGAACACCATTATTGGTAATCACAACAGAATAATGTGATAGTCCAATGAACCGCCAAATTTTAGTTGGCTGTAAATATAGTTGTGACAACGAATCTCTTCTCTGTGTGCAGAAATATCACGCGGTTCTTTACCTAGATATGACAGTTAAAGAACCGAGCTACAGCTGGTTCCGAACAGAAATACAATAGCAAAAATAACCGGCCGCTGCAAGATTGGTACACATGCTACTAACATATATGTTGGAGAATAGAATTATTTAATTATTAAAAAAACGACCAACCGCTGTAGCATTTTTATTGTGAATATAATACGAAAGGTAGGAAAAATCATCACTTTGTCAGGGATAAGATTTTTTAAAATTATTATTTTTATTTAAATGTTACTTTCCTAATTCACTATATTTTGAGATAAAAACGTCTGATCTAGATCGCAATTTCAAGACAAGTAACTAGTTGTGACAACGAGTCTCTTCTCTGTGCGTAGGCATCGCGTTGTATCCCGCCTATATGGGAGAACAGTGGAGAAGGTTTTGTAAAAACTTGCCTTGGATATGAATAGGTTTACGACCCAGATAACTGATGAGCCGTCGCGAAACATATCTTGTGCGGATTGGTGACCTAACTAGAAAATTAACTGATGATAGGTGAAGGACAATCTAACACCGTACCTAGGATTTGAACGTAGGTTACATTCCATTCACATTCTCATGATCCTAGAAAAAAACACGCCGGTAACGACAACTATTGCAACTTAGTTTAACAATATTTAATATTTGTTATGCAGCAAACTGACAATCATATTCGATGCCAACATTTTAGCTTGCAATATTACTATTGTTGTTTACAATTTCTACATAAAGAGCAGAATAGAAAAGAATAAATTATACAATTTAAAGCAAGAGGTTATTGTTAAAGTAACAATCATTAATCATTGAATGCATTAAGAGGAATAACTGAATTCATTTATACTAAACCATACGCGACAGTGAGAATTATTAATTTTTAAATAATATTATTTAAATTTAATTATATAAAATAAATGCGCCATAATTACAACAGACAAAAGCGAATCAAAAAGTAAACATTAATTATTACAGTAACTAGAACATGGAAAAAATTAATAAATACTGGTTGGATGAATATTTATTTTAATTGATTGATTGATTGAATTACAAATTAAAAAAATAAACCGTTGACGAAAAACCAAATCAATATTTTAAATTTAAATAAAACTGCATTTTACAGAAGAAATACAACTGGATAGCATAAAAAATGGAACAACAATATGATTATAAAACATGGTACAGGAAATAATTTAAACTATAATTTAAATCAATCATATTAACAAAGGAGTATAACAGCGTATAAAGCGTGTGGTCTTCAGCACCGGTCTTCAGGGGGTTTTTGTCACCAGAATATGAAAAGGAAATTTTTTAAATTGGTTGTATAGGTATATTTAGTCTTCGCCTTGATGACATTTTTCAGCAAATTTTAGGTATTTTCCACATTTATGTATTTACGTTTTAGATTTTAAAGTGCTTTGTTGCGCCACATTAAGATATCCGATTTAGGATAAAGAAATCGCGAGGCAGCTTGGCAAGTCGAGATATTTTTCGCCAAATGGTTTTTTAATCGACCGAATTTAGAGACCTCGGGAGATGCTATGTGAGAGATAGTATACTCGGGTATACACAAAATGATCTACATTTACCTATGTTTCAAACGCGTATAAAAACTTAATATGTTTGGAAACAAATTCATCTAGTTTTTAGACAAATGTGGTGACACATTCTTTACAAAAAGCAGGAAAATGGTGGTGTTTTTTAATGTTTTTACTTTAAATGCATAAGATCTCAGCTACGATCGTGTGGAATTTCACCTGGATCATTTTCAGCCAATCGGTGCGAGGCGAAGACTGGCGGCTATTGATGTAAAGTATAATGACGAGATAGGGTAGACACATCAGCAGTCTCACCTCCTTGGGTCTGTGACGACAGTTGTTTCGCTTCAGCTGATCTAGGGGATCTGGTTCTTAGAAACCAAGTGTAGCTTTTTTTGTGAATGACATTTTCTGGACATATTTCGGCTGAGTATTAGAAGGGATCTGGCTGATCATTCCTCTATAGCGGCTCCAGCTGACTATTTCCAATAGCCGTTCCGGCTTCCTATATAGTGGCTGCGATTGTCTATTCCGGCTAACTGTATTTCTGTTAACTCTTATTTAAAGCAGTTTCGCCCATCAGCCGACTGTTGCCTGTTATCAAGCCAATACGAGTGTGCGTAACCCAAGAAAAATTATCCCAGAAAAGTTTATTTAAGCCAGAGCGAGTGCACCCAATCAAAACAAGCGTTCTCAGAAGACTATTACAATAAATAAATGCTTTCGCATGACATCCCATGAAGGGATTGGAGAGATCTTCTCACAACCAGTGAGCTGTGCGCATTCCAATTTTTCACTCACTGATTGGGACCTACAGTTTTACACCGATTCCGAACGGTAGTTTGAGAAGCTTTTTCATGGCTAAGTACTCGATAGTGTCAACATCACTAAGCGCCGTGTCCGTCGTCGAAGGAAATTTTTAAGGTGGTCAGAGCAGGGATCGAACCCATGGACTTATGTACAAAAGCCGCGCATACTAACCATTTCACAACCGACGGCCACCAGAAGATAATTGTTAATGTTATTTCTGTAAATAAAATTCCTTTGCAAATTAAAGGAGGTAAGGTAACGTAGTCCCTAATCTCGCTAGCTTATCCGCTCTACGTTTTCCCTGGGATGTTCCTGTATCCCAGCGCCCGAAATAGGTTGATATAAAATTGCTTGGCTATCTCATTTACAGATGTGAGGCAGCCGTGTGATGTTCTTTGACTCAAAAATACTGATTCCAGAGATTCTATAGCAGCCTGGCTGTTAGAGTAGCTGTTGATGCACCAGGCGGTGATGACGTTTCTTCCCAGTCAATGGGTAACTTCCCCGTGTTTCATGACCTTTGCCTGAAATACACTAAAATTATCTGGTACCCGTAGTACAAGGTCTAGACCCACCTCTTTGGAATAGAGACAAAATCTTACTTTGTCCTTTAGTTTAGATCCATCAGTGCAGAAGCCTAGATACCTTATACTATCTGGTATACTTCGCTTACAGCCCTGGATGTCCGGGGCAATGAGCGTCGAAGTTTCTCTCACAGATTGAAGTGAGTGTCATGTAATCCAATTTCATTGTGGATTACCGCAAATTCCTAAAAGTCGTGCCATGACCATATGGACTGGCTGTCGTCCATCGCATGGTCTATTGATCTTATCCGTTGGATTTGGTTTTATATTAAGCTTTCTGTCCAGAATCGTACCAAGATGTCTTGCGTTATCCCTTAGGCAAACTTATCTTCTACCTAGAGACAAGGACTGAATATACAAAGCCCTCTGCTTCTCGGTTTTATATTAAGCTTTCTGTCCAGAATCGTACCAAGATATCTTGCGTTATCCCTTAGGCAAACTTATCTTCTACCTAGAGACAAGGACTGAATATACAAAGCCCTCTGCTTCTCGGTAAACAACCTATCTCTTGTGTCTGCAGATTAACATCCAGCCCCATCTCGTGGTCCATACAGAGAATCTACTGGTTTAACCCTGGATCCGAAATTAGCATGTAGTGGTTATTTTCCCTTTATTGCCATTGCCTGGTCGTAAGCTTATGGAACCTGATCCCTCCATCTCAAGCATAGCACTATTCAGTGCTAAAATCCTGAGAAGAAAAAAAAGAGTCAGCCTTGGGGGTTCCCCTATTAATATTTCGAGTTATCCGGTAAATCGACTTCACGTAGATAGTTCAAAAATTAAAGAAATATATATTTTCCCATTCATTCCCAAGAACGGCAGGGCAGAGAAGTCCGTAAATCAATTTAGTGAGTCCAATCTAACACAAAGTGTCGATAGAGCCAACAACATGCTGTTAAAGTCACATCCTATATCAACAACTGCACGCTAAGAAATCTGTATTCTTTTGTTTTGGATGCAAATATAATGTGTTTGTAACTTGTCGCAACTGTATTATACTTGTGTCCAAACACAATGTGTTTGATGTTCAATATTACATGTTGGAGACACAATGATTAACAGGTTATAATATATGTTGTTGTCCAGATATGGCTTTGTTTGTTGAAAACAGCTGTAACAATAAACAATAAACTGATGCAAGAAGTAACAATAAACAATAACTGCTGACAGACAATAAAAAATTATATGACTTGTCAGGAGACACTCGACTGGAACGAAGTTCCTTTAGCTATATATTATGTTCTAGTTAGTTCCAACACGCCTAAGGCGCCCGTTGAGAAATACGATAATTTAAATGGACCTTTAAGAAAATATACTTTTTGTCAAATGATAAACTTGTTTTAAGAACAAGTTTTTTTATAGAACTATATTTTAGGTCCTTTTGGTAAGAATATGTATTATATTTTCCCGAAAACGTCCTTTTGTAAAGAAAGGTGCTTCTTTTATTAAAACTAATGTTTTTTTTTAAGAAATGGTACTATTTTTAAGAAGAAGTACTTTCTGTTAGAAAAATCTATAAGAGTATAAATTTTTTTTACAAAGAAGTATTTTTTTAAGAACAGGTACTTTTTAAAGAAGTCGCACCTTTTTAGGAAAAGTTATTGCTTTTTACGAAAACTTAAATATTTTTAGAAAGACTGCTTATCTCAAGAAAAGAAAAGAAATGAAAAGGTATTATTTTATTTTTAAGAAAAGGTACTTTTAAGAAAATGAATTTTTGTAAGAAAATGTATTTTTTAAGAAGAGGTACTTTGTTGACGAATAGGTTTTTTTAAAAAATGGGAATTTTTTAGAATTGGTCCTTTTTCAAGAATATGTACATTTTTAAGAGTAGGTACTTATCTCAAGAAAAGTTATTTTGTTTCACTAAAAAGGTGCTCTTTAATGAAAAAGGTAGTTTTTTAAGAAAAGGAAATTTGTTGTAAGAAAATGTACTTTTTTAATGAAAGGTTACTTTTTATTAAGTAAAGGTACTTTTTGTAAGAAAATTAACTCTTTTTTAAAAACAGGGGTACTTCTTTAAGATAAGTTATTTTTTTATGAAAAGGTACTTTTTTTAAGAATATGGAGAGGTATTTTTTTTTTGAGAAAATTAACTTTTTTATGAAGAAAAATTAAGATCTAACTAAAAGACACTTATTTAAGAAAATTTTCTTTTTTAAACTCCTTTCGCTTTGGATTTTCTAAATTTACTTTTTATTGGGTTCAAAACTACAATATATACTAAATATTGCTTACAGGCACCACCTAGAAAACTTCTTACTTACTTTAGTTTTATTGACTAGTTTACAACCTCATGAGGTCAGACGTCTTACTAATGTGATATATTAAACATTTAATATGTATTAAACAAACAAATTAAACGAATTTCAACATATTCTTCCAACTGACTTTATCCTTCGACATTGCTCGCCAGTTGGTAACACCAGGGTTACGGAGGGATTCTTCTGCCTGGTCTTTCCAGCGGAGCCTTGGTCGTCCTCTTTTCCTGCTTCCATGGGGGACGTTATCCATTCTGATAACATGGCCATCTTCATCCATTCTGATAACATGGCCTAGCCAACGCCATTGGCCTAATTTGATTCGCCTAGCTATGTCCACGTCAGAATAGAGATTATATAGCCCTACGTTCCAGCGACGTCGGTACTCGCCGTTTTCCCTAACAGGACCATAAATTGTACGGAGAATTGTCCGTCGAGAGAGGACTTTGTTCCTAAATTGCCCGCTGAGCCTATAATAGCATCTATTTGCAAGCACATTTCTCCTATCTATCTCCAGGCCGATGTTCATGTCCTTGTTCACGGCGGATCCAAGGTAGACAAATTCATCTACCACTTCAAAATCAAATCGCTTGTCAACGTTCCAGTGCAGTCCACGTCGAGAGGTTTCTCTAGTCGTTGTCACCGTCAATTTGTCTGGCCCTCATTAACAGCAAGACCCGCTGACTCGCTGATGCCTTTTCGATTCTTGAAAATACTGCAGTAACCTCTCGCAAATTTCGCCCAATGATGTCTATGTCGTCAGCATACGCCAGCAACATATGGCTTATCGTGTTAATGGTCTTGTTTGCATTTACTGCAGCCTTTCTCATTATTATCCCCATTAAGATGTTGAATCGACTGCACGAACGTGTGTCGCCTTGTCTAAGTCCTCGCTTGGTACAGAATGGTTCAGTGAGGTCTTCCCCACTTTCACTGCTGATTTGGTTTTGGTCAGCGTCATTCTACAGAGGCGCATCAGTTTTGCCGGAATACCAAGATCAGACATAGCTTTGTACAGTTTTCCCCGAATGGGGCTATCGAAAGCAGCTTTGTAATCGACAAACAGGTGATATGTATCGATATACACTATCTTCCACTATCATTACATCCTGATCTTCAGTGGAATAATCTGAGTGGAGTAGTGCTGAAAAGTGGTCTCTCCACATTTTGAGCACACACTGCTTCTCAGTCACCAGATTCTCATTCTCGTCCTTGCAGGAGGGTAGCGCATTATTAGGCCCGTTATTCAATCTTCTTATCCTCTGGAAGAACTTTCGGGATTCACCATTCATCCTGTACATTTCGGTTTCTCCACTCTCTCTGCTCCCACTGCCATTTTCCCCGCCTAAATAGTTGGTTTTCCTCCCTTCTTAGCCTCCTGTACCGATCACTTGCAGCACGCGTTGTAACTGACTGTCTCGTAGCCATACGTGCAGCGTCTTTTTCATCAGTTGCAATGCGACATTCTTCGTCGAACCATGGCTTATCCTTCTGCGGTTTTTGACAGCCAAGTCCTTGCAGCGGTTTCCAAAGAATGGGAGATGTGCTTCCACTGCGCATCTGGGTCTGCGGGAGGAGGTATTGTGTTCTAGCAGGAGAGAGAGCTTCTGTCGATAGGACACTGATATCTGCGGTAGCTTGTCAATATCCAGCTTTTCCTGTGTTCGGCTTCGTACGTTTTTCGCCGTGCTCAGTCTCTTGCGAACTTTCGCAGCCACCAGGTAATGATCCGAGTCGATATTGGCACCTCGAATAACACGTACATCCAGTACACTAGAAGAGTGCCTGCCATCTATTACCAAGTGATCAATCTGGTTCTTCGTCCACTGATCAGGAGATAACCAGGTTGCCTTATGAATGCCATTATGCTGGAATCGTGTGCTAGTAACTACCGTGTCCTTTGCAGCGGCGAAGTTTATCAGTCTTATTCCAATATCGGAGTGGTATCATGTAGACTGTGATTACCGATGTTTGGTCGAAAGACACTTTCCTTTCCTAATTTGGCATTAAAATCGCCTGGAATAATCTTAATGTTGTGGTCAGGGCAGCGTTCATATACTTCCTCAAGACGGTCATAAAATGTTTCCTTGACCTCATCATCTTTATCCTCTGTCGCTGCGTGCACACAAATTAACGAGATGTTGAAATATTTTGCTTTGATGCGAATTGTGGCTATGCGTTCACTCACTGGGTTGAACCTTGAAACTAGGTGTCGCAGTCTCTTGCCAACTACAAATTCGCACCCAAATTCGTGCATTCCCTCATGGCTCTTATTAAACAAGAAATTTCCCAACATACGTTAGTCGAGACACAAACCAAACCAAAAGTACCCAATATAGTTGATAATACTGGGTTGTAGCATAATAGTGTTAAAAAAAAAAAGTTAGTTAATTTTTTTTAATTTAGCCCTCATCCAGCAACGTGCGATAAGGAACTTCGTGCCAATAACAAAAAAACAGCTGATCTTCAATTTATGAAATCATGTATAGGTTCCTGCAATATGTTGCTGGGTTGTGCGAAGATATGAGTCAATCATCCGTTGCTATGTCTTCAGAAGGAAAGATGAGAGACTCATGTGGCTAAAGTCTTTTGAACTAATATGTGAGTATAATTTTACTGTAAAAATGCTACTAATTTCTAGGATTTCGAAGTGTAGTCCTGATGAGAAATTCACTGTGAACATTTTTAAATTTTGACAAGAATTGAAAAATTCCACCACCAAACTGAAGGCGTGATAAATGTATTATTGAGCATTTAAAAGATAAGGCCCACTATTCTCCAGTGATTTGAAAAATCTTTTTTTTATATTAATGGAAACATTCGTCAACATGTCGAATTGCCTGGAAGTGATGTTTATATATGTTAAGAATTCATTTAAGCAGAAATATGAATATACGATTTGTTTTGTATCTTACTGTAGGCAAACACATATCGCTGGCTTAACATGCAAAGGCTCTAAGTCCACTTTTTTTCTAAATTCAGATTTTCACGCAGTAATGTACAATAAATAAAAATACATCGATTACAAAAAAAAAACACTACAGTTATCTCAGTTGTTGTTGTTGTTTTGTAGTGATGAGCTAAAGCGCTAATCCAACTAAACAACAGAAAAAGTTCTAAGTCCAAAAAAGCTTTAATCTCGGCAAATTCATATGTTTTCATTTTGATTTTACGCAAATAAAAAACAAAGAAAAACACAAAAAAAAAATGCTTTTACAGAATTCAAAAACCTTTATGCAAAAAATGTGTTTGATTGTTTTTAGTCTCTCCTATAAAATTTTAAAATATGGACTTAGAGCCTTTGCATGTTAAGCCAGCGATATATGCAATGCCCATTTATACACTTTTAAAGGCTATGACTTACTATCCTAGACAGTAGATGGATCGTTGTTGATCAAAACTTTAAAGAAAACTTTAATGTTTGATACTGCCAGACTCGCACCCATAAAAGATGCGATCCCAATCAAACCTTATCGCACACACAGCATTAATATTTTGAGAAGTAGCAAAAAAGGCTGACATTAATTTCACTCTCAGGCTAGACTATGCGATTGGGCCTTTCACGCTCGTGTTTTGACAGATCGTCAAGATGGTGAGACAGGACCATAACCGGAGTCATGCTCATAACTATTATCCGATTGTACAGAAATTTGCTGCATAACTTATAAAATCAAAGGCGGTAGATTTTTTACATAGATTTTTATATGGAGACTAGAAACAACAAACATGTGTTTGCTAAAACAGCAAACCTGTTTGCTTTCGCTTTTCAGTAGTCTTTTCTGCTGTGTTGACTAACATATTTTGTTAGTGTACACTGCGACAACAACATGTCCGTCGACATTAGCATTTTCCGCTGTGGACGTGGTTGAAACAAATTTGAAATTCAGTAGTCAGTGGAGACATGACTTTAAACAAAAAGAGATTGAGTCTTACGAAGCTCCAATATATCACCAACACATGCGTCAATTACTGACAAACAACACCACAGAACTGTTCCATTGTGTTTTATTCAGCACAAAGCTTGTGAGAATCCCTGGCCAAGAGGTACTTCACATGTCAGTGCACTTTGATAGAATGTTGAATGTTATTACAAGAGTTTTCATTTTCGTTTTCATTTCACTCAACAGCAGCCATCCGGCTTGCCTTTGAATCTCTTCCTCGAATAAGGTTAAGTGCTAGCGTTCAATTTAGTGTTGCGGTCTTGTGTGAAGTAGCAACTAGACAGACGTCTAAGGTTGAAGAATTTATACGATTTTCAATGAAAAAATAAAAACAATTTTCCAGCTTTATCGATTTAAACACCACTGACGTAATGTTAGCCGCTTTCCCCTATAGTGTATGAGTGATTTAAGGACTTGTAGTTTAATTTCATGAAAATCACTTGAAGTGAAATTCTCAAATGCACTCGAAAGGGCAATACACTTGGTGGTAGGCAGAAAAAATTTAAATTTTGACGGATCCGAAAATGATTCCTTTGGTTTTTTGCTTTAGGTTTATCTGAAGTAGATCAATATCGGTGGTACCACGGTTAGTGTGCGCGGCTGTTGTGCAAGAGAACGTGGATTTGATCCCCTCCCTAACCACCTTACACTTCTTTCGACGACGGCCACCTCGCTTAGTGACGGCGACACTATAAGCCATGAAATCGTTTGTCAAAAACCCATTCGGAACCTGTGTGAAACTGTAGGTCCCAATCAGTAAGTGTAAATTCGAAAGCGCACAGCTCAGCGATTGTGAGAAATTCTCCCCTATCCCTTCATGGGATGTAATGCGAAAATATGTAATATGTTTGTATGTACGTATTTATTTAGATGTTCTATTTCAGAGTTTAAAGGGTGCTTTCGTCCTTTGCTCAAAAAGTTCCAAAAAATTTACACTTAAATGACAAGCTACGGATTCAGGATGTCTTACTTTACGTACTTTATTTTCAGACGTACTTTTTTGTGGCATCCATTTTATTTACAAAAAACGAAACGGAAATGAACGTGAAGTCCGTTACGAGTTCGAGACGGATCCGAAAAGGTACAAAAAACGATTCGCGTTTTCGAGAGGAATTTCATTCCAAAAAGGATTTTGTGATGAGCCCGTAACGGATCCGTCTCGAATTCGTACCTTATACGTGGACTACAACACTACTGACCAACGATGGATCAAAAGTAATGAAACAAAAATGTAGTTTCGAAACACGGCAAGTTGGTCACAATCATTCTGGCAGTATGTAAAGTGTAAAACCACGGCTGGGTTTGCTTTCTGCCACCGTTATATTGGCAATGAACATACGAAATGAGAATGAAAAACATAAAACCTTCCAATTTATTGACGACCCCAGCAAACGTTATAAGGACAACGATTTACGGATATGCACTTGGAATGTTAGAACACTATACAGATCCGGTGCCACTATCCAACTAACAGATATCCTCGAGAAATGTAAGACCGACATTACGCTATCCAGGAGATGCGATGGACAGGTCATGCCTGTATAAGGAAGAAGAACTACATTAACTACAGCTAGAATTTGGTTGCGGATTTGTAATTGGCAAAAGCCGGAGACATCTAGTCTGAAGGTTCAATCCCGTGGGTGAATGTATTGCGATGACACCGAGGACGTGTTCTAGGAGCGGCTAGAGGAAACATACGACCCCAGCCCTGGCCATGACATTAAGATTGTTCCAGGTTATTTTAATGCTAAAGCCGACAAGGAAAATGTCTTTGAACGAACCATCGGTAAATTCAATCACTTCCTTCCGATAACGAAATCAGACTGTTAGATTTTACTGCGGCGAAAAACATGGTTGTTAGCAGTACGAGATTCCTACATAAATACATCCATAAGGCTACTTGGATATCCTCTGGTCAACAGACGACGCACCAAAGGGATCACCTGGTAATTGATGGAAGCCACTCTTAGTGTAATGGACGTATTTACGATTCATTACCTGGTTGCAGCAAAATGTATCACAAGGACAAGCAGAGCGATCGTCGTAAGAAACCAGTCGTATAGAAAGCTGCCCAGAGAAAAGTTACAATTACCAGAGATACCCACGGCCTATGCAGGAAAGCTCACTCGGATACAGACGCGGAACGCACCCCCGCCTCATAATCCTGGAATGCAGTGGATGAACATTTCCGACGCTATGAAAACTGCTGCACAGACTGTACTTGGTTATGAAAACCGCTTAAAGACAACCATCGTACGATGATGAGTCTCGCATGGCAAGTGATGAATAGAACGCTGCGCGTATAGCAACACTTTAGTCAGTTGAAACGCAAGTTGCGACAAAGCATTATAAGGAGATGAGGAGAGAGGAAACCCTTTTATTTAGGAAGAAAAAACGGTTTTGGATAATGTGCGAGAGTGAGAAAATTTAATCCTACAGAAGGAAGAATGGGCCCATAAATTCTACCGAAAAGTACAAAGTCAAACTAACGGAAATGGATCAAGGCTCAGCTTTTGTAGATATAATGAGCGGAATCTTCTCACAGATGTGCAGCGTATGTTGGGAATATGAAGAGATCACTTCTCTGTTTCACTTGTACCAGGAGACTTCTATTAGATGAGAGTGTGGATCGCATGCAGGACGATGGCGTGAGCTGCCCTCTCCTAACCAGAGCGAAGTTAGAGCATTAGGTTATATGCAAAATCTGGCCAGACGAATGCATTGGAGCTTTAGAGTGTCTGGGGTCTTTCGATCAGAGTATGTGTACGAACTATCGCATATAATGTCCTCTCGAGCGTACTGTGCGAAAGACTAAATCCGATTGTTCCACACCTGAACGGATCTTATCAGTGTGGTGGCTTTAGGCTTGGAAAGTCAACTATCGATCAGACTTTCACATTACACTAAATCCGGGAGAACACGAATGAAAAACGAATCGAAACCTACCACCTCTTTGCAGATTATAAGGCTACCTTCGATAGCCCGATGCAGAGAAAATTGTACCAACCTATGTGGGAACTTGATATTCCTGCTAAGCTGGAACGCCTTTGTAGAATGACATTGGCCGGCACTTAATCTCCAGTAAAGATTGGAAAAGATCTCACCGAACCATTTAGTACGAGGCGATGCCTCAGGCAAGGTGACACTCCATCATGCGATCTCTTCAACTTATAAATTGAGATTATTGTGAGTAAAGCTGCAGTCAACACGAATAAAACTATCAGCAGAATGAGTCAGCAAGAATGGGTTTGGCAGTAAACGACGAGAAGACAACATTAATGGTTTCGATAAGCAGAACATCCACCCGATTAGATGAAAGGGTGAAAGTTATTTACCTCGGATCTGCCGTGAGCAGAAGCAATAACGTCAGCCTGGAAATCAAACGGAGAAGTGTGATTGCAAACAGGGGTTATTTCGGGCTAAGCAAGAACTTCAGAGATGAGACCCTCTCTTGAAAACCGAAGGATCTAACTATATCAGGCTCTCATACAACCTTTCGTGCTTTATGGCGCAGAATCCTGGCGCAGTCTGTGAAAGATCATGAGGAGTTTTCGAGAGAATAATGTTCCGAAAAATATATGGTCATATAATATAAAACGGCGAGTCTCGATAAAGGAAAAAGGAGATGAGCTGTATAATCTGTATTCCGTAATCGGCGTAGGCAGTAGAATGGAACAGAATGAACCAGTGCGAAAGGTATTCGAAGACGTACTCGAAGAAAATACCAGGTGGAATATTGCCTGTAAGACCTTGGTGTTACCAACTGGAAGAGAAAAGCTAAAGATAGACCTGGTTGGGGAAACATGTTATCCTCATTTTGAAAGGCATTTGACTGACCCCTGCGTTGTTTGCGGCCACCCAAGTAATGTAAGATGTTTTAATGTTGTAGATTCAAGTATAATTTTGATAAAATCCTGCTTGTAAAAATTGATAATATTGTGGACTTTCATTTGTGAGGTCAAAATTGGAATATGCTTCTGAAGTATGGAATCCATTCAGGCATAAATATTGCAATAGTTTTGAAAGAAATAAAAAAAGTTATTAAATTTACTTTATTTTCATTAAATATTTCAAATATAATGCCATTGTGTGAATCTAGATGTAAACTGATACATTTAGATACGCTTGAACGATTTTCGGTTTTCAAAAAACACACAATTTCAGGTGAAATATCACGAAAACTAGGTAACAAATCGTTTTTGTTTTGTTTCTATTGAGTCATGCATGTAATATATGTATAATATTTAAAAAAAAACTAATATTTGCTAAATCACTATTTAAAAACTATCCAGTTTGTTACTATTTTTCAACTTTGACGGAAAATAAAAAATCTATATTTTTCTGTATTTGCCATATTATCAAAATATGTTCTTTGCTTATTTCTTTATATAATTGAAAAGGTTTTATCTGCCTCTAGGCGCCACTTTGGCTTCTAGTGGAAAAAAGGTAAAAAAGACATGGTTCCAGAAATTGTGTGGCGTATAAATTCAAGATATATGTCCGTGGAAACCCATTGCTACGTTATTGTTGTTTTAAGGTATATGATTTATATTTTTCATTCTGTAAAGTTTTGACTGACAATTAGTTTTATAGTTTGAAAATTGTATTTTAAGTAGGTTGCTTACATGAGAGTCTCTACCAAAGTCTGCTCCCAAAATTATGTTACAGACACAGGATGCACAAAAAACTACTCATTGAAATTAGCAGGTACGCACCTCACTTAAAAATTACTTTGGCGTACAAATAGTGAAGCATTCATTCACAGAACAATATTGACTTATGGTCCCTACAGGTAGGCACAAACCTTATTCGGACACGTGTATAATATAAAAATTGCGTAATGGTATCATGGTATCAAATTTTAGACATGGTAGCATAACCCTTTTTATAAACCCTTAATGCAAACGGTACCTATCAGGTAATAGGTTAGACTATATATTACCAAATAAGCATAATCCCTGGATAAATCTATGACTGAAAGTTGGCGCAACAAGTACTGAAAACATGGCGTTGAATACTTTAAAATTATTTGACTTGTTTAGAAAGTCAAAGCATATTTAGCAAGCCAAAGTAAATTCACAACCACTTTGTAGGGAGTTTACGGAAGTCTTTGTGAAAGTCAATCTGCCGGATCTTATGGGCTATACAGCAAAACGGCTGTTGGAGAGTCTTTCTGAAAATGAGGTGGAAATTCTTCCTAAGACACTGGCATTGGTCATAAAATGGGTCTGCGATGGATCACTCAGACAAAGCCTTTATAAGCAAAGGATACCTTCCAATGAGGCTCCAATATCGAACTTAAATAAGTTTATGGCACATGTTGGTCCTTTACGGCTAAACTCGAATGTTTCCCTACACTGGAAAAATCCACGGCCGTCATCAGTGCATTATTGCCGACCAAGAATGATTCAGTTTGCAAGGGATTCGGCAGAACTCATATGGACCACGGTGAAGGAAATTGAAGAACAAATAAGCAAGATTAAACGCAAAACGGTGCAAATTGGAGAAATAAAATATATTGAATGTAGTTACGAGTTCCGCCTAACCATGTTAATGGATAAATCGGATACGAACTGACAGGAACAACCTCAATATTGTCATGCCCGATTTGCAAAAACTGTCAGAAGAACTTCGGTAATTTGAACGATTCTACACGCTGAAAAATAACGGCCTCTCTAACATATTTTCCCAAACATATTCTGCAGGAACCATGTATATGTTTGGAACACACTTCAAACATTCATATGTTTGCAAGTCCCAAACTTATTTGTATGTTAATGCAATCAGTATCATGTTTACTGACAAATATGTATGCTTTTATGTATTCCATACACTTACGTGGAAACATATGCGAATTTCCTCCCAAATATAATAATATTTAGAAACGAATTATTCTTCGATTTCAATATATATATCGTCACCTGAAATGCCCAAAGGCGTAACCCTCAAAAACTAAAAACTGTTTTTTTGATTAAATATAATACTCGCTAAAATATATATGTGCAAGATAGTAGAGTTCCAAGTTCCTAAGGTAAGCAGTGGAATGAATGCGTTTAAAACTGAAATACTTCGGATTTTATAAGGATTTTTGCTTCTCCTGTAAAATTTTAAAAATGAGGGTTACGTCTTTGGGCGTTTTAGGTGACGATATATTCCAAAAAATTAATAGATTTAAAACGGGCCATTTTACATTAATTTGCACTGAATTTACATTTATTTTAATTTCTTTTTTTATGAAATGATGTTAGTAGATTTAAACTGGCTAATCATTTTCAGGATAGACTCCTTCGGAATATGAAATTTTTCAATTTCAAATATTTCCCTATTTTAACATTTTCGCCAACTGTGTCGAAACGAAGAAAACCTCGTCAATGAGGCTTATGCCCAGACGTAGCCTTGGTTAGTGCATTTAAACTGGCTAAACGAAGAAAACCTCGTCTGGGCATAAGCCTCATTGACGGGGTTTTCTTCGTTTGGACACAGTGGGCGAAAATGTTAAAATAGAAAAATATTTGAAGTTGAAAAATTTCATATTCCGAAGGGGTCTATCCTGAAAATGATTAGCCAGTTTAAATTCACTAACCAAGGACTACGTCTGGGCATAAGCTTCATTGACGAGGTTTTCTTCGTGTGGACACAGTGGGCGAAAATGTTAAAATAGAAAAATATTTGAAGTTGAAAAATTTCATATTCCGAAGGGGTCTATCCTGAAAATGATTAGCCAGTTTAAATTCACTAACCAAGGACTACGTCTGGGCATAAGCTTCATTGACGAGGTTTTCTTCGTGTGGACACAGTGGGCGAAAATGTTAAAATAGGAAAATATTTGAAATTAAAAAATTTCATATTCCGAAGGTGTCTATCCTGAAAATGATTAGGCAGTTTAAATCTTCTAACCAAGGGCTACGTCTGGACATAAGTCTCACTGACGAGGTTTTCTTCGTTTGGCCACAGTGGACGAAAATGTTAAAATAGGAAAGTATTTGAAATTGAAAATTTTCATATTCCGAAGGTGTCTATCCGGAAACTGATTAGCCAGTTTAAATCTTCTAACCAAGGGCTACATCTGGACATAAGTCTCACTGACGAGGTTTTCTTCGTTTGGCCACAGAGGACGAAAATGTTAAAATAGGAAAGTATTTGAAATTGAAAATTTTCATATTCCGAAGGTGTCTATCCTGAAAATGATTAGCCAGTTTAAATCAACTCACCAAGGGCTACGTCTGGGCATAAGCCTCATTGACGACGTTTTCTTCGTTTGGACACAGTTGGCGAAAATGTTAAAATAGGGAAATATTTGAAATTGAAAAATTTCATATTCCGAAGGTGTCTATCCTGAAAATGATTAGCCAGTTTAAATCTACTACCACGGGCTACTTCTGGACATAAGTTTCATTGACGAGGTTTGTTTCGTTTGGATATAGTGACATATATTATTGCGTAGTTTATTAAAAACAGAAAGTGGATAATTTATTTTACTAAAGGTGTTTTGAGTAATAGTGTTATTAAATATGGAAAGTTAATGTCGGGCCTTAGATAATGACATAGGTTTAGCTGCCGAGGAAAGTTATATTTATGTATATCAGCTATATATGTTTAGAAAGAAATACCATTTTTTTATTGACGCACTAAGTGCATCTCGAAAGTTGTTGGCATTAGTTTTTACAAATATATCAACCTCAAACTGTTTTCTTTTTATTTTATAAATTTCGCTGCCTTTGTGGTCACAGATCGTCAAAAATCGGTATTTTATACCTACTCATCGTATTTAATACATTAACATTGATCTGCTTACTCAACAACAGAATTCTGTAAACGAAGTGGTTTGTCAATTTCATCAATTTGCGATGAATCGCTTTTCTATCACTGCATAAATTATAGCTACTGCTTGCCCGTTTTACAGCATTTGTTTTACGGAAAATGTACTAGATGATGCCACCCTAATGTAATATTACAAGTCTGTACATGCGTCACCCTCGTATGGTTATACATTTTGCGTTTAAAATTCTGCACATACGCAAGTTTCACTGCACTTTTTTCACTATTGAAGTGCAGAATGTTTTGTAGTCTCACACACATTTCTACTCACACCTACATCCGATTGCATCCTTATGCCGTTTCTAGTTCAAGAGTATTTGATTATACGTATGTATGTATTTGTTTTGGGATATGTTTGGTGGTGGATATGTGGGATATGTTTGGTTCTTCCGCTTCCTTTTTATGTTTGCATCGTTTTCAATCAAAATTAATGCTTTCACGTTTATAGTCAATAGTTTAAGTAAGTGATGCGACGTGTATTGTTTACCACCACACTAAGCTTCACATTGCCAATACTGATTTGGTTTGGTGGTGTGATTTTTTGTTGCACGCTGTATAAAAACTATGACACAAATTGAGTGCTGGCATGGAATACATTATGAATTTCCTGTATGGTGCGTAAATGGTAAGATTTAGGATAGATTCTTCAAAATTGAAATGCGATATGATTGTGGATGATGCCCTTGTAATAAAGTGAATAGCAATGAGTTTTGAAGTCACCGTTCTATTGCATGACAAACAAAAGGATTGTGTTTACAAACAGCCAATACTATAGTTTTGTAGAAAAATCACTATCGAGAAACTGTTTTGTATGAAACAAACTCTACATTTTTATACAGGTGGATATTATATAGTTTAAAGGAAGATATGATATAGTTTATACATAGGAAGAATCACTTTGGTTTTGTAGTTATGTTATATATATTTATATTATATTTATGTATATGTATACGAGTATTATATCCCAGCAAAAATAAAATGAAGTAGTTCTAGTAAAAGTTATTATTTTTGTACATCTTCTGCAACATTATGCGCATTTGTAATGCAATTTTGATTTTGATCAAAAACAACTCCGAAAAATCTACATTTGCATCACATACATTATGATGCAAATTTATTAAAGAGCTAAAGGGATAGTGGACAAGTGCAAAGATGCCTAAATATATTACTTGTTTTTAATTTGTATTTACTTTCTTTCAAATCGCTTTTCATTTCCTTTCTTTTTCACCTGTTGACAGAAACATTTGGGGTACTAATAAAAGGTCAATTAATAAAATAATTAGTTATATAAAAGGTTAAAAAGTTAAGACCTAAAGTTGTAGCTTAAAGTCATAACTTATTGGCAAGTTTCAAATGACAAGAAATTTAAAAATTGTTGAAATAATAGTTTTGATTGCTCGTTTGCGGGGACGAAATGTAGCATAAAAATGTTAGCATAAACTGTTCTTCCAAACAGTCAAATAAGAAGAAGTGCTGTGTTGGACAACGCCATATTAAAAGAAGTACTTCTGTAAATTAGCACTACATCTTACCAAGTAGTTGTGGTGCAAATTCTACTTCTTGGTATACCTTTTTTTGCTGGGATTATATAGTTTCTGGATTATGTTAAATACTTTCACTTTCGGAAATTGAACTTACTATTTCGCTGACGTAGAATATAAATGGTAAATTATATTAATTTAATATGAAACATTCTTACACAAAAATCATTCCATTTCCGAATTTCTTACGAATTAATAGCCAATTACTGTAACTCAAATGAACGATTTCGATCTGTTGCTAATCGACAATGGTCAGATTTGGTTTCGCATAACATTGATCTTCGCTCTCTCTGTCGTTCTTGTGAGTATAACGGGAAACCAAATAAAACGATCGTCATTTTAAGCAAACGAACGAAAGAGATCTCTTGAGTTACAGGAATTGGTTCATGATAAAAATACTCGTGGTAGACGCAGGAGGTGTTGTTGTAGCTGATTGCAACATCATACATTTTGTTTTTGCTTCTCACTTACGTTGTGTCAAATCCAACATATACGATACGTATACCAACAATAAATGTAAGCAAGCACATACATAAACAAAATACATGAGAACTTGACATTTCGAAAGCGGTTTGGAATGTAAACAACGCAAATCAGCTGTGCTTATGCGTTCACCATCTATGAATCCGTCATGAATTGGCTGTTAATATTTTCAGGCGAATAAAAAGCCTTCGGACCTCAGTTGATGCAAACATTTTTATTTTGCCCCAAAAATATTTCGCTTGTCTCCTAGTTCGTTGCAAAATCTAATAAATACTTCTCCGGTAACTAAAAAACCGTGTTAATTAATGTACGAGGTGTTCATATACAAGGTGTTTCAAAAGAAGTCATCCGATGTTGTTTGGCTCTCATTTTTTCTAAATGAAAAACTTCGATTCTGTTTTTTTTATTATGTTTATTTGGACCTTTAGAATTTTATTGGTTAAGTGAGAAGATGATATCGGTTAAATGGCCGCCGTCACAATTGATTACCATACGGGCTCGATTTATGGAATTGTTCATCACTTCGGCGGAAACTTCGGGCGACAGATTCTCGCACTCGTGTCGAATGTTGACCTTGAGGGCTTCCAGGGTCTCGGGCTTGTTCACGTAAACACGGGACTTCAAAAAAACGAGAGATGAGGCGACCCGGGAACGCCGCCTTCAGAATATCGATTGTGGCTCGCGCAGTGTGTGCCGTTGCTCCGTCCTGTTGGAACCACATGTCCTCCAGTCCTAATTCGTCGAATTGCGGCTGAAAAAACTCGGTTAACATGGCCCTACAGCGCGCACCGTCCACTGTTGTCGGTTGACCATCGGCGTTCTCGAAAAAAAATGACCCGATGACACCTCCAGCGTGAACAGCACTCCGCGCAGCCACTTTGAGAGCGTGTAATGGCTCCTCGTGCATCACTCGTGGATTTTCGGTGCCCCAGAAGCGATAGTTTTGCTTGTTCACGTACCCGCTGAGGTGGAAATGAGCCTCATCGCTCATTATGATTTTCAAATCATTATGAACAAAAATGCCATAAAACGAGCCCGTATGATAATCAATTGTGACGGCGCCCATTTAACCGATATCATCTTCTCAACTTAACCTAAAGGTTCAAATAAACATAATCAAAAAACAGAATCAAAGTTTTTTATCGAGAAAAAAAATGAGAGCCAAACAACATCGGATGACTTCTTTTGAAACACCTTGTACAAGCTCTCAAAGTCAGAAACATTTTTCGAAGTGAAAAAAGAATGTTTTTTGTTGTGTGTCTGTTAGCCTATAAGACGTTTCTTTTGTTGTACACGAAATTTAATTTACCTCAAAGTTAACACTGGTTTCTTTTCCGGTAAAGAAATAACCCCGTTTGTTGTAAACTAAGAAATGTGAACAAATATGCGCATGAACCACAGAGCAATACTAAAGAGCCTCCACTACTCTCTTCAATGCCTCTTCATGACGACGAGGTAGTAGGCCATTTCATCGAGTTCGAGTTGCTTTGGTAATTTACTCAGGCTGGTATAATACGGACAGAAATAAAAGGCAATGCGTATTTTCGTTCGATGCAATCATAATTTAGCTGTCATTCGTATCAATTATACACTTTTAAACTTAGTTTGCTGCATGGTCTCTAATCTGTATGTCTTCTTTAGTCTCTCATTCTACATCATTTCCCTAGCGGCTTTTCGATCAGCTGTGCCATAGAACCCCCCTGCATGAACTTAAGGCTGATGCTCATGCATTGGTTCTCTCTTTTTTGAGAGAACACTGAATTGATTCTCCCTTCTTGAAACAAAAATAACAGAATTATAGCCCTTGGAATATAAAATATCCCAACCAACACATATACGACACCGCCATGTGTAACTCATACACATCCCCGTGGGAAATGGGTAATGAATGTATAATATTTATCCACAGCGTATGGGGAAAATAATAGGTAGCTACCGATAGCGATGCGAAATTATCCAAATTTTTGCTCGAAAATATATCGAAAAAATAACTAATTTTTGACGTTTCCTAAGGGGTTTTCTTAAAGTGGTTAAATTTGAATGGAAGAATACTTTTAAAAAGTTGCCAAAATATAAACATGGCTAAAATAAAAACACATGGCTATAACTCGGAAATGATACGTTCAATCGCAGAAATAATAAATTTGCACCCTCCGTACGGTATCGGGTTTTTTTGAAACGAAGTTCCTTATTGCACGATGCGGGATGGGGACTAAATGAAAAAAAAATAAACATTTTTTTAACACTATTATGCTATTGGGTACTTTTGCTTTGGTTTGTGTCTAGACTAACATACATATGTTGGGAAATTTCTTGTTCAATGGGAATTTTTCTAGGTGGAGCCTGTAACCAATATTTAGTATATATTGTAGTTTTGATCCCAATCAAAAATAAATTTAGAAAAGCCAAAGTGAAAGAAGTTTAAAAAAAGAAAATTTTCTTAAATAAGTGCCTTTTCTTAAAAAAAGTAAATTTTCGCAAAAAAATACCTATTCATATTATTAAACCAAGTACATTCTCTTAAAAAAAAATGTTATAGAAAGGAAGCATCTTTGATTAAAAAATTTTCATTTTCTTACAAAACGGACACTTTCTTAAAAAAGTAAATTGTTTTTAAAATAAGTACATTTTCTTAAAAAATCACATTTTCTTACAACAAATTGCCTTTTCTTAAAAAACTAAATTTTCTTTAAAGATTACCATTTTTGTTAACTTTTCGTGATATAAGTACCTTCTCTTAAAAATATCCAATTCTTGAAAAAAATACCAATTCTAAAAAAATTCCCATTGCTAAAAAAAACAATTTCTTAAAAAAAATACCTTCTCTTAAAAAGAATACCTTTTCTTAATAAAAATCATTTTTAATTTTTTCCTTAAAAATAAAATAATTCATTTTTTTCTCTTCTTGAGATAAGTAGCCTTTCTGAAATAAGTACATTTTCTTAAAAATAGCCTTTTCCAAAAAAGAATACGACTTCTTTAAAAAGTACCTGTTCTTTAAAAAGTACTTATTTGTAAAAAAAATCATACTGTTATGGCTTTTTCTTACAGAAAGTACTTCTTGTTAAAAATAGTATCTTTTCTTAAAAAAACATTAGCTTTTAATAAAAGAAGTATCTCTCTTTATAAAAGGACCTTTTCGGGAAAATATAATACATATTCTCACGAAAAGGACCTAAAAAAATACATAAAAAAATACATTCAATAAAAAACAAAAAAAAAATCTTAAAAAAGGTTTATCATTTTACAAAAAGTATCTATACTTAAAGATCCATATAAATTATCGAAATTTTCAACGGGCGCCTTAGGCGTGGCGTGTTGGAACTATCTAGTACATTATATATAATGATAATATATAATCCCTTAACATCTCATGTGATTTTTTTTAAATCGCTAAAACTAAAAGTTTTCTAATAAAATGCCGCTAATTCGCCCTTATGTCTATATCTCGAAAACAGAGCGTCCAATAGAAATAATATCGGATAATTGTCGAGTTTCTAAGGGTTTTTTTTATAAACTCGTCCACTACGAATTTAAAATAAATCGACAAAATAAGAAAATAAAAATCTGGCGATAACTCGGAAACGGTGTGCAAAGCGCAAAAATATTAATATGTTTTAGATCCATAGACATGGCGCTTCGAAGGCAGTTCAAATACTAGGAAATCTTGTATTTGGCAAAACCAGTTTCTAGAAAATTATTCCTAATTTTTCAATGGATGTTGATGAAACATAGGAAAATAAATTCACTGTATTTATACTTATAGTTACCAGGTCAAAAAATGTGAAGAATTTGGGGTATCATTAACAGGGTCTTAAGGAAGGTATTTCATCCCTGCAAGGGATGTATGTAATGGGAAACAACTTTTTTGACGTAGAATACGTCTTACCTTACGGTATGAGGAGTCATGTCAGGTTTTTGTTGTTGTAATCTTTATTTCATTGAATTTGATGAAACTTCTAGATGAATTTTTTTAAAATTTTTTTGTAGGTAAATGAAGATGTTATCTTTCGTTTGATATACATTTCATATTGGTTGATATATTTCTAGTATTTTAATTTCTCAAATGAAAATTGTTTAAACACATACACTCAAACATATGTGTGGTGTTTGGTTGAGTGTTTTTGGTTGCTCAACATTGCTTAGGAACATGTATCTAGTAAAAAGTGAAACGAACAGCAAGCTAATGTTGCTTGGCAACATGTATCTAGTAAAAAGTGAAACAAACAGTAAGCTAACGTAATAAAGCTTTTTTGCGAAAGCTTCAATAAAGCTGTTGTAACATTAATTTTGAATTGTAAAGCGTAAAGCTTTCACACAGCGCTCGAATGCTAATGCGAAGACTCGATAAGGTAAACCTTTTTTAATATTAGGGCGGCCCTCTCAACATTCGCAGAACTTATTTCAATAAAAATATTAATTAAAATACATAAATTAAATTAAGTTTAAAAAAATTTAACATAATATTTTTTTTTTAAACGGACTTGAATCAACTGCCGTTGGTAAATATAAAAATTACAGCAGACAGTTGTCCGAGGCC